>JAGPOW010003356.1:6593679-6623430 GCA_030014935.1 Caiman crocodilus | reverse complement strand
AAATACTTTATTATTACCAATTATTGTAATTTTACTTTTTTTGTGTTTTTTTTTCATTATTAAATACCACCGTTTTTTAAATATGATTTAGTACCCCCCCCCACCCCCCGCATGTATGATGCTAGTTTATATCAGTGGAGGGACTCTGTCCTCACATATCGGTCCCTCTGGCCCTCTGATCATTTCTGGGTTGCTCTGGGATTCTCTCCTTTGGCAATACCTTTCTGTGAGGATCGCTGGCAGTAAAGTTACCCTGGTACAAGACCCTGGAGGGCACGGCTCCTTAGGTCTGAACGAGGCAGGGGGCAGATCTGGGGGAAACGGTGGGCAATATCTTCAAAAGCACCAAAGGGACTTAAAAACCAGAATCCCATTTTCAAAAGTGACTACAGCAATCACGAGACTTCCCTCTTCTTACTCAAGTCTTGTCTAGAAAACAGGGCAACGACTCCAAGACACGAAAAATTTCACATTTTGTCAAAAGTTTAGCCCAGCTGGCAATTCTAACGGTATTCGCGTTCCCATGCAGCCCGGAAACCACCAGAGGAAAACAGTACGACATCCAAGGCAAGCAGACTCTCATTCAAGCAAGGGCGTGTTTTTGGGATGTCACGCAAAGCCCGGCCGTCATCCCAGTCCAAAAGGGGTTCCTCTCCGGAGGCAGGTGGTGAAGACCCAGGTCTTCCAGAGACCTGCTACCAGAGGTGCGAAAGAAGAGCGAGGCCTGTGCGCTATGCAATTCAGCTTCAGTCCTGATTCCTACCACACACAATCAGCTAGGAGGCATAATTAGTTCTGGCTAATTGGAAGCAAGGCCTTGAATGCTGCTTTCCCCACTCCACCATGTTCATACTGGCAGTGGTTACTGTGTCCCTTATTTTCAAGTGATCTCTGTAAACTAATTACTTTCTACTGGGTCAGTGCTGTTATTAAATTATCATTTTATGAGACTAAAAAAAGCTCAAACCCAGTCAGCAAACCCATAATTTCCCGTCAGCTCCAGTGAAATACAGTGTTATACTGTTAATATATTTTTTTCCATGTGCTTGCAGTAATGCAGGCAGAAAAGAAAGTAAAGCTTTGTAAAATGTGTTAAAGCAATCACTTCAGACACACTGTTTACCAGTGTTTTCACTGGTCTGTGTGGTTACTGCATTATCATTATCCTAGCTGGTACTACCATTTAGCCTGATTCATGAAAATCTACAATTCAGACCATGGGCTTTTCTGAAAAGAGAAGAAAATAACCAGTTGCCGTTTCTGGCTTATAAACCCTGGAATGTGCTTAGACACACATCAGCAAAAGAGAAAAGAAAAAAGAAAAACCACCCAATCTCAATAGCTCAATGGGTTGGGGGAAAAACCCCCAATTGATTCAGTTGAACCCAGAAAAAAACATTTTTGAATGAATACAAATATTTGACTATGTTTGGGGTGCCGGTGATTTCAGAAGCCCCCCCAGAAAAGAGATGCAGGCTTGGCGTTTCTACCCAAGCAATGCAGGGGGGGAAAAGTTTCTCTCTTTAGTGTCTTATCAGAAACAAATTTCACACACAATATCTGTAAATCCATTAGGAGGAGAAAATTGATACCCATTTCACATAGGATGAAGTCTGAGTCGACAGAATGCAGCAAGAAAATGGTTTCTTTATATAGCTCCATCAATTTATTGTTTGATTGGACTTTCTCTATATTAAATTCAAGCTGTTCTTTAGCTTGTGGATATTAGTTGTTGGCTGCGTAGGAAATAGCAGCGGTGATGAAACTGTAGAGCCTTGCATTACAAAGGAAGCGTCCCGCATCTCATCCATCTTTCCATCAGCAAGGTTAAACACGCAAGGTAGCATTTATATTAAAACAATTTTTCTGATTCAGTTTAATGATTCTTATTGAAGTCCTGACACACAAAATGTGATTACATAGCCCAAAATGCAATCTTCCAGGAGAAGCCATGAAGAGCAATGGCCTACAAATGGTTTGATATTTTCCTTACTTTTCTGGCTCCCCTTAATTTGTATCAAGAAGGAGAATGAAAGTCAAAATCAGATCAAGTGTTTGTATCTTTTCATCAGAGACATAACTGCAGCTAAAGCTGCATGCATGCGCTGCATGCCTGGCGGCGCGACGCGGGAGATGCGGTCAGTATTCAGAAGGCTCGTGCAAGTCCACGTGTCAACAGCGTGGCATTAAGTATTTACCATGCTATTATACTACTTAAATGTGATCCTGCTTCTTCCCTGTGATTGAGTGCTCTTCCCAAAAGAAAACCTTCCAGCAAATAAAGAAAATCAACTAATATGTTCCTCATTTCTTTTAGACACAGTTGGTTAAATGCCATTTTTCTCCCGTTACCACTACTCTCCTCCTTTGTCTCGCACACTCACGCATATCCTTCTCCCTCCATGGATACGTAGGATGCCACCTTGAAGCAGCATGAAATGAAATACAATAGAACAACCCTGCCCTGTCAGTAAGCTGGTTACATCGTCAGGAAGACACTCCCCGGTCGTCATGCGTGATGCAAAGTCACCCACGGCAAGACCATCAGTGTGGTCTAACCGGACACCTTTGTGCCGGTGACATCCTGGTTTGCATGACATACATGGTTGTTTTTGTTCCTTTGCGGTTCCCTCCATTATTTTTTCCTGGTTTCTAGCTTTCTCTCCTCCAGCTGTTGTTTTTATTTTCCCCTTAATTGTCTAAGTTCCCAATCTAGGCTCAAATTTTCATGCATAATAGAATTCTACATTAGACAGAAACATTTTCTGATTAGGCATTAATGGGTTCCAAACTGTCTGCTGATTTGGGGACTGATGCAAAAGCCAGTGACATCAAAACGGCTCTTTGGATGTATTTTGCTACACCCAGGCACGTACAATGTCTGGCGGGGGGGCAGGTCTCGCCTCGACTAGGATGCGCCCGGAAGGATTTCTTTCCATGCAGGAAGGCAATCCTCTTTGTAGTGTTCTTCTCCTGCTGAGGCTGCCAACACACGCTCCCGTAATGCCACCGCATAATGAGTGGGTGTGTGCCTTCAGGGATTAGACAAAGGCTCATCAAATCATGGCGCATGTGCCACCCAGCAACTATCGCCGATTCAATTAAACATCGTGGAGTTCGACTTAGTTTTGAACCAGGGTGATAGAGAAAGGAATCAAGGGCTGGGCTTCGCTGTCAGTCCCATGAGTATCCGGTCCCAGCTTGGAAAGGAAAGCCAAGGAAGGAGCCAAGGAAGCAAAACGTCTCGAACAAGAGCACTAAAAACACGGCGGATGGAGAGATCCCGGCTTGGAAGCCTTCCCCTATTCTGCAAAATGCTTCTTGACACTTGTGATGATATATAGGACAATGCAATTTCAGAAGAGCTAGAGGTGCTGCCATTTCTTAGGGCAACAGAACAATAATTCATCCACAGGTGCCGAAGGGGAAGGTTGTTAAATATTTCTCAGTAGCCGACTTCCTCCACATCTACTGAAATCCAGGATAAAACATTCCCATCCACTTCTCCAGGAAGGGAGAGCTCTGCTTCTGCAAATGCCATTGGACGTATTCGAAAAAGAAGCAGAGGATATTGGCTCAAAAGAGTTATTATTTCTGTAATGCCGACAAGTTTTGTGACACACTTTATTTCCTGGATATAGTGTCCTTTCCTGACTGGAGAATATATGCGAGCAGGATGCAGGTTTCTCATTTCTTAACTACATATATTCAAGGGTTATTTTTTCCCACTCTGGATTGATCTGGCTCAATGCAATATCATAGTATCATAGATAATAATTTACGTATGTAAATTATTATTAAGTACAGGGCATACATTGAGGTGCCTGATTGGATTGTGCAAGTCCAACACCCACATGCTGCCTTCTGACTGTGGTCCTGAGTCTAAAATATGCTGATGGTTTTGGCCCTGATACAGCAAAATCAGTTTAAAATGAATGTCCTTGTAAAATGTAGTCCTAAGTGACTTCAGACATGAATACTCATGAGTACCACTTAAAAATATATTGCTGTGAATTGCCTGAATATTCATGAAAGGACAACTCAGAAAGGTCACAACTTTATGTTCACGGAACATATTACAATTTTCACATTGACCTGAGACCTTTCGGCATTATATATTTGCTTAGAGCCGGTCGCTTAGGACTTCCCAAATCACTTGCAACGGATTGAAGCACCGGTCGCACTGCCTTTCAATGGGACTTTGGCTTTTAACTTATTTGGTCCCTTTTGCAAATACCAGCCTATTTTCTTTGTCTAGGCGGTGCTTAAAGAGATATTACCACGATGAGAATGATATACAAATGTGCATAGAATAGGAGGTAGGACATGCATTAATTTGTACTACTCACTCCAAAACGTGCCCAGTTGGATCCAGATGGATCCAGCTAAATAGGAAACGAAATATGTAGGTGTCTTTGGGATCATGGCATATGAAAAAAAAATCTGCTGCATTTACTGTTCTTACTTAAAAAAGAAAAAAGAAAACTTTAAAGTGTTTGGGAGAGAAAAGGCTCCTTTACTTGAAAACTGTCCTGGTTTTAACATAGCACAAAATGGGACTCGTATGCTAGCCTCAGTTGTCCTGCGTGCTGGAGGGGGATGGCCTCCAATCAAAAAATAAAACGCGATCGAAAAGTAAATAAAAACAGCACACGCTAACACAAAGCGACAAAATTTATAATAATTGAACTGCCTGGAAATGGATATAAAATGGATTGGCTATCACAGAGCAGTGCTCAAGCCAGCTAACCACGAACTAAGGACGGGGTATGTCCCTGAATACTAATGCTGAAGAGCTAGCCCTGCGCCCAGCAGCCGTGGTTTGGCTCTACCTGCACGGCTGAGGCTGCAGCTCGGGTCAGCACCGCCTTCAGCAACACACCGCGGTGGTGGAAAAATGAACGTGCATTTTATTGATGCTTTACTGGGGATGGGAGAGAGGCATGGGAGCCGTCAGCCTCTGGAGGGAAACGTTTCTGCATGGACTGGGGAGCTGATTTGGAATTAATTTTGAGTAGTTGTTTCAGTAATTCAGATTGATTTAAGATGCACCCAAGAATAACACTTTCATTAAAAAACCTCCTGAGTAAAATTTAAATCATGCTAAATTAAAAACAGCCTCTGTTAAACCAGGACTGATGAGCGCAGCAGAAGGCCGGGAGATGCAGGGTCAGTCTAATTTGATTCCTTTGTTCGGCTCGCCGCCCCGCAGAGCGGCTGTTGTACCCGTCTCTTTGGAGTCTCCCGCTCTCCAAAGCCACGTGCAAGTCGTCATTGACTTCTCGGCGCTCCGACTCGCCAGCCACCCACCAAAAGTGCTGTTCGTTGTGCTTTACTGCAGGAAGAACACGCTCTCCCGCTTGGTTTCCAGCACAAGCTTTTTGCCTTCGGGCCAGGCTGGACTCCTGGCTACACCAGGATAAATCTGGATTACAGTGCTGCATCTGAGATGTCCTCCTCCTAGCGTCAGTCCCACCCGTTATTTCTTTATCAAAGAAAGAAACATGGACGTACTCTGCAAAAGACTTGAGGCCTTGATCTCAGGCTGGTGAAAAAATCCATGGAAGGGTTCCCATTGGTTCCACTTGTGAAATTTGGAATAGGGTTGAAATATTCGGTAAAGCAAAAACCAGCCTCTGGCTTCTGCCCTGATGCATCTGGAGGAGTCAAGAAGCATATGCTTAACTTTGGTACTTTTGCAATACGTGGACCTGAGTCATACCCAAGGGGTTCGACTTCATGGCAGGCAGGGAAATGGGAGCAGTCTCCAGGAAATGAAGACGCTACGCATGTTGATACTTTCATCCAAGTGTTGGGGCCACATCTTCAGCTGGTGTAAATCAGTAAAGCCCCATTAAAGGCAATGCAGTCACGGTGGCATGAAACTGGTGCAAGAGAGCACAGGATCAGGCCTGTGCATTTAACGGCCTTTTTATGGCAGAGGGTGCAGGAAATGTGGGTGTTACTAGGCCAGTAAAAAACTTCCTGCTGAAACTGGGATCTGATGGTTTGCATTTCAATACAATGATTCATTTTTTTTTGTTTTAATTTCCATAAATACTGTCTGCTTCTTTTCAGGAAATCTCACCCTTCTGCAAAATATTTTGGTTGAACACCAGAAGATGCTAACTAAATATTTTGGGGTTTCTGAAGCTGCGGGCAAAATTAGACAATACACTTGAAAATTTTTGAGGAAAATGTCTGCTTTTGTGTAACATTGCTCAGGACAAGAAAATGCCTGCGGATCAATTCTCTTCATTACCAAGGGCTTCATGAAGGGCTAGAGCTCATATAGATGATCTTAGCTTCCTTGGCTTCACTGGGACTGATTTATCTTACCCTAGCCCAAGATTTGGATTAGATGTGTTACTCTTCTTTTGCTTAATGTTAGTCAACTGGAACATCTGTTAATGGTTTCCAAAGGCTGGCTTTGTTTATTGGCTTTTAAGAAACTTTCCAACCATTCGCAGTGAGTTAATTTGTTAATGATTTATTAGGATAGGGAGCATCCCCCCATATATTCCCTATCACATTTAAAAACCAATTTCTTGCAGCCAGTGGAAGTCCAAGACCGGATCACTATCCAGTTACCTGCATTAAATACTGCAATGTGCAAACATCTTTCCCCTCCCTCCTCATTTCTTTAAACATCTATCAGTTCTCTGGGACCAAAACCTTTTCCAAATCCCAATTCAAATCGTAAAGGCGACTGAAGAGAGCACTGCAATGTGTTTATGAAAGCTCTGAGCGCTGCGCAGCTGCGAGCAGCTCGCTGGCACCCTCCTCAGCGGGCAAACGCCAGCGTATTGTGCCTCCTGCTAGAGACGTCGGCTGCGGTTTTTGGCAGCGACAGTGAGGTGGGAATTGCCAATCCGCTCATCAGCAACAAGTCCCTTCCAAGCAGAGTCAACGGACTCCGGAGTGGAGCTGGTCAGGAATTTTGCAACCATACGAGTTTGCATCTGAAAAGGCCAGCGTGTTAAAAATCAAAGCGTCATAGGGGCACGGTTTGGTTTTAGCTCCAGAAACCTACCTAGTGTCCTGCTAGCTTGTCTGATGGGCTGGGGGAGAAGGGGCAGGTTTGGGGGCTGGAGCAACCCCCCCAAGCAGCCTTTCTCAGGGGGCGCACCCCAGGCTCGCAGGGGTGCTCAGACCCGCGCCTGCGGCCGGAGGACCCTCCTGGCTCTGCAGACTCCCTGGGCTGCCCCAGCTGCCAAGAGGAGCTCAAGAAGCCAGCTGCCCTGGGGTTTGTTGGGTTTTTTTAAATCAACTGGAAATGTGGGGTTTTTTCCCCAGAAACAAATGTTGTGGAGCTGCTTCCTCATGGCCTTTACCTATTGTTCATCTTCACCCCAAATCGGGATGAAAACATTTTCCTTTGCTTTTCTTTTTGTGAAATATCAGCATTTCCCACGGGGTGGGAAGTCTGAGCCTCGACTAGCTTTTCTCCTGACTCGGGCGCACCTGGGACGGTGAAGTCCTCTGAGAGTCTTTGCTCCATTTGGCTTAAGTACAGGGGGAATTTGAGCCAGGTAGTCAAAAATAAATTGCAAACAGAAAATGAAAAGAACAAAGACCCAATTTCTCTGCACGTTTCCTCCCAGTGCCTTAAATCCTTGTATGTAATCATCTTTAGTGCCAGTAACTCATAACCGAGGTGCCTACGGGCATCTTTGTGCTAGTCTTCCAATCTTAAATCTAGCGTAGCCAGCTTATTGAACGCTCACATCTGTGTAGACAGATCCTCCAGAGAGACAGAGCCCCCTCCCTACGGACCAGGCGAGAGCAGGGCCAAAGTGCACCGTGCCTCCGACAGACAGAGACAAATTAGAAAAGCTGCATGCACTGTACAGAGCCGGCCTCCATCAGCATCCCTCCAGCTCAGTCACTGACGTTTATCTCCTACCTAGAAACCAGACTCTCCTTGCACCCCCAGGAGCAGACCTGTCGTTTCCTCCCAGCTCCTCTTTTCTACCAGAACGTGGTCATGTCTATGAACAAACGAAGGGTGCCGTGTCCCAGATGCACAGCGGAGCACAGCTGGGGTTCACAGCAGATGGATAAGGTTTGCACACCTGGGCTTTGAATGGATACAGGTGCCTAAATTCAGGCTCTTCAACTGGCCCTTGCTTTGAGCAGGAAATGGGATGCTGAGAGGGCCTCTTCGCCTTTGTTTCAAACCTTGTCCCTTTCCCGTTAACTGGCTTTGGCGCCATGAACCACCTGCAGCGTGCAATCTCAGTCAGTATTTCAGCGGGGAAGGCAGAAATGAATTGAATCCAAATGATTTGTTTCAATGTATTTTTCCCGAATGTTTGTATAATTGCATTCACGTGGGGGTAGTGACCGTTGTTTGGGCCCCCCCGGCCACAGAGCGGTGGGAACTTGTTCATGGCACCCTGTCCCATCACTGCCCTTTGTTATACACTGATCACCGCAGCTGGGACTTGAGCTATGCCCTAAACAGCGGCTCTTCAGCCATCAAGGACCACGTCCCCATGAGCAGGTACATGCATTTCCCCGTGGACAAGCAATAGTGGCACAATGTGTGCTGCTGCTGCTGCTACCGGTCCCTGGGGAAAGCTCATGCACGCATGCTCCGGTGTGGGGCACGTTGCCTTGGGTGGGGTAGGGGAGGCTGGGGTCAACACCCGGGGTGGCCCCAGCAGCCCTACCTGGGATCCTGGGGGTGTCTGGGGGCTGCAGCCACAACGATTCGGCAGCAAGGAGCCTGGCTGGCAGCTGGAGCCAGGCTCTGGCTTTGGGTGGCATGCACTGCCGCCATGTGCACCTCCCCACTTTTTATAGGCGCAAGTTTTTTTGACGCCAGGATCTGCTGGTGCCCAAACCCCACCCCCTGCGAGGCAAATTTGCAGCACAGGGAGCACCCGCATGTGCAGCGTGTGCAGTGGGCAGCACCACAGACGGGTCATGTACCACACGTGCGTGCTCATCCGGGCACGCCGAGGTGGTTTTTCTGAGGCCGATCCAGCAGGGGGTCTGCAAAGCCTTAACTCTTGTGTAAGTGCATTCACTTACGGGTTGCACTGGTTGTGTCTGGCGCACGCCCACCTGGGAGGAGGGGGCGGAGGAACCTGTCTTTGATGAAAGTTGCTCTTTCTTGTACCTTGCAGTAATGGCTTTTCTAGCACGTGACTCGAGCAAACAATGGTAGAGCAACAGGTCTCGGTTCTTAGACCGAAGCGGCAGGCAATCAGGCACGTTATAAATGAGATGAGGAGGGAGAGAGGGAGGCAAGCACAGGAGTCGGTCTTTGCTCTCTTACCAAAGGACGCTTTGCGTTTCTAAAACAACACAACTCGATAAAAACAGCCCCCTCACGGCAGCGTAGCAAACACGCTGTGTGCTAAGGCAAAGGATTTTAATTATCATCTCCCTTCTCCCCAAAACAATGAAGGTGAATGCTCACGCTTCATCGCATCAGTCGTATTTTGCAGATGGCTACCATTGCTTAAATAGATTTTGTTCCAGCGATATCTTACAAGGTCCTGTTTCAATGCCTGTAATTATTTTATTCTTGTCAACCTGTTTAAAGCACTCATTCAAGTATAATGCCTATGATTACCATAGATTGAGAACACTTTAAAGTACTCTGTTTTTTCCTCTATCAAAACATGCAGAAAGAAAAGGTACTACAAGCAAGAGGCCATTTCAGTCAGCTAAGTGGGCTAGTAAGTAAACTTCAGCCTAGACTAGATTTCTTTGGTTGCCAAAATCCTACCTAGTGTTTTCCTGGGCCTTCCCTCCTCTAACTCAACTGTGCAGCGTGTGTTCAGAGCCTTAAACAAAGCCAAGAAGAAACGCTCCACTGCTCCTTCCTCCCCTTGGGGAGAGCAGGAGAGAACAAATGTGACAGATATTAGTCACGTCGCTTAATGCACTACTGGGAGCCGCTCGATACGGTGGCGATGAGATCGTGGAGTCAGAGTCTGGAAGTTGCAGAAAGTCGACATTTTAAACTCGGGAGCTGCAAGCTGTGCTCGGCAGTTCTGCAGAGCAGCCACCGCTACCGAAATACTCAGACTGGGGTGGAGGGGCCTAACTTTAGTCATCCACGTTTGCAGGTTTTGGTCAGACCGCAGGCATATTGAAGGCTAGGGAAATGATTATCTCCTTCGGTTCTCGCGGCGGATATGCTTTCCGCTCTTATTTGTCAAAGAAACCCAAAACGTACAGCTGTCACAGGCCCACACTCTGCCACTTTTGGACAGCTGAGTTACAATCTGAATATTTAAGAAGTTCTTTTGTCTGCCTTTTTATGCCTAATAGGTAAAGGGAAGTATTTAAAACAGGAAACAGGAAAAGGAGAGACTCATCTGAGATCAAATATAAAACTCATTGAGCTCCTCAGCAGGAAAGCTCTTTGCAAAGTAAATTAAAATTTAGCACATGATTATGAATTATGGAATGGAGAGATTGCATTAGACTGTGCAACTTCAAGCGCCTGCAGCTACAAGCTCTGAAGATGACTGTACTTGGTACAAGCCTGTCACAGCGAGTGTTTGGCTAGTCTCTGTTTCCTTTCAGGAAGGTTTCGGTCCTGCGTGACAGAAACACACATCTATAATCTTTGCAGAAACAGCTGTAATGTCAACGGGAGAGAAATGAAATATCGGGGGGAGAGAGAGTCCTCCAGGCCGTGTTTCCCCTGCTTGTGATTATGCTGTTTATTTGCACCTATCCATATAAGCTTTTCACACATTACTGTAATGGCTACAGATTACTGCCATTGCTGCTGCAACGCCTGTAACTCCCAGGTAAACACAGCAAAAGGGGCTGTTTCCCCTTCAGATAACAACGAGCAAATCCTGTCCTGTAATTCAGGAAATGCCTTCGCTAAGGCAACTGGCCGCAATATCTGCTTGAATTCAGCAAGCCTCCGGTACCCACATGCCAAGCTGTCAAATCAGTTACAGGAAAGGCTGAAGATACAAAACTAAGCAATGACTTCAGTGGTTTTGTATGCAAGTAATAGGTTGGTTAAATAGAAAAGAACCAAAAGTCCTGCCCTTCCACTGCTTTGTGCCGTGTGCCACCATTTCCATGTCTGAACACCGAAAGCAAAGCAGGTGCAATGCTACCAGGCCATGATGGCAGGGCCTGCGTCTCTACGGCCTTGCTTCTCCTGCACTCGCTCACAGCTGTGTGCAAAGCGTTTGCAAACTGCTTTGCAAAACTCGATGTTTTGTGCCCACTTGGCATAGGTGTAAATGCCCGCAGACGTGCCAGGCCTGTAACGGTCCTAAAGCCCCTAGGAACACATACTATTAAGAGAAAAACAAAGACTTACCCTCAAAAAGTAACCAAACTTCAGCAACTAGCACGTGTTTGCCTACGGCCTAATAAAAGAAAATGCAACACTTACCCGAGAGTTGTCATGGTTACAATAGTGTACCAAAAGGAAGCTGGGATGCTGGTGAATTTGCTAGCTGAGGATCCTTTCTCTGCATAAAACATCACTGTAGCAAAGATGATGATTGCCATAGTGAGGGAAAAGAGGAGAAAGCCAAGTTCAGAGGCGCAGCTCTTCAGAGTGTAGCCCAAGATTCGTAAGCCTTGCGAATGGCGGGAGAACTTGAAAATCCTGAAAACCCTGAAAACCCGTAGCGTCACAAAGGCTCCGCTGACATCCTCGTTATCGGTCATCACCAAGCCGATATAGTAGGGCATGATGGCCACCACGTCAATGATGCTCATCACGCTCCTGATGAACCTGTAGCGACTCGGGGCCGCGAAGAGTCTCAAAAGATACTCGACGGTGAATATCATAACGCAAGCTGTGTCCAAGCAGAAGAAAGCCACAGCGTACCTCTCCCCACACGGAAGCTCCTTGTTCCCCGGCACCGTGCCACAGGGGACGGTTTCTACCACATTCGTGATCACAGAGACGGCAATAAAGAAGCCGGTGACATAGTAAAAGACTAAGGCTAAGGTGCTGGTATGGGGGTTCTCGAAGGCGCGCCACATGGTCTGCCGGAAGTTCAGGGATGGCATGGACCCTTCTTGGTTGTTCTCCGAGTCATTGTCATCCATCAGCCGCTCGGCATTTTCCCGCTTCCTATCTTTGTACTCTTCGTAGCAGCAGTCCCCAATGATTTCAGGTAGGATCCCGTAGAAGGCGAGCTCCTCGTCGTAGGCAGAGATGCACTCGTAGCGCGGGTAGTGCAGCTTGCCAGTTCTGTAAAAATTTAAGATGCACCTAAAGACTTCAGGGTCCCGGTCAAAAAAGTATTCCTTAGTGTCTTCGTTGAAGAAGAACTCCTTCTCGGTGCTGCCCAGAAGAGTGTCCGGGTATCTCTCCAGGGTAGTCCTCCAGGTCTGGAAGCGCCGCCCGCTCACGTTCAGGATGATCAGCTCGTCCTGCCTCTTGTTTTTATCCGTGGGGGCCAGTGGCATGGGGCAGTTGGCCACTGGCATCCATCCGATGGCGGCCGCCCTGGCAAAAGGCAGCCATGCTGCCACGCCTGCTGCCATGGTGGCTCGAGGCCTTCCTGGTTATCGGAGAAGACAGTTCTGCTGCTTTTAGGGCCCGTCTGAAGTCAAATCATTTCCATCTACAAATGAAATAAGATAAAAATATAGCAGGAGGTCAGCTGGGGCTGTCTTGCCCAGGGACTGCTAACACAATCTGCATAAATATCTTTGAGGGAATCCACAGCAACAGAGGAGCTAATCTGTGCTAGCCCCCGCTTAGAAGAATGACTATTAAAAGATACACATGATAATCAACACGGGAAGGTTATAGCATTATCATAGATGGAAGTGTTGAATGGCAAATGATTCCTCATTAAAAGTATTTAAAAGTAGCATAAACACGCTAATTTATATTTGCTTCCTTACAAACAAGACTAATCCATAATTCCACAGGTGCCAGCTTTATGCATTTCTCCTTCTGACTACAGCTGTCAAGAAAGAGCTGGAAACTCTGGTGAAATCCACTGGCAGTTCCCCAGGGGAAACGGCTGTGGCCGAAGACCTAAAATGGACCCAGCTGGACTTCTCATACAAAGCGAGCTCTGAACGCGGCGAAGCTAGCGCTACAGACTGCCCGTTGGTAACCCACATCGGAGACTGACTCTGAAATCTTCCAGGGTTTGCAGAACAGTTTTGCTCAACCTTTAGTTAAAAACCTCTGCTAGGCAACAGTTTTTTTGCTGGTCCCCTGGGTAGTTCCTTGAGACAAGTTTTACTACAGCGAAATATTGCACCATTCCAGTGGGCAAGAGGAAAAATCGGTCTCTTCAGGGCATGACAGCTTTGCCCAGAAGTTCTGAGCTTCTGAGTGTGTGCATGTGTGTAAGACGGGCACGCTGCGTAGTGTCAGGCTACACGAGACGCTTACTGTGCAGTAGCCTAATAACACTGTGCAGTAGCATGCCAGTCAAACACCGTGCCAATACGGAATAAAATATGCTACTGTGCAGTGTTATTAAGCTACCGCGCGGTAAGCGTCACAGAAAAACCATGAGCCAGCGCTACTGCACGGTAGCGTGAATTATTGTGCATTTGGTTAGTACCTAGTTAACCAAGTGCTAAACTTAATGTGCATTAATGAACATGTAGACGCGCCCACTCAAAATCTAAACCGTGCCAGACCAAAATGGGTAAAACATGCAACTTTAACAGGGTCGGCTACCAGCCTGCCAAGATTATCTTGATTGCTTCCTCACTAACGAAGGCAAAAGTCCTTGAATAGGTGAAGGAACAAGCCTGTTATCATTGCCATACTTAGAGGCCCATCTAAAGAAAGAAAAATGTCCACAGCTCCAAGGCTCCTCAGCTGGTTTAATCTGGGTTAGCTCTGCTAAAATCAATGCGGTGACCCTGATTTCCAGCAGACCCGCATTTCCTCGTTCCATTGGGTTTTCAGTCAGACCTTTCACCTTATTAACTTTAGTTTTTATTCACTCCCTTAGTATTTTAATTACTGTCCAATTATTTGAGTAAAATATTCTGAGGACTATCCAAAGTCCATTAAGTCAATAGAAGGATTGCCTTTGGCTTCACTGGATAAGGCTGGAAACCTCACTGCTTGAACTACCTAACATCTCTCTACATCATTTCACCCTGACGTATCTTAATTGTACGAACAGCACCGTTCCAGTCGCTGGTGCTACAGCATTATTGATCTTAGTAGGCCACAAGATACTGAGTGAAAGATAGCAGAACGAATCTGTGGTGAAACCTTTTAGTGAACTGTTCTCAAAATGGTGCTCTCCCTGGGCATTATGCATTATCATTCATCATATTAATAGTATGAAGCATGTTGCTGTGCAGTTTTGTCAATTGTCCTAATGCAACCCTCCAACCATTGCAATAAGAGGTTTCGTAATTATGATATATGCAACAGCCCATTGTGCTGCATCTCTCTGATTTTCTCTAGCTGCAGAATCCGGACCCCACGCAGGCTTATTCGAGATCACTATGCATTATGTGGTTCCCTTAGTTTAAAGATGGCTCCCGAAAGATGCCAGACTGACAGCGCTACATCAGCAAACGACAGCAGCTTAAACTTCTCCATGCCACTTTGCAAAATATGCTTCGATCCTTAGCTGAAGAGAGACCCTATAGGGACTAGACAGAACCAGGCAACAAAAGTGACACCTTTCACTGGGCAGTGGAGATGGATTTGCTGCTGGGAGCCTAGAAGTGAAAGGGTGGCCATCACCGATGCAAAAAATGCCATTAACTTCATTTATTACCCACCCAACCAAGGCATCTAGGCTATGCATTCAGTCACTGACGCAGAAAGCCACTCGGTCCCCTGTTTTGCTTTATGGACACTGATGCTATCCTCTGGGGACTGGTTGGAAATGGGTGGTACATTGCTGGTTCTGCTCGGTAACAGCAACTGGGATCCTCTATTTCTCTGAAAACCTCTCCCAGGAATCTTATTCCAAGTCCGACTCGAACTTCATAGAGCCCTGACTCCGAATTCTAGCTCACTTCACTTTGTCGGACACTACGAATGCTCCTTCTAAACCTGTTTCAAATAAGAGACCGGTAACTCATAAATGGCTTACCAGGTTTAAGACCATTTTTAAGATAAAAGGCTCTTTCCAGACTGACAGCATATGTGGAAAAAAAAATGAAACATGTAAGCTCTAAAATGGCCACAAAATAAATAAATAAATAAAAAGAGAGCGAGGTGGTTAGGTAGGCTGTCCATAAAAGTGTCTTATTCAATTACAAGTCTCTGTGGCCGGAAGAGACATGGCTGAAGTTCAGAAAAGTTCCTTCGGTATGTGCTAAAGGTTTAATTTTTAAAGTGTCACTAAATGTGTTGTAACCTAGTCCCATTTGTTTCTCCAATACTCAGTGTTAGAGCCATTTTGCAAGATTAACAACACGTGAGAGTTGTTCGGTGCTGGGATTTTTGGAGTGCATCAGTATGTGAGGACTGGGTAGGAACAGGAGGAAGGAAAACTGAATTCCTTTATCATTAGGGACGGCTTCTTTTCACAGGTCTTCAGTCCATGAGAAATGAGTGGGCGGGAGACAAAGAGGGTGCGTCTGTGCCCGTGAACTGTGCCCTTCAAGTCTAGGGTGAGAGGACATGCAACTGCTTCATTGATTAGCCGCCTTGTCGTGCTGCAAACTCGGTCGGGGATCAGAGGGTAACAGTAATCATTCCTTTCTTACTGTGTCAGGCAACTGGCAGGGTAGAAATATTTAGCACAACCTGCGCTGCGTGTTATAGTGAAAGGGCACGCGCACACACACACACACACATTCAGACACATCCTTATTTCAAATGTTACTTGGCTAATTCCCATGCATAATTTGGCAGAAACTAGTTAGCAAAGGATCAGCAGCCTGCTGATGGTATTTAGAAGAGCTTGTGTACAAGATAAAAGGATTTGGCTTTTTGACTTCACCAAATGTCAGCAGCAAGGAAGCAAACAGACCGTGTTTTCCGGAGGTAAGCACCATGCCACCACACCGCTGTCAACAAAACTGAAAGCAAAGCCTTTTTTTCAATTTTCCCAATTCCTTAAGGAATTCTCCATCCATTTCTTTGTCTATCCATCTCGGGTCCTTGACCCGCACTTGCTTTGCTTGGCAATGATTTGTTTCCTATTTCAAAGCACAAAACCAACATGCACGGCAGGATCAATAATGCACTGGGGAGAAACTTCTGCGAGCATATATTTATGTGCATTCACTCAGAGGCTCAGGATATACGCGATGGATTCGCATCACATTAACTTCTGCCAGAGATGTCGGTCTGCCTAGATGCCTCTTGTAACATCCTCTAGTTAGAAACACCCTGAATCACACAGTGCTTTCCATGCTGGAAGCAGACAAGGATAACTTAGCAATAATCCTAATAGTGATAAAAAGGCTGGCAAACATCATGCGACTCGCTGATGAGAGCTGATAGCTGGGCGGAGAGGGGAGCTGAGACTCCGAGCTGTGTGTCTTCCCCGTTTTCATCTCGATGTGGGTCAGACAAAAGCCCTTGCATCGAAAAGCGAAACCTGCCAGTCCGAGCCTCAGCACCTGCATCCCAGCCCAGACTCCCTTCCTCTCGCCGCCCCAGCACATCCTAAACGCTGCCCAAATGTTGCCAGCTGATGAGTCAGTGGGAGCTTTGGACCAGCAGCACGGGCAGCCGCAGCAACAGGCTTCGTAGAAACGCATGCAAACTTCTCCCCTCCCTCGGTGCCCAGACCAGCAGGAGAGCCCCGCTCGCCGGGTCCCCGCCGTGCCTTACCTGGCCAGGAAAGAGCTGCTCGCGCCGGCGGGCAGGGACGGGCTCGGGGCTCGGGGGGTCGGAGGGGTGGTGGGGGGCAGGTGGAAAAGGCTGGGCTGCCTTGCCTGCCTGCTTGCCTGTCCCTCCGCTCCCCGTCTCAGCTCAGGCAGGAGCAAGGAGCAACGCAGCCAGCGCGGGGAAAGTAGATGACTCAAGAGCGGCTCCCTTCTTCTCGCTGAGCCTGGCTGAGTCTCTCCCTGGCAGGCTGGTCCGTGACGGCGCTTCCCCGCCCTCCAGCCCCGCTCCGGCTGCCGGGGCAGGCTGGGCGCCCGCGGGGGCTGCCTGTGCGCTCGCTCCCTCGGCCCCGCGCCCAGTGCCGGCGGGCGGGAGCGAGGCGGCGTGCTCTGCCAGGGAGACACCCGCCAGTGCAGTCATTAAATACACCCCAGCCCTTACCCTGCATGCTAATGTGGCGGGGGGAGGGGTGCCGCATGGAGTCTGCCGCGGGACTCCAGCCTGCCTGCTTGCCCCGCCGGCCCCGGGCGGCCCCGGCCCCGGCCGCGGGGCAGCGCCGGGAGCGGCCGCAGCGCAGGGCAGAGCAGGGCAGAGCGGAGCCGGGCGCTGCTTACCTCGGGCGGCGGCGGGAGCAGCGCGGACCCGCGCCCGGAGCCGGCCCGGCTGCAGGCAGGGGGCGCCGCGGCCCCGGCGTGCCGCGCACCCTTCAGCACCCGCCGCCTGGACAGCTCCGCCCGGCCCGGGCCGCCTGGAGCCCGGCGGGCGGGGCTGCACCGCCGCCGCCTCCGACGCGGCACCCGCCACCAGGTGTCACTGGCCGCCAAGCGCCGCTCCCGCTCCCGCTCCTGCCCCCGCCCCGCTCCCGCTCCGCCGCCGCCAAGCTCTGCGCCCGCTACCTGCCCCTGCCCCCGCCCCTGCCCCTGTCCCTGCTCCCGCTCCCGCTCCCGCCCCGCTCCCGCTCCCGCTCCCGCCGCCGCCAAGCTCTGCACCCGCTACCTGCCCCTGCCCCTGCCCCAGTCCTAGCCCCGGATCCTGTTCCTACCCCTGCCCCTGCTCCCGCTCCCGCCCCGCCGCCGCCGCCTCCGCCGCCAAGCTCTGCGCCCGCTATCTACCCCTGCCCCTGCCCCAGTCCGAGCCCCGGATCCTGCCCCTACTCCTGCCCCTGCCCCTGCTCCTGCTCCTGCCGCAGCCTCTGTCTCAGCCCTTCATATTGACCTCGTCCCAACCCCTACCGCAGTCCTAGCCCCGGATCCTGCCCCTGCCCCTACCACAGTCCCTGCCCCTGCCCCTGCCCCTGCTGCTACCTCTGCCCCAGCCCGCGATCCTGCCCCTGCTCCCGCCCCAACCCCGGATCCTGTCCAGTCCCTGCTCCTGCCCCTGCTCCTGCGTACAGCCTCTGCCCCATTCCCTGACACTGACCTTGCCCCAGTCCCAGCCCCTGATCCTGACCCTGCTCCTACCCCAGCCCCAGCCCTGCCCCTGCCCTGGGTTCAGACCAAACCCAAGCAGGCATGGGCAGGAAAAAAAACCTGACCAAGACAGGAAGGGCAAGGGAGAAGGTGGGGCAACTGGGGAATGGAGAGCCTTTTCAAATGCCACTGGGGATGTATGAGGACAGGCTGAGCCATGGGACTCTTCAGCCTGGCAAATTGCAGGCTCAGGGGGGACCCAGTGGTACCCAATAAGCACATAAGGGGCGTGCATCAGGAGCTAGGAGAATATCCATCACCAGAGCACCCCCAAGAGAAGACAAGGTGCAATGGTCACAAACTCCTGCAAGACCATTTTAGGCTGGACATAAGGAAAAACTTTACAGCCTGCGTCACCAGGGCCTGGAATGGCCTCTGCAAGCACCTACTCTGGACCCTCTCGAGACACACTGGGATGCCTATCTTGCTGGGATCATTTGACCCCAGCTGACTTCCTGCCCCTTGGGCAGGGGCTGGATCCAATGCTCTTGGGGCGGTCCCTTCCAGCCCTAATGTCTATGAAATCTATGAAATCCGGGGGGGTCTCCACTGGAGGGGGTCCCATCCCTGAAAGAGGATGGAGCTGGGCTGTACTCAGTGGGGGCAGATGACAGAACAAGGAGCAATGGGCTCCGGTTGCAGCCGGGGAGTTGAGGTTAGAGATTCGGAGGAATTTTCTCACTAGGAGGGTAGGAAAGCCCTGGAATATGTTCCTCAGAGAGGTGGTGGATTCTCCGTCCCTGGAGGTGTTTAAAACTTGAGGAGACAAAACCTCAGCTGGGATGATGTAGTTGGGGCTGGTCCTGCTTGGAGCAGGGGCTTGGAGTAGATGTGACCTCCCAACCCTCGTGTTCTCTGAGTCTATAAACTTGTCCTGGGGAAGCTCACAGTCCGGGCCCTTTCTTTTGTCTCTGCTTCTGAAGACACATGGCTGGCAATTTGGGAACTGTTGGGGAGGGATGCTGGGCTTGCCATGCACACGTGCCCTGGCCATGACTACTACATGATTCTTCAGAGCCATAGCAAAGCCAGGCCTAAAGCGGCATGGGAAACAATTCAAACATGGCTTTTGCAGCAGCAGACAAGGATGTGCAACGATGAGCAGCTTAGAACAATGGTTCCCAGCAGAGCTGGGCCAGTGTGACACCTTGGGGTGCCTGGAGGTCCTTTCACAGAGTGCAACACCATGCTAGGGCTGTGAGGTGTGCAAACACCTTCACAAGATACATCCAGACTTGTCAAATAGGGGTTGGTGGTGTTCAAAACACCCCGACCTGCCGTGGCCTTTCGGAGTGCTTTGCGACAGAATTGCTCTATCGTTTTTCCCAAGTTGAAAAGACAAGTGAAAACCAAGAGCTGGCATTTTCGAGGGGCGCCTGGAGTGCGAAAAGGTTCAGAGCCGCTGGATTAGAAGCTAAGCAGCAGCACGGATTGCTTTATGGAGACATTAAGAGATGCATGCAATGTGAAACATAAGAGCTAAGATGGGAAAGCTTCATTAGGTAAAGAAGTTCAACACACTAACATGTCCTGGATCTTTCTTTATGAAATGTCTTTAAAAGCTTCCTCTTAAAATGTTTTCCATTTCCCCGACTCTTCTTGCACTAGCAGATACATGGCAGAAGTCAGGGAAGAGACACGGGCAGGTTCCTGCACTTCTGCTGGATTTACAATGTCATCTTTTTATAAAACCTCTTCTTTCCTGCCTGCTCTCACCTTCCTCTCTGCTAGCGCTGGGCTGGCTGTGATTTTTGAATAGCTTTTCCCCCATGACTCGGCCCCTTTTAAATTCCAATCTCTATTAAAAAGCTAATTTGGGAGCTCCTTTTTAATGCTCCTAATTTTGTATTTTTAAATAGAAGATCAAAGTCAAAAGCAAGCAAGCTGCAAGTCAAATGCTGTAAAGAGCCATTGGTTTTCCTCCTTTTCTTTATCTCTAAAGCATTCCCCCGGTTTTCTTGCCATCAGCCTAACTGTAGCACTTCTTCACTCATGGCTAGGCTACTTCTAATGTGAACAGGCTATAAAAGAAACAGATAGCATTCAGTAGCTCCCAATTTGGAGGTTTTATGTGGATGCATGTTTTATTTTTAAATAAAAATGACAGGCCAGTCAGAGGTAAAATACTGTTGATGGTTGCAGACAGATCAAAGGCAGGGCAAGGAGCTAGGCAGCCGTACCAGCTTTGGAACAGAAGAATACCAATAGACTTTCTGGGGAGCTGAGGCAAGGGGGAGATACAGCCTTTGGGCAGCTATGTGATCTGAAACATTTAAGTATTTCTAGGAAAATATCACAGCAAGAGGAGAAAAGACTTATCTCACATGCGGAGGGGTAGCTCAGGAGGCTGGCCCGGCGCGATGGAGGCCTTTTCCCTTTCAGCTGTGAGCCCAGCCCCGCTCAGAAGCCAGCAAACGTCACTGCCTGCTGCTTGGAGACCTTTATGACACAAAGTGGTTGGGTCCATAATCCATCCAGTGGGACAGACGTCTGCGACGGAGAAACGTCACATCCTACTGTTGTGACTAAACGCATCCTGACGGTACAAGCCATTATTTTATTGCAAAGTCAGCTCCTGCCTTGCCCTCATTAACGATACCCAATTCACCCATTAGCTGATAAGCACATGCCTGCTTTCTTCCAGGCTACAGCAGCTTTCACCTGGACAAAATGTCCAGTCCAGCTGAACAGCCAGCACTTTCTCCTTCTTCAAGTTCCCTTTCAAGAGTCTCCTCTTCCACGGTGCAGACAGAGAGCGCCTTACACTGCCGACGTTATGGTCTAAAAAGGTAAGCGTGCGTATGGACAGCACCTGGCCTGCTATGCCTATGCCGCATGCGTTACCTGGTAATGGGTAGTCAAGTGGTGAGTGATGAACGCTGCTCCCAGTTGTTCAAGAATTGACATTGCTCTAGGTGTCAGACTGTCTCTTCCACCTCACTGACCTGATTTTTCATCC
Source organism: Caiman crocodilus (assembly GCA_030014935.1). NCBI lineage: Eukaryota > Metazoa > Chordata > Crocodylia > Alligatoridae > Caiman > Caiman crocodilus. The sequence goes on along the minus strand of JAGPOW010003356.1, from coordinate 6,602,270 downwards.
CCTCCATCTGCCGTGGTTTGTCTTTTAGTCTGTAATCTTCTTGGGGGAAAAGACTGTTGTTCATTACATGTAGATTGAAGTTCGTTTCTGGGATGGATCCTAATCAAACTCAGAAATCAGCCCTCAACTTTCCAGGAGATAGGCAAGCTCCACACAAACCTGGTGCTTCTTCAAGGTGTATCCTACATGAGAAATGAAATCACCGCCCCATCAGTCGAGGCAACAATAATAGCCAAGAAAAGTAAATGATAGTTATGGATGTATTTGCTTTTGGTTTGAACCAAGAATGAGTTCTTGGGGACAGGTCTTTAAAGTGCAATCTGCTCCTGTAATCAGTTACTTTAGAAATAATCTACCCTGGCTACTTAACAAGAAACAATCTGACTGTATTCCCCAGAGATGCTCTACAGAAATCAAACCCACCCGGTGCAAAAATGCTTAACCCTTGTCCATAACATGGACACAGGCCTCCGCGAAGGTCTGAACTCGTGAAATCGCAGCGTCGTGGAAGCAAGCATTCAGCTTTCTTTTCAGGGCCTTGTTATAACCTTCATCAGCCACCAAATGACTGCCTGATGGCTGTTTGCAGAGCTGCATAGCAATTACGCCTGATCTGGAAAGCGGGTTTCCATGAATTATCTCTGCTGTGAACATGAAGAGGGGGATGGCCATTCGGATAGATGCGTTACACCATTCCCTATTCTCCCATTGCCAGCAGGCGTTTGGAAGTAAACATGGAAGCTGTTTAAAATGCTGTAAAAAGACAAGCCACTAAGAATGATGAGAACATCGCCACTAATCTAGAGAGCATGTCATCACAGCTTGGTGAAGCAAATCGATGAGCAAGATAAGCAGGGGGAAGAGATGCTGCCATTTCGGGTAAATCAATAGAGCTGAGATTTCTCAAAGCTGCCCAAAGGGCTCCCAGGCTGGCACTGCAAGATGTCTAAGGGAATTAAGCACCTCTTATTGCTCAGTGTCAGTGGGGACTAATTCCCTTAATCCTAATGGGAAATTTGATAGAAGTCTATTAGAAAGTGGGTGTCCACATCTCAGCAGATCTGAATGCATCAGATGTCTTGTTAGACTACCTTTCACCGGCGGTCCCTAAAGTGCTGTGCATACAACCGTGCGATCCAGCACTCCCGTGTGCAGAAGGGACGTGTCACCATGCCCAGTTGAGAGGTGGCCGGATCCGCACACGGGTGTGTCGTGTTGGGTCTTTCCTACTTGATTGTGAATTATAGTTGCAAAGTCCTGATGCCTAGTGTCAATCCCTACCTGCTACTCCGTACGGCCTCTGCATTGCAAAATATGGCTCATTAAGCAGTCTTATCAGACGCCTCCAGTTTGGTCTAGAAAAAGCCAGCTTTTTAAAAATAAGTGATTAGTCATTAATGACTTGTTGGCCTGAGGCAGAGACACAGAAATCCTGTATCTATCTACCTCAGGCTAAGACCCAGGTTACTGAGTAATTCTGGTGCAAATTACTTAACCTTGCTGTGTCCCAGTTTAACTCTCTATAAAATGGGCATAATAATATTTCTTTCTTCACCAGGGCGGGCAGCAGTTGGAATGAATGAACCAGCATTTGCTGAAGAGCTGAAAAGCCTTTCAGCGGGGAAACAACTATAACTGGGATGAAATTTAAGTGATGTCACCTGTCTTTCTAGGAAAGGAGGACTATTCATCCTTACCTATTCAATCTCATTTATAGTCCTTTTTATTGGGGGTGGGGGTTACAAAAAAGTATATTGGACACAGTTCATCTGCCGTGTAACTATGTGAGAACTCCAGACCTGTTTTCCTATACCCAAGGTTTTGAAAGGTTACGGGACCAGTCCTGTACTGTTAATTTCTGTCCTTGTCCATTTGCCTACGTCTTTCTTAAGATGTGCCGTACATTTCATTAGGTCGTCAGGTATTTGCTATTTGAGTTGTTAAATCTTTATGAATGGCCTAGCTGTACCCCAAGCAACCAGCAAACACTGAATCAATCCACAAACCCAGTCGAACCATTGAAATAAAGTGACGTTGCTGAAGTGCTACCGTTGATGGCTGTTCATTTGATTTCTTTTCTTCTGCATTTGTATTCTGCGCTTCTGTTGTTCGGTCTTGACATTGGATGCCGTTCTGCATTATTTCTGAATCTACGCATCCCACGGACTTCAAGGCCAGGCTGTATAAGCATTCTGCAATGGCAGGTCCAGCGCAAAAGTTAGCCCGCTCGCTTGCTTAAAACTACAGGTTGCGACACTGCTGCAGCTCTGTAGTCTGTTATCCTTGCATCTGGGGACTGCTGCGGCCCTGATGAATCAGTCTTTCAGTAAATAGGGAAGACATTGGCGAGTCCATAGATGCCTGTGGAAGCTGACTTGGGATTCGCATGTTTGACTGCAGACGTGGCCCATAGCTCAGGAGGACGGAGGAGATCCTGGTGATGAGAGGTTACAGCTCTTTCCCTTTGTGTCTCTTGTCTATCTGCCTCCAGAGAGAGATGAGGTTGCTCAAAAGGACTGATCCCTTGCCTACTTCACAGCACTAGCAGGGATGAGTCAGTAGTGGTTGAGTCTCCCTGGTATTGATGTTAATAAGGCATTTCTCCCGTTTGGCCTTCAGGATGTCCTTGAACCTATTTGCCCACCTGTAGAGCAGTGACCATGGATGAGTTGGGAGTATCGGCTCTGTGTTCAGCGCTGGTTGTCAGGCATCCTTGTGACGTGTCCTGTCCAGCAAGCAGAGGTGATGCCATGTAAATGTGGTTTCAATGCTGGTGATGTGCTGACATTGATTTTTCCGTCCTTCCAGTTGATACGGGGGATTTTCTGAAGACATCACTGATGTTAATGTTCTCGAGCTTTCAAGTGTCTCTGACGTGTCAGCCAAGTTTTACACCCATGCAGCTGGGCAGGGCTCACAACAGCCTCATGAGAAGTTTGGCTTGGGTCCTGATGTCACAGTCATCAAAGACATGATTTCAGACATCCAAAAGCAGGCCTGGCAAATTTTATCCGGTGTTGAATATCAATGCCTATGCTTACTTTTTTGGGAAAGGTAGGGAAATGCTCAACACTCCCCAAAGATTGCCCTCGACTTGTGATATGTAGAGGAGCAGCAGATTGGTTTGGGGTGGGTTGGAAAAATATCTCGGTTTGGAAAAGCGTCTTGGTTTTTGTGACGCTGGCAGGCAGTGAATCCAAGCATTTCATAGACTCCACAGAAGCAGTCAAGAGTGACCTGGAGCTCTTCCACTGAGTGGGCACATATAACACAATCATCAGTGCACTGAAGATCAGTAATGGAGATGTTGGTTGCCTCGGATTTGGAGTGTAATCGGTTGATGTTAAAGAGATTTCCATCCATGCAGTATTGGATGCTGACTCCAGATGGTTATAATCCAGATAGTCTGATTACGCCCTCTAAGACTGTGCCAATACTTTCTTTGCCTTAGGTCCAAGCTTATGAAAATGTCTGCGTAGATTAAGGAAATATCATTAATATGATTATAGAAAGGAGTCAATCTCTTCAGCCGTAAACAGTTTTATGGCCTAGTGATTAGCACAGCCTGGAAGACGCATTGGCTTCAATGTATCTCTGGCTCTGCCCATAACTCCTTTCAGACCTAGGCAAAGTCGAGTCAGCTCTCTGCAATTTAGTTTCCCGTCTACAAAACATGTCTGGTAATGTTTCCTGACCACAGATGTCTTTTGTGAGAATGTATAAATGGTTATAAAATTCTGTGAGGTCCTTGGATGAAAGCTACTGTACAAAATGCAAAAGCAGCGATCGCTCTATTGATTGACTGATCTATCCAGCGAGCTGGCTGATGAGTTATCATGGTAGGACTCTTAATCAAGAAGCAAAATCCATATGGTTCATCTCCAAAAATCCATCCAGCCATCCTCTCGCTATCCATTACTCTACAAGATATCCACTGCTCGTGTCTTCCCTTCATTTATTCACTTTTTAAGACTTATCTGTGTTGGATGCTTACTTGCTTACCATGATGAGAGGCACATTAGCTATCTGTTGTCCTATAAATCTGATAACACCTGTCTATCATTTCCCATAAGTAAGATGCCCCCGTGCCTTAGGCAGAGCAGAATGAGAAGTTCAAACATCTCGCTGGCTTGTGTGTCTATCTCATGTCTATATTTTATCACTGCCAAGGCAGTGGCCCTGGAGCTGACAACATTCAGCCCCTGATCAAGGTGCGAAGAAATTTATCCTGTCTGTATATTTTCTCTTTGTGATAAAACTGACAACTCGCTATGAAACCAATTGGATGGTAACATGGGAGCCGTCTGCAGCTAGGTGCCGCTGAATATGTTGTGATTTTCCCCGGACCGTCTTTTGAAGCATCAGACTCAGACATTTCAAGTTGCATTTTGTGCGTCAGGTGTCAATTCACCACACATTTTTATCCAAGTTTACTGCTATTTTCTGCCTCTGTTGTGACAGCACAAAGGGTCCCATCTCTGGATGAGCGCTAAGTGCTCTGCATTCACACGCTAAATTACAGCCACTGCCCAAAGAACCGATGATACAATAAGGTTTGCAAGCTTGAAATGTTTTGAGTAACGTTGTTGTGCGAAATTCTTAGGGAGTCAGATAGTTGATCTCAATGTTCACTTTTTAGGGATAGGAATGGCTTTTACCAGCTGAGTTGTTTTCAGCAGTGATCTCGGTATCGCATCAAGATGGGCTTTTCTGTGCGCATGGAAGCAATGTCAGAAGGTGGAAATGGGAGCACAGGTTTGCGACAGTAGCAAGAGCAGTCCTAGAAGCAGAGAAGAGTGGGGATGCTCTACCTCCATCCTTCCCAGAACCCTCCTCCAGGTGTTTGATAACTGCTGTCACGTCTCCCCGCACTTCCAGACTAAGTACTCCTACTTCTTTCAGCCTGTCCTCAAAAGTCAGGCTGCCCAGGTCTCTAATCATTTCTGTAACTCTCTGCTGGACTCCATGCCCGTATCTTCCTTGAAGTGAGGGGCCCCAAACTGGACGTGGCGCTCCAGGTGAGGCCGCATTCATGCCAAGTAAAATGGGAAAATCACTCCCTTTGATGCACAAGTGACACTCCTATTGATACAGGCCACCATTTCAGATGTTGGTTTTCAAAAGCTGAAAAACTTAACTGAAAACAGGTTATTTTTCAATAAAAAAGAACGGTCAAAGATCAAGGTCTTGTCACTTTCCACAGGAAAATGACACCATGGGATTTTGTTTTTAACAGGCTAAAAATCATGCGTCCTACAAAGAATAATTGCTCATTTTCAGGCAGTTCTTTCAAAGAAGGGACTATAGGAAGCGCCGTTCTGGCCACCGTTTAAAAGGAACGGGCAACTCATTAGGCTGCGTAGAAATGACGTGGGCTGCAGTCGTGGTGGCACTGCAGGATTTTTCCTCTGCACTCTCGGGGGGTTCGAGGATTCGGTCTCTCTTCCGGACAGGCGGGTCTACGGTGCTCAGTCCATAGGCTTGTCCCAGTCTGCAATCCCCTCCTGGCTCTGCGCGCTCCGAAGGTTTTGCAGCGTTTTGCTTTGAGCCATCTCGGATTCACAGCGTGCTAAGTTTCCCTAGCGTGGTTGGAGATTTTCCAGCTGGAGATAAAACGCGACAGGCAGCTGCATCCTGCCACTTGCTTCCAAAAGGAAAGAGAAGAGGGAGCCATGAGCGTCGTCCAGCAGCTCTGCCGTCCAGCCAGCAGCTGCCGACTTTTCTGCTTAACTGACCTTAATGAATCAAGAAGAGCTCGCCCATGATAACAGAGGGAACAGGCCCTGGAAGGGCAGTGGTGATACTCGATCAGTGATTTGATTTATCGTGCTCCGTGAGGCTGAGAGCGATCGTTCCCCGGGATAGTCTCTTTCCTTCACTGTACACAGTGCTGCACTCCGAACATTTCTCCTCACACAGTAAAGCAAAGGAAAAAAAACCCTGGCTTGAAATGCTGCTCAACTGCAACATCTCATCAGGGGTTGTGCTTAATTGACCATGCGCTGCATTATCAACATCCAAACATTGAAGTAATGAGAGCCTGGTGTTAACATTCCTGATTACGGGCAGGACTGCGCAAGCAGCTAGAAAAGGTCGGCCTGGAAAGTGCTGCTGAAGAGAGCAGGGAACGCGGGGCTGCAGAAGAGCAGATGGGTCGGCTTGCTGGGGTTAGGGTCCGTAGCAGAGCAAGGGCTGTGCATGCACGGAGAGGTGATGTCTGCTTATGAGGCAGTGGAATTGGTCTGATTTGTAACTTCCCTGAAAAGCTTATTTATGCCTCCTAGGAACATGCTTAGCCATAAGCTGATCTCCTGCAAACACTGTCAGCACTTCTTTGCCTGCCCGTTATTCCGTAGGATTTTAGGTAGGAGTTGAATCGTAGCCATGGGGAAGGATCCACCTTCTCCTAGCTGGTTTTCCCGAGGCGCTGAGCACCCGCGGAGAGAAAGGAGGTCGGCGGGAGCTGTCCCGAGTAACTCCAGCAGCTCTCGCCGCGTGGTGCAGATACCGAACCAGATCCTCTGCCGCTGGAAGTAGGCCTGGCTTCATTGAACTCAGGGGGCCAAACCTTGCAACGCCAACATCGAGCAGGAAAGTGTTACCGGTGCACTTTTCCCAGCTGGGTAACTGAGAGAGCAGACGAGTATCTACCTTTTTACTACCCGTGCACTGGCCCCAAGTCCTTTCCTCTTCGCGCAGGGTAAATCAGCAGTAACTTTGCAGAAGCGGGTGGAACGGCATCGGTGCAATATGAGCGAGTGGAGAATTCGAGCCATCATCCACTTGAAGCTGGGAGCTCTGTAAATGTTTATGCTCTGTGCTCTTGTGCCATTATAGTTGTGCTGCTTAACTCTGTCCCTTTATTGTCTAATGGGCTAAGCAAAGTGGGACTTTATGTGTCTTTTTATCTCCGGCTGCTCCAGAACCGGTTTCTTTTGTAGGGTTCTGCCTCCAGCCAGTTGGGAATCCTCGCAATTATGAGTCGACCACGGCTACAAAATACTGAACGATGCAAAGCACAAGCCATCTGCGCCACTTTGATCTCCAACTCATTGGGTTAAACAATCACCATCAAAGCAATCTGTCATTATCACCGGGAAGTTGAGAGAGCAATTAAAGGGAAACCAGGAGAGAAAAAAAAAAAAGACGAGTAATTCATCTTAAAATTACTGGATTATTTTTATGGTTATCAGAGTTGGAGCGAAGCTGAGGATTTTAACGCCCGAGTCAACTCCACAATAAATTGCAATTGTGGTTCTATTGTGGCTTATAACTAGTAAATCAGATCTATGGAACTAGACATGGGCTGGAAATTTAGGGACTTGTTCTCTCATTTTTTAGGTGTGCCTTTTAAATCAAGTCAACAGTCATAAAGGAAAGCAGACGGCATGCCTTGCTTCCGTCTGGGAAAATGCATGCTGCTCACTGCAAGGGATCTTTTTTCTTTATTTTGCTGATTTCGTAGTATTAGTTGTGACTTTTTTTTCCTGTCAAGCATTTGGCACGTACAGCTAACCTGATAGATTAGCCTGCTTCACCCAAGGCCATGCACTCTGGGTAGTCATTCACCCCTGGGCAAAATGAATGTGAAAGGCTATTGGCCTGACTCATGAGTGCTTCACACGGGTGCGCAGTATGGATGGCAAGGAGGAATCAAACTCATTGCCTTTTTTTCCCACCCTCTGCTCAGCACGCGCGAGCGTTATGCGGCCGTTCCAGCTTGTGCTGTCAAGTAGGGAGAGGGAAAAGGGGTCAGGACTGTTGAGTTATTTTTCCTGCATCTGCCTTGGACTTCCCATGACGCAGTAGGCAAACCGCTCAACCTATTTATCGATTGCTCACAGTCAAACCACAGATGGCAGCAGGGCCAGGAAGAGATGTCTTATCTCCTTTGCTCTACCCTCTGAAGACCACAAACTCCCCAGCTATGCTGACTGTACGTGCTATAATATTTAATACAGCGGTGTTCTCTTCTGTCCTTCCTTGCTGCTGTGGCCATTTTACAGATAGTCACATAGTGCCCATTTTACAGATAGTCACATAGGCAATAGTCAGGTACCGGGTCTTTTTTTGGCTCTTGGCTGGGCATCTGCATTCTGTGGCTGCCACAATACTGGGACAAAAATGTGCAGTTCTCTTTGGAGACACTGAGCAACGTGAAACCATTAGTAGGAAGCTACCAGCGCCTTTTCTCACTGACATGTAGGTAAAGCTGGTCAGAATACATGCAACATAGACGCCAGGGACAGCCAGTCTTTTCACCCCACTGTATCGTCTCTAAGACCATGGCTTCTGAGGCTCGAGTGCTGATTGCAATCCTGGTAGGACTTTCTGTCTTCTAGTAAGTGGTGGATCCCAATCTCTTGTAGTCCAGGGCTTCCTGATAATGTTCCTTATTACTGTCAAGCCTGCATTTCTTTCCTTTGCAATGGCTTGGAGCAGTAGTTTCCTTGACGGAGACCTTCGCTGCTCCAGGCAAGTCCCACTGCTGAGAGAGGAGTCTGTTTAATTCCCAGTTCAGATTCCAGCAAGGACTGGGGACTTCTTTAAGGGCCAGGCTGGGGTGCAGAGAGTCTGTGCTGGGAGCAGTG
>JAGPOW010003356.1:6573989-6589322 GCA_030014935.1 Caiman crocodilus | reverse complement strand
CAGGCGGCTCCTGCCGTCCCGGCCTCCCCGCACGAGCGGCGGCCCCGGGGCAGCCCGCGCCCCGGCGGGCGGAGGAGCTCGGTCCCGGCCGGCCCGGCTCTCGGGCGGGGCTCGCGAGCACGAAGCGGAGCGCAAGGCGAGGCCGGGCGGGGCGGAGCCGGCTCCGCACCCAGTGCCCCGCCCCGGCCGCGGCACCTGGTGCGGGGCAGGGCAGGGAGCTCCCCCGGCGAGCCCCGCCTGTGCCCGGGGCAAATCCCGGCAGGAGGGAGCGGGTGGGCTCCCGACTGCTGTTTAAGCAGGAGGTCAGATGCCCAAAAAGGGTACTCCTCCCTCCCATCTGGGTGAGGGGATGAGCCTTCTGAGGCGCCCAGTGCAGCCCCCTTGCATACACTCTAGCCAGGGACTTGAACCCACAACTCGTGCCACCTAGGGTAGCACCCTTATCCCCGGAGCACCAGGGAAAACGGAGACCTGCTGCGGCTGTGGGCCCCTTGAGGTATATCAGCCAGGCCCCTCCATTACAAGGGGAACGTGCCTCTCCAAAAGCAGGGAGAGGTTAGACCTGAACCCAGACCTTCAGCACACACCAGAAAAGACCCTGCTCTGTGCACCACAAAACCTGACTTGTTCAAACCTTCACTTCTGGGCCCCTTGACTGTTTCCATGTGGACACCCTTTCCAAGGTCAAGCTGCCCCTGGGCTCCGAAAGGCAAAGGACCACGAGCCAGGCGGCCACCAGGCAATACCCAGACCAGCGCCCCGGGGCGGCTGTCCTCGCACAGGGGTCACCGCGCTGCACCCGGGACACCACTCACCGCCCCAACGAGCTTGTGCGTGCGAGGGCGCACAGGAGCTGCACAAGGGGCAGGCCAGCAGCCCCCGCTGCGGGACACCCTCCTCCGCCCTGCGCTGGGGCAGAGCCTTGCCCCTCTGAGCCCGGGGACCGGTGCCCCCTGCCCCCCGGGCTGCACACGAGCTCCTCTGCCCTCCCAGCAGGGCCCTGCCCCGGGCTGGATCAGCACCTCTGGGCACAGGCTGCAGTAAACCCGGCTGCAGCCCCCTCCTCCAGCCCCTACACGCTCCACAGACAAGTTCTTACAGATCTGCACAGAGCCCCTGTGCCCTACCACATCTGTCTTTATTAATGCACTGAGCACTATAAGATTATGCCTCATTGACAGTTTTTGTTCAGGTCAAGGAAACAGGCAAGCATCTAAATAGTCACAATGTCACAATGAAGACATGGGCACTTCTACCATGGGACCCTTGATGGACTGAGTGCATGTTAAAATGGGAATGTTGATGGTAGCTTACTGCCACTTAAACATGGCTTTAGGATAATATATTAGAGCTTCTTATGCAACAATTTGGAAAGCAGGGTAACCATCTAATCAGATGTGAATAGTCGTGAGAAGTGGGCAAATATACCATTTATGTGCTGATTAATCAAACACCAAATGGGTTTCTATGAATCCATTTTTCGAAATAAAAATGTTGGCACGTAAGGCATTTTTTTCCCAAAGTGACCCTGATCCTGTACAGCTCCCCTGACTTTGGTGAGTCTGTTTTCATGGCTTCAGCATGAGGCCACTCTTATACATATGGACCAAAGAGACTAGTCCCCTGTTTGGTAAACCTTACAATTTGTACCCCATTGAGAAGAGAAAAATCAAATAATGAGGCACAGGAATAATTAACTCTGAAAAGGTCACATCAAAGTAATGAGGGAGAGCATGCATATAGCTACTGGCGCTGTCGGCCAAGACTCGGACTACGCCATGCCCTGCAATCAGGCTTTGCCAGCTGGTGTATATCTTTGGAAAACCAGCTGAACTGGAAATTGCAGCCTTACTTCTGACATAGTAAGTCCAGGACGCTACCCGTGCGCACCTTGCAGCACTTTCAAAGGGCTGATGACTGCCGTTCTCAGCAGTGCTTACACTGCCAGCACATAGACGGTATCTTGGACTTTTCCCCCTAGATCTCAAAGTACTCTCCAGAAACAAGTCAGCATGATTTCCAGCATTATAGGATGGGAAAACTGAGGCACAGAGAGGCGGGGAAACGGCCTAAGGTCACACAGCAGGCCAGTGGCAGAGCCTGGTGTAAAAGCTAGTCTCCTCAGTCCCCCTCTTTAGTGATCATTGGCTTCAGATCTGGCAAGATACAGGAAAAATCTCACAGTGAGTTCGTGCTCTGGGTCAGACTTCTATAATTCATAGAGGGAAAATGCGTCTTGGAGAATGAAACACTCAAACCTCTTCGGATGAGATCATATTCTTAAAGAGGACGGGCCAACCGCATAATGTAAACACAGGCCACGGTCGCGGTGCCTTGTTACCCGTCACAAGAACGCCAGGATCAGCCAGCGCAGCAGCGGGCGACCTGGCTTGGCCTAACTCCTGCCACCCATCCTGTTCCTGGCTAAATGCTGCACTGACAAGGAGAACTGAGCCTGGGCGAGCTAAGAAACTCCTTTCCATCATCTCTGATTTGTACAGTTCCTTGGTGGCTGGTTTATTCTGTGCGGCTTGGGCTGGGCGCCTCATTGCTTGCAGCGTGGATGAACCTTTGATTTGCCTTCTGCCATCATAAGCAGCCATCAAGCTGAAATGAGTGGAGAGGCCTCCAGAATACTCTTTGCATCTCTATACCATTTAAGCGGATAGGTAATGATTTAAATAGATATATACTTGCATATGCATACATTACCATTAACAAGTAAATCTGCCTTAAGGCATGAACACTATGAGCTTATGTCTTGGGACCAGGCTCATGTCTCCAAAGGAGTCAAGAGGAGCTAGGTGCCTTTGAAGGTGTAAGTACCGAGTGAGTAAGACACATCAAGCCAAAGCGCCAGCTTTTATTTAAAAAAACCTTTTTTTGCCTTCATGGATGTAGAGAAAAGCTGGAAAATGTGACCTATCTGCAACACGATGCCTGCCTGAGTCTCCACGTGCAGCCTGCAGCGGTAGTACCAAGAGGTGTAAACCGTTCCACTCAGCTCTGAAGAGCTCTCAGCCCTTGGCCATGGCATGGTTTTGGGGTTAACAAACTGGCTGTGCATTTAAGATGTGTAGGGTTTGTATAGGAATAGCCTTATTCTCATCTTTAGTGGGCAGGCTTGCTCAGAAAACTAAGAGTTACAAGATAAACTGGACCTCTAAGTGGAAATATAGAGTAATCCCATTAGCAGCAGTGGAATTACTCCAGATTAATATCAATGTAAATGACAACAGGATTTGGCCCATTGGGCAGCCATTATTGATTAACTGAGTAATTAAAATCAATACCACAAAATGCACTGTGATCTTTAGGACTGCAAAATTTGCAAGAAGCAGATGCTGGGGTTTTTTTTTAAAGGGACAATTAATACTAAGAATACCACCTAGCATTTACAGATTTTTAATCACAAACACCATAGGCATGAACAAAAATAGGAATGAATAATTCTCCACTGACCTTCGCACACAGAAAGATAAGATGCACAGGGGGTGGAAAAAAACCCAATTTATAAGCAGCGTGCAGGATGATTTCATATAATCCTGACGATACAGTGCTATCCTTCAGGAGCAGGCAGTGACATTCAAGGCTGCGTGAGCTGTTGCTAAGCTTTCAAACATTTATTCTTTGGCCACATGCTACTTCTGTTTTTGGGTTGTTAGCAAAGACATTTATGTCAGAAAACATTGTTGCTCCTTTCGAAATTCTCTGTGATAAAAGGCCCTTGTTAGATGTCCAGTGTGAGCTTTAAATTACAACTAGCCTGGGTCTCTGCTCTCGGAGCTGCCGACTCCTCCACGTTACTGATTTCATTTTCAGCCCAGCGTCAGTGCGTTAGTAACGGATTACCTCCGCGGTTTGGGGCAGAAGGAAGACCAGGCTCGCATTCATTTTCCGGCAAGGCGCTCTATTGGCTCAGACAACTTCCCTCCCACTGTCTTAACATCAATGTCTTGTCTAGTTAAATGCCAATAAACAAGTGTAAGACTCTAACAAGCCACAAATTAGCTTATTGATACCTCTGTTAGCTGTCTCCTGGTTTGAAAAATATCAGCTCTCGGAAAGGCGGCCGTGAAACATTTGAGACGCTGCAAAGCCCAGGGTGTAAAATCGTTTCTGGTGCATGTGCCCCTTGATTTAGTCCTTCGCTGTCCAAAGACTTCTCAGTGCGGCACGCCGGACAAGTCCCCTGACACGAGGCATGCTGCTTTTTCTGGCTGAAATCACACGCTGCCATTTCAAACACTTTTTAAACTCTTTCGATTCTCTGTAGATATAAGTCATGTTTCCTCCTTACGTTTCTCTTCTGATTATTCTTCTGAAGTTGTCTTAGGGTCTGGTACAAACTGCTGGGCCAAATGATTCCCTTTACTGGAGATGCGCATAATTGCACCAGCTGAGGATTAGGCAGGTGGCTTGGCTTCCACGGTCAATACACTTCAGACGACTGGGAAATCAGATTAAGCCCAGAAAAGCACCAAAAGGTTGAATGTGTCTAAATAAACCTTCGAATCAGCCAAACTGATACAGCAGTGTTATAAGCACAGGATTTCTCCGGGGAGACCCAGAGCTTCCCTTCCTGATCAAGGCAGAACTAGCCTCTGAATCATTTTTTCCCCCTTCATCTTTTGATGCTCCTGGACCTAGTGTCAGTCCAAGACCAGAAGGGGAAATATCGAGAAAGCACGCTGGCACTTTCTGCCGTGCTCTCTTTTCTGCTTGGAGCCCAGCACCCAGCTGGAGGGGGTGGGACACCCCACGCGGGACGATCCTTTGAACCCGGACGGGTGCTTGCATTTTCTGGTTTTTGTTCCCCTCCGGAGGGCCAGGTCGTAGCGGGTGACCGGGGACACCCCAAACTTGAAACGGCACCAAGCAGACAGAGGATAAAGGACTAGAGCCCGTGGGGACGTGAGGCTGAGCTTGCCCAGGCCGCAAAGCCGGATGGTTAAAGCGTGTTCGGTGGCCGCCAGCCGAGCTGGCCTGGGCTGTGCAGCAGCAGGAGGCGGCAGGGGAAGAACAGGACCGCGGGTGCTGGGGCCTGAGGTCACGGGTGCGACCGGAGCTGAGCCAGGAGCTCACGGCCCCGGACAGTGGGACCGGGCGAGGGGCTCGGCGAGAGGGAAGCTGGGACAAGGTCGAGGGGGAACCTTGGGGCAGACGGAGCCCACGCCCCCAAAAGTGCAGCCTCGCCGGCTAGTGCGAACGTCAAAGGTGTGATGGGCAAGACTGCTGCGTAGGGGAGAGCGCGGAGGCTGTAGGCACTGGAAGGTCTCTAGAGGCGGGTACCCTGTGGCAGCACTCGTACGTGGCCTAGCAAGGACAAAGGAGGAGCGGTGCTCATTTTCCACAAAATTGTCCATTCGTCCTTGCTGGAGATTCAGGTCCCTCGTTTCTAAACAGAGGGTGCAATTCGCCCCATGCAGAGGGACCGGCCTGAGACCCGCCAGTCTCTTCTGCCCCACCTGAGATCTGCTTTGAGGACGCCTCGTTTGCTCACGAGTGATCTTCACGACTATACCATGGGCAGGAGGATGCCCCCCGCCACCATCCCTTTTCTTGACTGGAAGGAAGACAGGCCTGTCAGTCCTCGTAGCAGGCGCAGCTCTTGAAAGCTGTGCTGACGCTGCCACCCAGGGTGCTAATTACCTCTAATGGCACAGCAGTTATCTTGGTGGTATAATCCAGACTTAACCCTGTGCTGCAAGGAAGCATTCACGGCCGTCAAGGGACGGGGCACTGAGGTGCGTTGGCCCTGCTCGGCTCAGAAAGGATTAGGGTTGATCTGCCGCGACCATTCCCACGGGGTGGTGGCTAACCTACTTCTCTGATGCAGGTGCGCGTCAGCCTCGGTGAGGAGGAAACGCTTCCCTCTACGGAGACTCACCTCGCATTGAATCCTGCTCCGCTTGTAGGTCGAGCGGCGCATGGCACTGCAGTTTCGGAGCAGAAAGGCTGAAAGAGAGCAGGGTGGGGGGGAGCACACCATCGCTTAATACGCTCTGAAGGGCAGAGAGAAAAGTCCTTGGCCTAAATCAGTTTGTGCCTGATCTAAAATTAAAAGAAGGCTTAATGCTTAGGATTGTAGGAGGACTCAAGATAATGGTGGCTTCCTTTTTTCCTCCTGTTTTTACATATATTACAAATAGATCTCTCTACAGCAAGGAGTTTTTAGAAGAGGATTAAGGGGGGAAAATCACATGGAAGGTTTTTTTTTTATTTTTTCTTGTTAAATACGTTCCAGCCGATGGAAGTCAGAAAACACAAATGACTGGGTCCGTTGCCCTTGGCGCAGGAGCCTCTTACGGCAAGTGCCCTGCTAGAACGACTAATTATGGGATCAGTTCTTCGCAACAAACATATCTAATGATGACAGGCTTCCCCGCATTGGCTTGCCCCACCCAACACAAATGCAAATGCGGTTCCTTCTTTTTTCCTGAGCAGCATGGCCTAGATCCGCAAAAGGATTTAGACCACTAAAGTGGGACGGACGTAGGTGGTATTACAGATCTCCAGCTCCGAGAGCCCTGCCTGATCCTCAGCACCTGACGGGGAAAGTCCCCGAGGCTCCTACAAGACTTGGTGCTCTGCTTGCTCACGGATGCCACCGCCTTGGCGGAGCTACGCAGCGTGAAGCAGCCATTGGGAAAAGTGCACAACCAGCTCTTAGAGCAGGGGCTTCCCGCCGGTCTCCACGTAATGCCGCTGCAAACCCGGAGAGGTCTTGGGTGCAGCGCTGCACCAGCTGCTGGTGGATGCCGAGGGACAGGGCTCAGGGGTGTGAAGCCGCGTGGCTCTGAGTTCAGTAGTACTGAGCTACAGTTTGCCCCCGCTGAAGCTACTTGAAAGGAACTAGGGGTCCTGTATGTGTCCAGGTGTCTTTTGAAAATCCCAGGAGGTGCCCACTTGCACCTACATCCCTTCGACAACCTGAGCCAGGCGTTTCCTTTTTAATTAAAGCTATTCTAAGTCATGGCACATGCATAGTTCAAAAGCTAAAGGTGGTGGAAGGAAACCACCGCAGGGCTTGAAACTCAGCTTGCTTCAGCTGCAGTAGTTTATGGTCTTAACTTCAACAGGTCGAACATCTTTGCCTCGCTCCCCCCCAAAAATATATGAAGGGAAGGCACCAGAGTGATACACGCTTGTTTTTAGGCAGCTACACCTAAGCTAGTCTGACTTAACCATTTCAAAGCAAACCTGCATCCCAAGCAGCCGCTTAAATTGTAATTCTTTTGCAGAGAAGAAATTAATCAGATGACTGGATCAAGAGAAATTATAGTTTCTCAGTTGTTCTTTAGCCCAAAGAGATAATATACTGGAAACAAGTTTAATGGAGTGGAAAACTTTATTGCTTCCCACGATGTCGACCTAAAGGCTTTTTTTAATTAATCCAGAACCAAATTCTGAAGTTCACAGTCCATCCTTAGGCAAACTTCATAATGATTTCCTTAATTAAATCAATGGGGAGTTCAGATTAAAAATCAATGGCATGAGATGACCCTATACGAGAGTTTTCTGATATGGTTCCTAACTTCCAGTCCTGGCACAAAGCAGCAAAAATGGGCAAAAGGCTACACTTGCTACAGAAGTGAGTGTCACGGCCTTAGCCATCAGCCAAGTACATCTGAATCCTGAATGCTTCTCCTATCTGCCTCAGATAGAAACCTAACCACAAGATCTTGTCTGAAAGAGGAGGCATGTGCTAGTCTATCCTACATGGATAAAGAAAAAAAAAGACAATTATTCCAAAATAAATTTTCAATCTTGCATTGTGAACAAATCTTCAGCTACATGTAAATGCAATACGTTTAGCCTTTTAATGCTTTGAAAATGACAATATCCACTTATTAGATACTGTTAATTAGTCACCAAATGTAGAACAGCACACTTAGCGAAGTGAACCCACAATTATTTCACTCCAGTGGATCTCTCCCTCCTTTTACCAGCTAATCACCCATACATATTTCCATAATGTTACCAGCACATTAACAGTATTCCCAGCTTCCTTTAATAGCATTGCATCATGTTTCAAGAGCTCTGGCTTCCTTTTTACCAGGAGGCATTCGTTGACATAGCATGTATTCACTTCCTATCCTGAACCCTTGTGCGGGAAGCATCGCTGAGCTCTGCGGGGCAACATCTGCTGGCAGCCTCCCCACAGCCCTGCTAAAACCACCGTTTGCACATGGAAAAATGACTGAGGGGATAAAGAAAGGGGTTCAGCTCATCCTGCACGTAGCCAGCTGTGCGATCCTGCAAATACCAGCTCTGCGATAGATGATGACAGCTGCTATAAGGGTTACGAAAGCAGTCTAAGGTATGTACTGAACAGCAACGGAAGTAGGAAGATGCAAGGATTTTCACAGAAGTCTCTCCTGTCTATTTAAGGTGAGGATACAGAGCCAGTCACCATGGGCTCTAGCAGGTTGCTTATGCAGCACGGTGTGGGCTGATGCCTCCTGGAATATCACACCACAGCTAACTTGTGCCAGAAGTGAATCGGCGACCTATTCCATGCATCGCACACAACCTCTGGGCAATCCCATACCTTCACATGCATGTTATGTGACGTGCCCCTTGAACAGAGACTGCCAGCCTGCAGACGAATTGAGTACGGCACGCACAAACCCACTGCAGTTATTTCGGGCGAGCAAAGACAACGTAAGTAGGAGTGACAGGGTAAAATTAAGAGATAGAAAATTATGCTGATAGCAAGAAAATCCGCTTGAATGGTGAACTTCATTATTTGCTTCACAGGAATAACAGAGGGTCCCTCAGGTCAGAGTCATTTGGGGCCTGTCTGCTCCCGCTGAGATAGATAGATAGACCTCAGCTAGTTTGATATTGTGTAACTCCAGGGGCTCAATGAAGGATAATTTCCCAAATATTTATTCAGCTTCTCTGATGGGTTTGCAGCTCAGCTGAGTTCCCAGCTGCTGTGGCTGTACTGCTGGCCATCCCTGAGCTGCCTCCTTTGCAGCTAGCTCGGGCGTGTGTCTACATAGTGACTGCAATGCAGACAGACCTAAGACTCACGACTAAGACTAAAGGTATTCAGAGAAGAAACTCCCCACAAGCACAGGCAGAAACAGAGCAGAGCCCCGAAAAGTCTCTCCATTTTTAGGCTGCAGGTTCCCAAACTCATTTTGCTTTGATGCCAGAGCAGGCAGGCCACGTGCTGGCTCTCTGCAGAGGGGGAGTATCACCCGCCAACCCAAATCTCTTGTTTTCCTTTTGTCCTGTAGTGGGGAAAGTAATTTAATTTAAGATCATTGCCGCTGCTTGTCCTGCCTGCCCCCCAGAGCTGCAAGTGAAGACTGGAGGGATTGAAAGGACCCAGCCTTTGATAAGAATAGCTAACCGGTGCCTTTCACTTTTGCAAGGGGCAAGCGGGATCGCAGCTTGTGCCATTGAAGGGATGGAGGGCGGCAAGCCAGGTTTGATTTGAGGCGCACCCGTGCCGTTGTGCAAAAGGGCGTGTAATACCCTCTGCGAACCCTGCAGCCGATGCGCTCCCCTCCAACAACCAGCAAATGCCGGGTTATGCCAGCATGGTCCAAGAGCACTCGGGGAGTTCGCCGCCTCAAGTAACCACAGCAACTGGGGCCTCCATTAACCAGCCCTGTTCTGATACTGCAGATAAAAATAAACCGCGCAAATGATGCTCCGAGAGACAAAGGGGCTTAATTGGCCTTTGGTTTCACAGTGCTGTAAATAATAAATCACAGTGTGGTGGAAGTGACCTTCTCCGGCTGAGGCCTGATCCCATCTGAGCACTGGTGCACAAACGAGCAGTATCCATGGCAGCCCTGCCACCGAACCAGCCCGGCGGACTTCAAAGGGGAGCACAGCAGGTGCTCGACGGACACCGCTAGATTTATAGGGATTGTCCTTCACGGGCCTTTTCGTGCCGCTGTTTGCTGCGGGAGGGGCTGCCCGCCGCACACGCCGCTTCGCCGCTCGGTTTGTTTGTCGAAGTCACGGCTTTATATTCAGAAGAAAGCAGAAGCCACGTTAAAGCTGAAAACCGCCATCAGCACGAAGCGGCTGCAACCAGGAAGGTGCCGGCACCGCGTAAAAGCAGAGCTGAGCTCTAGGTGCCACGCTAACGGTGCGGTGGCCTGGCTTTCCGGCCTCATGTTCTTATAAGAAACCACCGCCAAGTTGGCTATTATGAATATTTGCATTGCAGTAGAGTCCTCCTCATCCCTGGCAAGTCAGACGCAGAAGGCCTGCCTGGTAATGCGAGTGCTGACTTGGAATTGATGTCATGTACCTAGCTGTTGGTGCCTACGCCTTGGCTAAAAATAGCCTTTCACTGCTATTCGGCCTTCGGCCCCTGAAAGAAAGCCACGTCCTTCCCTGTAGATGAGAGCAACATGAGTCCACGTGACTGCCTCCCTAGGCATGAAGGTCATCTTCCCATCCGGCTTCTCCTGCCCTGAATGAACGTTGCCGGATTCCCTCGAAGCAGGTGCCACATCCCTGGGTGAGCTGCCTTAATTTTCTGGGCAAATAAATAGCAAGCAGACCAAAGCGCCATTATTCTGAATTTGGCTCTGCTATAATGCAAAGAGGGCTGCTGAAGCCAGTGCTTCACAAGTAGAAAGGGCTGCGCTCTGTGCCAGTGGGATGACAGAGCTTTTAGTGTTTAAACTCGGGCTCCCACAGTGGCAAAGGTTGAATTCAGGCTCGCGCATTTATGGTCTCATCATCCTCCAGGCTCACTCTAAATGCCTCGGTATAAATGGAACGTAAAAGGCAAAAGCCATTTTGGAGAATTGCTGCTAAGGAATTGAAATACATCAAACACGGGGCGCACAGTAATGCCCCGGCCCCACCGCAGGTTGTGCCCTGAAACACGAGCATGGAGAAAATGAAGCACGAGTTTCATTGCTCTGGCCTGTGCTGCGTTAATACTCGCACAGCAGGAAGTCCATCCCTATACCGAGGACAAGCATTAGCACCAAGAACAAATCTGGGGGCGATACATTTCATTTGCTAAATAATAATGCAAATTCAGGTCAGTCAAAGCTACCGGGAAGTTCATTCTGGATTCTTCAAGTTGCTTCATTGCGAAAAAAATACCAGAAAAAGCCTCCACCTGGAAGGCTCAAAATATTTCTTTTCGTGATTTTTTTTTTTTTTGCCCCAGACAAAATATTTCACTTTTTCTGGTCTGAAATGATACTTTGCTTTGAGATCAAGCAATATCTCATTTAAAAAAGGAACGCCAAAGAAAGAAGCCAATGTTTCTTTTTAGCACGATCCAATGATTTAATTTGATTTGAAACAATGTTTTAGGCGGTCGAGTTTCATTTTGGAAAAAAACCCCCCAAACCTGAAACGTTTTCAGGCTGACTCCACCTGCTTTTCCCCAGTATTTTGGCCTGTCCAATAAACTGCCAAATGAATTATTCACGTTATAGCTTGGGCACCAACTTGTGAGTAACCGCTAAGCGTTACGCTCAGGCCTAGCGCCCAAAGCCCTGTTTTAGGATGCACTGAGGTGTGTGTAAACTTATGAATGGTCTGATAGGCTGTGGCTCGTCCCAAAGTACTTAGCAATCAGGCGGTGACCTCTTCAGGACACGCCGGTACCTTCCCCAACCCGGCACCATAGAGAGATGCGTGCTAAAAAGAACAACGATGACAACCAAAGTCCTGTATCTAAGTTACACCATACATGCCCTGGTATAGCTGAAGTCAGAATCAGGGTCTAAATAATACTCTATTATAAAAGGGGTCTAAATAATACTCTGTTATAAAAGAGTGGCAGATATCCGCACAGAACATAGATTGGTGCTTCTTATTTTCAGTCATTTCAGTCAGATCTTTTCATTCATTAGTCTTGCACGGCGTCACCATTTTTGCACTCAGCCTGCCTGGACCTCAACATTTCTGTCTAACCAGGAAAGACATTTAAGCTCCAAGAGAAAGAAGAATCTCTTATTAGAGATGATCCGAGACTCAGGTGTCTCGGGGGACTGCCAAGCCCAGGGCTGCTGGGGGATGGATTAGTCAAGGAGCGTTAATAAGCTTGGCCGCCATCCAGGCTAAGACAACGGGACATCGTTTTGCCTCTTAGGTTATAGGCGAAAAAGGTCCTGTGAAACTGAAGTGGTTCTGAGCAAGCTGGAAGAGCAGTGAAGATTTTATAGGGAGCCGTCCAGGAGTCATTACTGGGCAAACTGGGCATCCTCACGCAGGGGGATTCAGGAAGGAAGGGGGCAGCACCAGTGCGCTACTATCAGGAGGTTTCAATAGCCCCTAGGCCAGGCTGTAGACCAACACAGCCCCATGGCATCTTCAGTAGGGAGCGCCGAGTGGATTGCCAAGGTTTGGCCTTCAACACGCGGGGCGATCCCTTCTGGGGACCAGAAAGGAGTCTCTTCTCCCCGCCCCGGCACCGCACGGTTGCTCAGGAAGGGCAAGGACGAAGCATTCCCTTGGGCGTTGAGAAGACGGCGTGCTAGGCGGACCAGCGGTCTGATCCAATGTGACAACTCTGCTCCTTAGGTAGTTCCCAATTCGGCATGACCGGTACCGTCCTGGGGTGACTTCACCGCCTGGATTCTGCGCATCCTAAGGCGACAAAAAAAATGGCTTCCTCCACACTCCAGACAGACGACCAGAGGGGGGAGTGAGTACCACGGGAGGATGGAAGAGACGATGCCATTTCTACTGACTCTGAAGACAAGAGAGAGGAGACAGCTGTTGAGAGAGCAAAGCAGCTAGGAATTAATTCGGTGAAATCTATCATATTTGTCTGGGATCCACTGAATAGGAGCCTAATCAGCTGTTAGAGTCTATTTTTCTAGCACCTACTCTATCATCTACTTTGTTCATTTTTCCCCATCAACTAGATACGGCCTCCCTGTCAAAACATCATTTTACCATTATTGTCTATTTCCAGAATGTCTTTTATTATCCTGCTCCTGCTCTGCAGCCCACGGTCGGGCATGGCTGCATGCCTTCCTTATTCGAGGAAATCCTGCGAGCGCGGAAGGCCTCCGTCCCTGCTCTTCCCTCCCAGTTACACCGCTGTAATCAGAAGGGACACCGCTGCAGCTAATGGGGTTCCTCTACACGTACAACCCGATTCGGCCCTATGGCCAGAGAATGACGAGATGCTTTGCTTTTTCAAGCAACAGCAGAATATTTGCATTGCGTCTGGAGAGCAGGCGTGTGGCCGGGAGCGTGGCTGGATGGGTGGGCTGACCTGAAATAAAGGATCGGAGGGAAGCGTGTTCACAAACATGCCCCTTTTCAGCTCAGGGATTTGAAACATTTTCAGGTGAAACTCATCCCCAGGCAGAGAGTGGCACAAGTTTCAGATGCTCCTTAAAATCTACTTTGAGGATTTTGTCAGACCTTTTCCAATTAAAAAAAAAAAAATGGGTTTTTTTTTTGACCAAATGTTCATGTGCATTCATTTTTATTAAAAAGCAACACACATCACCGTTTTGATAACCATTCATCCTCATCACCCCCCAGTTCGGCCATCTCATTTTTTCTTATTCTTTTTTTCCTCCTCTTTTTCCCTTGAAAAAAAGAAAGGAAAAATTAATAAAGTTAAAAAAGGGGGGAAAAGGTCCATTTCTTTCTTGTTCAATTTACAACAACCCACCCTCAGGAAAATGCAATGTTTTTTTTCAGAAGCCATTTTTTAAATGGAAATTCTTCAGTATTACTAACGATTACCCTTTCCCTCTGTTGAAGCCCGTGGACGAGGAAGGACCCCTGTGTTTCA
The DNA here is from genome assembly GCA_030014935.1 of Caiman crocodilus. Classification (NCBI taxonomy): domain Eukaryota; kingdom Metazoa; phylum Chordata; order Crocodylia; family Alligatoridae; genus Caiman; species Caiman crocodilus. Next base: position 6,575,563 of record JAGPOW010003356.1, on the reverse strand, counting down.
GGACTGACGGCCTTCATGCATTTTTTATAGTTTAGGGTGTTTAGAGAAGAGCTGCAACCAAAGAGGACTGGAAACATCCAAAGAGTATTTTGACTTGGATATTGGCAAAGAGCCTGGATAATGTGCCTCTCAATTGCTTACATATTACTATTTAGGTTCCAATCTGTCAAAGAGACGCTGCATTTAGGCTCTGTCCATCTAATTTTCTGCCTTTGCATTTACACACCAAAATAAAAACCCCCAGGCCTGTGGGGAACGAATTCAGATCCTTTCATTGCTGAATAATTAAGGGTTGACCCTTGTCAAAGGCACGGCATCCACTTTTTACCAATGAATTACTCGTCTGCTGGCAGCATTTTTTGAGCTTTTGAGAGTTTTGATAATCTGCTGTTTCCCATTTCGATGCAATTTCTTTTGTAACGAGGCAGAACTTATTTTCCCCCCCTTGCAGGTACGTGGCTTCGTCAGCTCTCCCAAGCGTGCGCAGACAGGCGTGTTTCCAGCTGGTCGCTCACTTAGAGCTGGGTTAATATTGGATAAACGAGGCTTTCGCTGATTTTGAGACAGGCCTGCCTGTCCCAAGGCTGGAGCTTTCAAACTCAAGCCATTACAGGGGCAAACATTGCCCTGGGAGATGGTCTTTTTATTCTGCGCATATACCTGACCCTTCCCAGTACATCCCTGGTCCTCGACTTGGGCGTTAAGCCGTGCAAATTTGACCGACGAGTCAAAGACTCAGTAATTGCTGTCACGGCCATCCAGGTTGTGGGCATCTTTTGGACATGTTGCAAGGTCTTTCCCCGTGGAAAAGCTTTCTCTGGAAGCAGCGTCCACACGTTGAACACCCTTTTTCTCCCAGACGATCATGCCCTCCTTCAAAGAAAGAACAACAGGAGCCTAGCCCAGGGATGATTTGAATTAAAAAAAAAGGATTCCTGCCAAATACTGCATGGAGCCCACGAGAAATGTGGCTGTTAGCATCGATTTTACAAGGAAGCACTTTGGTGCGCTTGGGCTAGACAGCAGAATAAAATCTTAGCTGATGATTTCCGCAGGATTATATTCAACCTAATCCTTTGTAGCAGGAGGCTTGGTGGTCTGGCTGGTTAAAGCAGTGCGTGTTAGTAGGGCCAGGGGACTTCAGCCTGAGAGGGGAGCCAGGAAGAGCAGAGAGAGGAACGAGCATCACCTACGAGACGCGGGCGCGGGGATCAGGGAGACGGGAGCCCAGGTAATTGGCCCTGACGGCGATGAGCATGGACGCCGTGTTCAGGTGAGACCAGGCTTGGGGCAGCTTCCTGTTTTATACCAGAGAAATGCAGCAAGGCCCGGCAAGCAAGTGGAAGGGGAGTCTGCTCAACAGAGCGACGTTGATGACGGCCGAGGGGGCTCCAGGGCCGCCACGGCCACTCTTGGCGTTGAACCCGGTTATACCTCACTCCAGACCTAAACCTGATCTCAAAATCTTACAGCCAAACCTAAACGCAACCCCCAGGATCCAGGCCTCAACTTCATCTACAATGCGGAAACTCAATCCCACACCTGAGTTTTGTCTGGATCCATAGTTTCATAGT
>JAGPOW010003356.1:6518169-6573889 GCA_030014935.1 Caiman crocodilus | reverse complement strand
CTCCCCTTCTTAAAGATGGGAACCACATTGGCCACCTTCCAGTCCTCCGGCACTTGTCCAGAGCTCCAAGAGAGCTCGTATAACCGAGCCAAGGGCTCCCTGAAAGAGCACACTCAAGTCCAAAGCAGGAGGCTCAACCCTTCTTCGGTTGTGCAGGTCTTCATAGCCCTTCGTCAGCTAGCTCTACAGATGAAGTGTCCAAACCTTAAGCTCTTCGATACAAGTGGCCTGATTTTTTTCCCCAGGTCTGGAGCCCCTGCATCTGCCATGACGGCCAGTGGGAGCCAAACGTTTCCATCACCTCTGAAAGCGTATTAGCCCGCATGTTGAAAGGCAGACTCAAGTTTGCCAAGCTTCTGGCTCGGGGTCACATTGTGCATAATGCGTTGTACTAATTGACTCAGATTTGATTGTTTCAAATTGCCCGCTAACACGGCAAAACAAGAGTCTGTTTATTCGTGTGTTTGCAAACAGCCAGATGCACATTCATCTAATTAGCCATTCATGAGATCTTTTCCTTTTAATCAGGATTAATTAACCCTGTCGCATCAGGCTACCATGGCCCAGCTTTTCATGTTTGACTCTCTGTCAGGAAATCTGTTAGTCCACGCAAAGACCGTCAGCGTCTGGGGTACAGTTGACCCTCCGGGGGAGAGCCAGGTAAAGGCGTATGCAGTGCTTGTGCAAGTGGCGCAGAGCCCTCTGCTTGGCTCTGCACAGGAACGGCTCGCACCGCGGGCGGAGTAAGTCGAACAAAGCGTTCAACCCAAGTCCCAAGGACTTGAACCTTTGGACAAAGGTACAGACTGCATCCATTTTTAAAATCAGTTTGATGATCAGATGCGCGATCTAAGTGCAGTCTAAGTGATACGGGTCAGCACTCTCTTCGGGACATGCTCTGCAAAATCCAGTGGAGCCGAAAGCTCTCGCGCTGGCTTTCTGCACAGGGGTGGGTTTCACCTTTAGACAGGAGGGGATCCTGGGCAGCCACAGGTGATTCAAACAGAAGCATGCTCTATTTTGAACTAAGTAATTCAGTCAAACAGCTTATGGACCACAGCTATGGCTCCTACTAGAGGCAGTCTAGAAAGTGCTCAAACAATTTTTTTGTTCCTAAGCCAATCTAATTCTTGTCTAAATTAACCTCTGTTTCATTTACAAAGTTGGCCAGAAAGTTTAACAGCAATTTAATTCTTTGAAATATTAATGCAAACCTATAGCTTGGCACCGTGGTGGAAACTGCTCTTGCAGTGCAGCAGTTCTGCTGTCTAATTTTGCTCCGTGATGCGTACGGTTGCCTTTTATGCGCTGCCTTTCGTTTGATGGAAGGTCCCAAGGATTAAATTTACAGTAAGAATGGATTTAAGGTTATGTGCACATTCTGAATCGATGTCATTTTGATGCTCGACACGTGAGACTGAATTTCTGCTTCCATAACGTGCTAATTACCCATGCACAGAGTCAAGTGATGAATGAGGTGAGGTGCAGTGTGATGGAGGTTTCCAGTGCCATAAATCATGGAGTAAGGTAGTGAATATTGAAGAGACAAGGAGAGACTGTATCGGAGGGCTTGTGAGCTGGCGTTAACATGGGGGCAAGAAGGGTCATTGCCCCTCATCCAGGATTTGGAGATCCTGGGTCCGGGTCTCAAGTCCTGTGTTCCTGAAACTGGGGCAGAGATGCAGGAGGGGTTTGGAGGCTGCTTTGCCTCCAGACTTTTGACACCAACATCAATGACAAAACTACCCGTGATTTCTCGGGGCGTCGCTGGAGTCGCAGGGGCCTGTTGTGGCTGCTGGACTTCAGCAGGAGAGCGTGCACTGGGAAACGGTTGCTGCAAGTCATTTCTGTGATGCCTCGGCGCTAGCTCAGGTAATGCGACCGAGGGAACGGAAGATGGGCCCCATGCCACCTCCTCTGTCATTGCTGTGGTCTCCATTGCTTCTGGCCTCGATGCATCTTAGTCTTCTCCTGCCTTCGAGCTCGCCCACAGCTGAAAGATCGGAAATTGCCTCTCCCCCATGACGAGCGACTGCTGCTCCAAGCCTGCCAGCGCCTCTTGCTGCACAAAGCCTGCTTTGAAATGACGATTCTGGCGATATGCACAGGCATTGCTGCTTCCCAACATCAGAAGTGCTCGCCTAGCTTAGCCTTCCGCAGAAGGAGACTCCCACGCCTGCCTGCAGCTCCAGCCACCGGGGAGTGGTGTTCATTTCATTAAAGCAAGGAGAGATGAAGAGGGAGAGAGAGAAACGCATTCTTTTGTTTTATACTTCTCATAAGTAACCTCTCCAAAAAGCCCTTACCGCCTGCCACTAACCAGAGCCCACGCTACCGTCTAGAGCCCGGGAAAGGGTTTCACCTCTGCGCCGCGCTCCACATCTCCATGCAGCCGGGTTGCCCGTCCCTAGCTACCAAAAAAAGTTATCTCCCGCTTCAAAGGCACGGGCACAGAACCGAAGCCTCTGCCTTCGTGCATGGCTTTTAGCTCATTGTAATGAACCGAGGTAGGGGAGAGGGATAGGTGGGAGTCCTGGGGTGATGTAAAGGAAAGGCAAATTTGGGGTTCATCTGGCCTCGTTTGAGCTGCTAAAAGAAAAGAAAAAATTGCAATCTATATGGGAAACGTGACCTCCAGCTCCATCTTTGAACTTGTTGGGGATCTGAGAAAAAGGGACCATCCCAATCTGAGGATTAGGGACCACCTTGTAATTTCCAGTCTGAATGTACGCACAGCTGGTTTATGCCCAGGTGTGTTTGTTCCCAGCGTGACCCCTTTCCCCGCTCTGCGGGGCCTCCTCTTGATGGAGAGCAACCAAAGCCCTCCTCTGCCTCGTTTTTCAGTGCCAACCAAGCCAAGCTATGTCAGCCTCTTGTAAAATAAATTCTCCATGCCTCCAAGCACCCTCCTCTGCTTTTTATTCCAGAAGCGACCACATGTTATGATGTGTTGCAGACGTTGGCAGGCATATTTGGTTGCTCTGGTATTTGCGGCCGTACAGAAAGGTAAAATGCTATTCACCACTATTGCTGAGTTTTATTGCCAGCGCTCGGTGTCACAGGGTGCTGCTACAAGTAATTATTTCTGTGCCAGGCTTGCAGAAGTGGCCTCTTGCCTACCAATGAGTGCACGGCACTGATAAATACGTAGGGTTTTTTTGGAAAGAGGCCGTTTAATATCAAAATGTTGAAATTGGCTTATTACATAATAATTTCAATGAAATGCCACATGAATTAATAATATTATGGGATTTCTTCAGGAACAGCAGCCTCTTCAATATACATGAATTTAGTAATAACTGTAATTATTACGAGGTTATAATAAAACTCAGTGTCTTACTCTGCTAATTCAAGGGCAATAAGTGTGAATAATGGACTTCTTTGTGACTCCATGTTAGTCATTCTTTTCTTAATTACACAACAATTGGCTCAGCTTTAGCGGGAGAAGGCAGCCACCTAAACAACTGCTAATGATGTTTTGATGCTTTTTCGAACTGGGCAAATGCATCAGGACCAACATTTTCTCTTCCTGCCAAACGTCACTATGAGCTATGTGGCAAAAGGACTCCATGCTTCGGGCTGAAAGCGACTGTCTGGCGCGTGCCACCGCATCTGAATCATCGCTCGTGCATCTTTGCACCCAGCTGCATTGCAGGCGAGGGCCCCGACCGCTGGCCCAGGCTTTCCGCAGACACGCGGCATCAAGACTTTAAGGAGTCTCTGCGAAGCTGGGCAGGAAGGGGCGGCAGAGGCCACGAAGAGCAGCTCTGCAGCCTCTGTGGCCAGGATGTGCCTGGCCCAGGCCAAGGCAGACCTCACCTCCCGCTTACAGCCTCCAAAGAGGGATTTGGGTGGGGTAAAGGCCTCCTCCGCATTGCAGCAGCAGGACCTCTGCAGCCGCCCCGGGCAGCTGCTCTCTTACACGTTGCACTGCAACCCGGACCGCAGCCCAGCCCCTGGCCTGGCAGCCTATGTCATCCTCTGACTTACGCAAATCTATTTCTTCCGTGAACCAAATCCTTCCGCCGTTTGCTAGGAGATTACGGCTCTTTTGGCGGCGAGCAGACTGGTGTCCATCCTCCTTCCCCTCTCCCAGCTCTTGGAAGATGCATTTCTTCCAGATTAAATCTCTAATCTGCCACTACAGCCCCAGCACGGTGTCTAACCAGCAGACACACCTCTTTGATCACTCACTCCTGCCTTGCCTTTGTTCTATTTATTACCTCTCTGCGCTATCTCTGCTGGGTCCGTTTGCCTTTTAATGCCGGAGATGAAAAAAACGCGATGTCACGGATTTTCGGTTTTTGCGACTCTCTGCCAGCGACAGCGTTGCGCTGGTGGGGGATCGGCGCCCCGCAGCACCCGGGCACCTTTCCATGGGCACGGTCTACCTCTTGGAGACTGCCCGCGCCCGCTGATTTCACGCCGGTCTCGAGACGCTGTGTCGCTGCACCGTGCTGCCTGGCAGGGATGAGACCCTTCCCACGCGGGGAGCTGAGGCCCATTTGACACGGTGCTCACCTTCGGCAGCGCTTCCGGGAAAGGAAGCAACTTTCTGAATCAAGCGACTCGAGCCTGATGGAGCTCGAGCCATGCTGGGCTGCGTAGCTGCCCCGATTTTGTGGCGACTGGCTCTGAAGGAAGCCAAAATCAGAAGCTGGATTTCACCTCCAGGTCCTCTGCTCCATTTCTGCAGGCTCTCCGCCGAGTGTAAATGCTAAGCACCCTGTTTGGTTCAAAACGTTGAGTGCAGAAGTTTGGTTTCATCAAATCTTTTTAATCCCCCTGGCTAAAAATAGCTGCGCAGAAATCCATAATCTTGTATAATTAGCCCTGTGTTTATTTTTCACCAGCTGTTCTTTCTCTGATAGTTTTGAATAGCCGGGTTTCGAGCACCGTCTCTGTGGGTGTTGGGATAAGCACTTGATGGGAGATGAAACGTGCGGGACTTCAACTCTCTCATCTGGGAACGCTTCACAGAGGCAGCCTCGGGCTCCCCCAGGCCAAGGGCTCTACCTCGGTTCACTTACTACTTCATGGACAGAGGGAAGATCCCTGGGAGAACTTGGCTGTTTAAGGACAAAAGATGCCACTGTGAGGAAATCCGTTTCCCCTGCTTGGAAGCGTCTGGGGAATTAGAGGCGATACCGGTCTGAAATTTTCCCCGAAGCCCGGATTAATAAGGATTACATACAAGTTCTTAGCAATAGAAAAAAAAAAACCAACCCCAGTTAAATTCCTCCACCGACCATCAGGACAGATAGTAAATTAAGTCAATCTGTTTTGCTCGTTAAAAAGAAGGGTGTATCAGGCTTCCACAATCTGTATCCCTGAGGGCTTCCAAGCTCGTAGCAGTAATCTTAGCTACGGGGCAACGCCATGCATCTCCCGTGTTAATGACTGTATGTTCTGGTTTGTGTTTATAGCTAAAGCGAGGCAACCACAGAGGTCTGTCAGATGAAAAAGAAATGCCGGTGGGGAAAGCAGCGAAGTTTACAGCGACTCTGATGAGGCTTATCAGGAGAAAACCGCAGCCTCGTTTATCAGGAGCGCAGCCTGCTGCCTTGATCTCCGCGCGTCAAGTCCAGCCCTGCACAGGGCAGGCCTGGCACCAGATCTCTGCACGACCTGAAACCTGGTCCGGGACCTGCGCCTGCCCCTTTCAAACCCAATGGCAAAGCTCCTGCGGAAGGGGACGCCCAGGCACGCAGCCCTTGCAAGGGCCTGTTTGTTCGGCTGAAGGCTGAGAACGGCGTGTCCTAGTGGGACGCGCGTCAGTGCCACTCGGCCTGGTCTCTGGGGCAAGATCGGTCGCTCAAAGGAGACAGCGCTTGCTCAACACCGGCCTTGGTCAGCACGTGCTTGGCCCCATAAGGGTCTGTCAGACCCCTGTGGGTCTGGTCCCTTTTAGGACAAGGGGAGGAAAGGAGGAGAACACCAGTGAGAGAGCAAGGAGCAAGGGGCTCAAGTTGCAGCGAGGGAGGTTTAGGTTGGATATTAGGAAAGTAGTAAAACACTGGAAAGGCTTAGCCAGAGAGGAGGTGGCATCTCCATCCTTGGAAGTTTTTAAGGCTTGGCTCAACAAAGCTTTGGCTGAATGATGCAGCTGGGGCTGGTCTCACCTGGAGCAGGGGTTGGACTAGAGGTGACCTCCTGAGGTCCCTTCACCCCTCATTTCCTACGAGTCTGTGAACCCCTGGCTGCACCTGGCAGCAACTAAATGGAAATATTTAGCATCAAGGCCACTGTGCATAGTGCCATCCCCAGTCCAGCTCCCTCTGAACCGCCGCAGTGACAATAGGCGGAAGATGCGTCTTCCAAGGAAGGCAGAGGAGGAAGTCTTCTCCTCTGCAGCAAGCCGCCACGCTGCGCTGTGACAACACCACGGACTCAGCGCACCGGCATCCGGGAGTTTAAAAGCAACAGTGGGGTTTCTTTTGCACCTGGCCCTCCTCTAAGGAAGGGAGGTCGTTTTCAGGGACAGCAGATGGATGTCTTATGTAGCGCTCCTCTCCCGGAGGTCTGAAATGCATAAAGCTGATTGCTTGGTAATGGCTCTGGCAGAAGCAAGAGGGCTTCACATCTGAGAGGTCAGCCCGAGCCCCAACTGCATCCTTCACTTCTGAAAGTTTTAACCTCATTTATCCTGGAGGTACTTACAGCACCGTTTTACATTTGTGCACTTACAGGATTAAATGAAATCAGCGGAGACGATGATTACTGCATAGTGAAGCTAATGTTTAAGGACATGCTGTTTTGTTGCAACTGGAACTGCGTTTGCACTGTTTGGATACTTTGCAGGCTTTTCAAAGAAGGGATGATGAATCATACAATCTCAAGCACTCCACTACTAATGAGAAAACTGCTAGCAATATGCTTTTTATGCCTCTCTCTCTCCCGAAGTAACTGGAATGCTGATTCCCTTCCCGTGTAATGTCTAAAGTCAAATGAAATGAGATGCAAGCCATGGGAAGCATTCCTGACATTGATGTACAGTGTACATCTTATTACCTAAGTGACTCCGGTATTCTGCAAAAACATATTAATATAACGCGTGTGAAATAAACCTGAGTGAGGGATGATTTTTAAATGTGCTTATTCCGCTCAGCTACAGATGGAAATATTAATCAGGTTTCAAGAGAGATTAATGCTGAAGTAACTGGTTCAGATCACGAAACAAACAACTTGGAGCTTCGTCTGAAATGCCAACCAGATCTGCACGGATTATAAAGTTTGGAAACTCTGAACAGGCTTTTTCATCCCATATCTCCCACCTTCTCTAGCTCTTCTTCAGAAACGGGGGTAATCCAACACTCCAATACTCCAGAAATGAGGAAACTCTGGATGTCAGCGGAGAAGACTTTCGGATGGCTTGGTTTGATGACCTGACTCCAGAAATAGTAGCGGATCTAGCTCTCTTGATCGCCGTGTGTCTGTGCCATGGATTCGTCTTTATGACATGGCACTGGGGCTGACGATGGCTGGATGCTGCGCTGGCTTATTGCATTGGGCAGAGAGACAGCTTTCCAGCTGTTTGACCAGAGACTGGGGGACCGGGACGGCTACAGACCCATGCGTTGGTGCTGGGCAAGGCCCTCAGTCCCTGGCAGAGCAGAGGACAGCGGAGAGGAGTTCGGAGCTGGCCATTAGACCGCTTCCTTCATCTTCCTCTGAAGCATCTGGTACTAGAGGGCTGTCGGAGCCACGCTTGTCTGGTGTGGGGTGGAAGTTCCTATCTCTCTATCCATTTCCCTCGCTAAGCTTTCTACTTGTTCAGTAAAAGCCTTCCTTTTAGCAGCTGCAAAGCCCATACTGAATGCTGCACTAAGAGGGCCATTATCTCAGGCTGGAAAACCTCTGGTACTTCCATCTTGGTTAAGCAATTAGCGTGCCTGCCACTGGAAATGGAAGTGGTGCCCAGCTAACCTCTCATGTCATGCAAAGACCGTGGGCTGCATGAATGAGGCCGCCTGGGGAAAGCTATGATGGAGGAGAGCAGGTCGGGGAGCTCTCACTTAGAAATGGCCTGGAGGTCTGCTATTCAAAGCAGAAGCATAAAATCTGCTTCCAGCAGCCCGGATTCCTTCCGCGCCTCTCAGGGCTCAGGGGCTTCCTTTATAATCCAGCCTAGGGTGATTCAGAGTTTTCCTAAATTGGACCGGAGAGGCGAGGCATGCTTGCCAACCCCTCTCTAGTATAGCTCTTCCATCTGGAGCCTTCGAGTGTCTCAGGCTTGCAATGCCAGCCCTCTCGTGGGTGCAGCGAGTGCATTTGGATTCCTTTGCTGTATTAATTTTGGTACGTGGGACGCATGGTGACAGGATCAGGCATGCGGATGTCAGACTGAGGTGCTAGATGTCTGACTTCAAAAGCTTGTTTCCATCCACAGAGAGAAGGAGAGAGAAATAAAAGAGCTTCTATAAAAGGCAGAAAAAGCGCGTCACCTCCAATCAGCAGTTTAGGACCCCCTTTGCTATGGAGATTCTCTCTTAATAGCAATTCAGCCCTGACAGCCTCTAAGTTATGAATGCACCAAATGAGTCAATCTATGGACCAAATACTTCTGTCATGAAACCTCAAACACCCCCTCCTGCTCCCTGCATATGCCAGCCAGATCCTCAGGGGAGAAAAAATGTGGAGATTTGCTGACAATCCAATTCTTTATGTTTGTGATTTTCTGCAAAGTTAACTCCGTGAAGCTGGATTACATAAAGAGCAACGGGATGAGATGTTGCGTATCCTCCAAGCCCTCCTCCTGGCAACGGTTTGATATTTTCAGAAGGCTGGCATGGATGTTTTCGGGGCGTGCACGTGTATCACCACCCCGTCCATCGGGAGGATGCACTTACGTCTCGCCGACTCTGTCCGAGGTTAAGGAGAGACTTCTGTGCTTTGTCTGGTGGAAACCGCTAATGTGCTCCAAGAGGATCCAAGTGCCTATCTGCCCATACTGCAACCTTCCAGGTGGTCACAGTCCAAGGATAACACGTTGTTCCTGGGTATCTGCACCTCGGGTACAATCATTTAAAATGGGGTGACTCACATGAATGAAGTTATATAAATATTTGCAATATCAAGGGCATAATTTGCTTCTTTCAGAAGCAAGCTAACCAGATGAAAATGCAGATACTGAATGCCAGGATAGCTCTTCAAAAGAAAAGCAACACTGAAAATGCTGGAAGATCAAAATAAATCTCCGTAGCTACCTTCCAAAACGACAGACAGATGGGCAAGCCAGGAATTAATTTTTAAAAAGATACACAGGCCTGAGTCTTTTTTTTCCATCCCCGCAGTAAAAAACACTGATATGCAATGGGGTAAGGAAAAAAGGACTCTGGCAAAACCACTGATGGGGCCAGAGGCAGATTGATGCAAAAGCAGGTTAGATGAGAGGAGAATGAATCCCATTTTTTCGGTTTTTAATCTTGACAAAGTAGGAGGAATATTGCTACAGCTGTAAATGTATATTCCAAAGTATGCTGAGACTGTCACTTGTTTGCTCTCTGTGTAAGTGCTCTTTGCTCAAGTTATAAATAAATTATAATAATACTTATCTGCTTTTCACAGTCTACTCTTTGGGTTATTTTTAGGCGACAGACGGGTTGTGTGTAAATTAGGGAGCTACACTGCTTGAGGCTTACATTGTTGAAGGGTGTGTGGAGTGGAGGGGGCAGTCAGGAAAAAATGAAGCCCTCGGGAGAAGAGACCTCTTTTAAAAACAAAACGTTTCAAGGGTTTGCTCGTTCGGCTTGTACAGTTTGGGTCCTAAATGAGTCTCGCCAACAATCAGCAAAATAAATGGCATTGCTCAGAGTAGGTACGAATAGATCTCATCCAACCCAGACTGAGAAATCCCCAGATGCGTGTGATCCTGGGGGAGAGCTATTTGCAGCACAGCGTCTTGGGCTTAATTGGAGCTCCAGTGCAATAAGGAACCGGCGCTGCGATGATGATGATTAAACATTTCTATACCTGTTGTGCCAGCAGTCGCAGGCAAAATGAAAGCATAGTTGCACTAACAGCTGGCTCGCTATTGTGTGGCTGCTTGAGAGACCGCTCTTCTCACTGTGTGATAGTCTGGCACTTGGGGATTTTATTTCTCTTCTTTTTAAATAAGAAGGGGCTGCTTGCTAGGTATTCTCTTTCAAGCACCAGAAACTCTCTGTCCAAGAAACCAAGGCAAAGCTCGTATTTTCACTTGGTTATGGTTTGGAGCCATACTGGTCTACGGGCAACAGGAATCAGAACTCGTGGCAGAGCTGATCTCTCTTCTTAGATGTTTGCAAGAAAACAAAGCACATTTATTTGCAAATAAAGAGTTGTTTTGGCAAATATCTAGTTGATCTAATAAAAGATATCACCTCTGCTACGAGTTCTGGTATTTTAATTTGGACATTTGGAGAGGTGGGCCTAGAGAGACAGGGCTAGGGGAGTGTTTTATTCCTCTCGTTATCATGGTGCCTCGCGCTGGGGAATCTCAGCGCACTGGATGCTCCATGAACATACAGCCCTTGCCCTAAATAATCTACTGCCTCGGGGTCCAACGCGGCAACGTACTGAGCATCCTCAGCCGCCGCCGCTTTCAAGAGCGTTGGAAGTGCTTAGTAACACCCCCAGCATCCTGATGAAGGGAGCCTACGTGAGCAATCTTAATGTGTTTCTTTTAATCCCATTCATCTAGATGAGAAGGAGCCATCTATTACTGGAGAAGTCTGGCTGAGTGCCTTTTCAACAGCGGGGCAGGCAGCTGCAGCACTCTGTGGCAGCATCAGTGGTTTCTCCAGCGGAGAGGTCACCTTTCTTCCCCAAACCCTGTCTCTGGCAGGGGCTCACGTTGAGCTGGCATAACTCTGCAAGGCCGGGAGGCCCAACGACATCCCAAGCACAGCGGGCTTCATTGTCCTTGCACCCAGCCTCCTGCTCCCGAGCACCGCGGGCTCCAGTGGAGCATCGCCCGCCTCCCTCCGGCGACCTGAGAGCTGAATGGAGCCCAGACGCTGTGGCTTTGAACTGCAGTTTTCCCTCTTTCCATGGCTCATTCCTGCCTTTTTACTGCTTCTGCTTCTCCTACTTCAGGGGTCACCTAAGTTCCAGTTCATATTTTTAATGGTTGCTCATTTCCGTTGGTGTTGGAGCAATAAAAAGTTGAGTGAAAATGAAAAACAATTAATGTAAGAGGTCCTGCGTTTTAATCAAGCATAGATTCACTTCATGTACGGATGCTGCCAAGCCTGCATGGTTGAAACCGTTTCTCCTTGACGTGTTTGAGGTGTTTTGCTAGAGCACAAGGCCGGTGCTGCTTCATCCAATGTGCCCCCTTAGAGGGGTGCAATTCTGCCCCTTAAAATAAGCAGGTGCTGCCAAAAGTAGTGACACCGAACCCAAAGCTCCTGTATTGCTGGATAGGATACGGGTGCCGATGCTTTGCCCAAAAGTATCCTACCTCCAGCGCTGCCTGGTAATCATCTGCATGAGAAAACTCAAGCTGGGATGAAGCAACTCAGCATTATTTTGATTTAATCATCATTTTTCAATTATATACCTGTGAAATATTGGACTTGGTGTGTAATGAATGCACAGCCTTACAGACTGGCTTCTGATTTAGAGGATAGAGGATCTGAGGCTTTTTATATCTCCTGTGCCTACTTGTGAGACCCGGGCAGTCTCATTTTGATATGGTTGTTGTTATGACACCTACGCTGATCTGTCTGGGTGCCTAATGGGTCTCATTAAAGCATTTTAAAAATTAGTTTTCTCTTTCCAAATCAATTACATGCACCAGAATGAACAGTTCAGGGTTTTAAGCCACTTTTCTTAATGAAACTCCTTGCAAAGCAGCAGCCTCCCCCATTCCTCCTCCGCACGCACACAGTACAAGGAAAAGGGGACTGTTCTGTAGGGCAGCATAATTAGAACGGGAAGAGATGGTTCTAGTACTGAACAACAGGCAGCAAATTTAATGGTGAAAGAGGAGTTACTGCTGCTCTTTGCATCCTACCAGCCAGCTGTGCAACCCAAGAGGGAAAGAGAAACAGGGAGGTGAGATTTTTAAAAGGACCGAAACAATTTTCCAGGCTCCAATAATAACTGGGGTCACACAAGCCAAGGCAGTGGTAAGTATAACTGCACCATCCTATTGGGCTTGCACATTAGAGCAGAAACTATTGGCCACCAGAGTTCAGGGACAATTTTCCCGCTCCGATGCTGCATTGTGCAATTAGCCAACGGCGTTACGGTACCGTTTCCCACCCACCTTTCTTCTGAAGCATCAGGTATTCATCACTGCTAGAGGCAGGATGCTGAACAAGAGGAGCCGGTAGCAAACCAGAGGCTCTCTCCTATTCTGATGTATGCGCGCTGCTAGAGACGGTGTCAGATGTCACATTTTCAAAAATAGTAATTTATGATCATATTAGTGGCACTTACCACATAAGTGAATTGTTCAGAGTTGTGCTTTGTAAATAATACAGAAGGAAGCATAAAGTGGAAAACTCTACATGCCGTGGAATAAATGATAGGCAGTTGTCAAGGTTACCACTCAATTTTGTTTCTATTTGGTTATGCAGTCAGCACTACCGGCAAGAAAGAGAATTAAAGATTTGTCTGCAGTTTGGAGGTATAATGTCTAATAAATACACATTGTTCTGCACCCACTAACTTATACGCTCTGGGAAACTAAGGGGCCAGGCATTTGAAACTCCAGACCTTGCCTTGCGGGCGTATAATTTATATACTAAGTAGAATTGGAGAGAGAAGATGTGTCACTCACATGCATTTTAAATTGCCAAAAAAAAAAAAAAAATCCTTAAATTAGTTGCAACACCAAAGAGCAATTATAAGGCAAAGCCTAATCCTGCCCACCCTTCCTTACACATTATCTTTGCTCACGCCTTTACTTCCCAACGACAGGAATGGAAACGTTTGCTCGAGTAAGGAGGACTTGGAGGAGAAAAGAGGCTCTAGAGACAGGCCTCTGCACATGAGGAAAAGCGTGCAAGTGCATTTATCTGTATTTATTTACGACTTCCAGCTTCCTTCGTTTCCCTCAACCTTCCTCTGCTTCACCTTCTTCTACAAGCAAGACTTGTTTGGGGAAGGTAGAAGCCAGTGGATTGAGTCTCAGAAGAAATTAGACATCCTAAATTGGGATTTGTCCTGAATTGGCTATAAAGTGACCAGAACCTTTCGGAGCAATATATACAGGGAAGTGGAGGCACGGGGGCTGCATGCCCCCTAGCATACGCCCCTACAGACAAATGCCAAAATAAAAAGAACCCCAAATTGCTATCTTTTAAAATAACTCGTGATTTTTAAACCATCCTGATGACTGTTTTGAGCGCGGCGTGCTTGAGGCTGGCTGCGTTGCGGCAGCGGAGCCTGCGGCGGTGAAAGCAAAGACTGCCGTGCGATCACGGCGGAGAACCAAGGGCTGAATTGCCGGTGGTGCACCCTTCGAAGTGTAATTCAAACCCTGCAGAGACCTGCGGGAAGACCCAGTCCCTTCTTGCACTGACCCAGGGAATGCATTAGAGGGAAGAAAAGAGTGCGAGTCCTAAGGGCACACGTGTGCAAACAATGCCAGAAAAGGGAGAAGGGTTTCTGTGAATATCAACTGCGCGGGGTGAACTGCCTGCAGTGCAGTCTTTTCCCAGGCAATCCACGGCAGCACGGCTTTTAAGGACAGAAATGCAAGTTACCACCATAGACAAGGTTAAACAATAATTCAGTGAAACTCTGCCCCTTTCTACTAGTCCGTGCATCCTTTTAGGCGTACACCCCTTCATCTCCACTTCACTGCAGGGCTCTGCTTGCTGGCCTTGGCCGGGGTCTTTGCTCTGGACTCAGCGAAGCAGAACAGGACCCGCGTGCAGCAAAGCGAACACGAGAGGCAGCTACCCCGACTAGTTTTGTTCCTGCAGAGACTTCTGTCTTCTTTCCAGGAAAAGTCTGGCTCTTTTCAGTGTTAGCCCCACACGCAGCTCCTCCACGGTGGTGTTTGGACCCCCACATACGGATGGTAAATCTGTTACTCACCCGTCTCGGGACACGCATACGCTCCAATGAAGGTACTACTCCCTTCCTGACGAATGCTCATCTGATGTCTATTGATGTGAAGGATGTTTGAATCAGATTCCTGCTGCCGCGGTGATTGACAAGATCCTGCGGGGAAAAAAATACACATCTTTAAAATATTTTAAATTTCTCCTAAGAGCAAAATAAGAGAGAAACCTGATTTATTAATTTAGCTGTGACTTCTCCTCTGTCATTATACTGACTCAGAGAGACTGAAAACCTGCTAATTAAAACTCATAACACTTCTTAGCATTACAAAGCAGCAACAAACTTACAAATTGCAAGGCAAATCCTCTTACAGCCTTACAAAAAAAAGAAAATGTGGGGAAAAAAATGTCTCTTGAAAAGTGTGAATCCCCTTACTGCATTACCAAAAGGGGAAAAAAATACATGGAAATTAAATCATTATTAATCATATCCTAGTCGGTCACAGCAAACCCATCACAGATTCCCAGTGGCTGGGTGGGAAGGTCCTTAGTTGGGGAAAGAGACTCTGAACAAAATAAAGACAGTCCCGACTTGAAAGCAGGTACAAAACGCTGAACAATCAAACCTGCAGCATTTGACACTGGAGGAAACCTCTGCCTAAGAGAGAAGCTGTCAAGAACCAGGCCACCCTCATTTTCCTGCGAATCCCACCCAAGGGCTGAAGCACGCGGATGCTGCATTGCACCGGACAGGCAGCGCAGCTGCACGGACAATTGCTAGGCATGCAATAACACCCCACAGACATGGCAGTGTCATGATATCCGGGGAGGCTAGAAATCTATGTTGTTATAGCCTTTTATAACACAAATAACCAAACCCAGCATAAATCTACCTTGCTGTAACCCTGTAAAGTGTGGCCACGTGGCTGTGGCCCTACGTGGGGTGAGGCTGTTCACCCTGGCAAAATTTGGGGGAAGGTAGAATTGTACCTGAATAGCGGTGAGGCTTTAATTAGTCCGAGCATCATCATTAAGAATCACGGCGTCACGGACAATGAGGGGCGACGGGACCTCATGTCTAGCCCGCAAGCAGGATCGGTGACAATGACATCACCCCCGCCACGATTTGTCTAGCCGGGTCTTAAAAACCTCTTCTGGCAAAGTCTCGGTGATATTTTTCCCCTATAATTTGTTGGCACTGATGCATCTTAAATGTCTCTGTTTCTTTACCTAAGTAACTCTGATCAAGAAATTATGTCTTGGGGCATGGGGAAAAAGCCAGCAGCGCCCTGGGGAAGAGCCGAGGGCCATGCTCTGACTAGCGCGTGCCCTCGTTGCCTTCTTCTACGGACCCGAAACAAATCTGAGTGCTCACGGGACCCTGCCGGCCCTCAGGAAATGAGTAACAATAGTAATAATTGTATTGCCATGCCTCCCCGCTGTCAGATACCCCAAATAGTTGTATTTTATCCAATTAATTGTTTTTAGGAAGCCTTCTGATGGCATGTAAAGAGTGTGCTGAGAGTCTTCCCCTCCCACTGCCCCAGCGAGCAGGCACTTGGAGAAGCAGGCCTCTGCCAGCTGCAGGGAATTAACTAATTGGCCTTCCTCCCCTTGCCCAGCACATGAGGGAGGTGCAGGGCAGCGCTGCAGCTTCTTGTCTCTTCAGGGGTCAGAGGCTTCCCTTTCACTCCGAGTCACATTCAGGCTTTATTTTTAGCTGGGGGAGGCTGCCCTGTACACGCGTTTGCTCTTTGAACAAGGAGGGCTTTCCATTGTATGGGGCTTTTTATTCAGCAAAGCATGCTCTTGCACTGCACTTAGCAAGCGGAGAGCGTCTTGTCCAGAGCGGAGGTGCAGGAAGACCTGCTGCCCTGGAAGTGCCCGCTAGACTTCAGAGAGGTAAATTGCAAAGCGGAGCCCGCTCGGAGGGTCTGTAGGAAAGTCCCAAAGGACGTGGCTCCTCTCATGCGTGATGCTCTGATAAGGATGTGTCTGCTGAGGAATGGGGTGGCTCAAAGCCCAGCAGCCCTCCCTGTGTTTTAAAAGCAGCTGCATTCAAAGCCTTGTGGACTCTGCCTTTACCTGGTCAAGTGTCAGAGAAGCCCTGGGTTTCCACTAGGGAGAGAAAGAGGCCATCAGCATTTAAAGAGGGGTGATAAGTGTGTCTGGTTTGATGTTACCCATCAATAAGCTATCAACTTTACAACAGATGAATAAATTAAAGCTTAATGCATCCATCTATAACACGCCTCTTAAAGCTATGTGCTTCTCACTCTTATGGCATGCCTGCAGAGCTCCCACCTCCTCTTCCTCCGGTGCTGGCGTTGTCTCTACTGGAGGCTGAGGGGATGTGAAGGGAAACGCGTGTCCTCTCCCCTCTTTGCCCCAGTAATGCAGGACTAAAGTACAAAGATGAGGCAGCCACAAGGAAACATCACCTTGAGCGGGTCTCCAAGAGGCAGGAAGTGTATAACTCGAATACTCTTGGTTCAGAGACGATGCCTCTTAGACCAACTAAGAAATTGCCAAAAAAAATCTTCTGCAAGCTTTCAGGCTCTCAAACCCTTCCTCAGGCTTGAGGAAAGGTAGTACAGGTCCCCCTAGGTAGAAAAATAAACTTAATTTTGCACAGAGGAAGCTGAAGGTGGATGTCTGTTCGCCTGGATGCATGAGACTTGCTCTTCGACGCGCAGATAAAGTAGGATTTCTTCCCCGGTGGTCAGATGGCCGGGGAGCATGGGTATCTTTTTTTGTTGCTGTTGCTGTTTAGCAGTGAAGCTTGTTCTTCCAAAATTGGCTAAAATTTGGCATCTTCCATGTTTCGGGGATGCGTTTGGTAGGCCTGCTGGTGAGATGAAAAGAAACGCACAACTCTAAACGCTTGGTCCAGCAAGGATACTTGTTTATGGTTTATGCCAGGGCTATCGGACCGAAGCAAGATGAGATGCGGTGGTAGCGGCAGGCCGGCCAGTTCATGGGGGCACGGAGAAGTCAAAGGCTGTGGTGACAGATGCAGTAGTCAGTGGGTAGTAACTTGCAGGTGGGGCATGCCGCGGGCTGGGCAAAAGCAACCGGATAACCCTGGGGTGATGGTTAATCTATTACGGGCAGCCCCAAACGGCACAAAATGCAGATTCCGCCAGCGTGCGTCTGATTAGATGTTTCTGAGGCAGGTATTGATATAGCGGCGGCAGGGTGCGTGGACCAGCGTTTGCAGCAGCGCTTGCTGGCTTGGTGTTTTACATTTATATTGGTTCCGGTTATGAACTTGCTACGGTTCCTGGTGGATTCTCTCTGTTTTAGCACTTACTGCAAATAGCCCAATGTCCATTAATTGTTTAAACCTTCCAGAAAGAGCAGTTAGATGCATTAGAAGAATTATGAAAGCTTTGATTTCCAGAGACAGCACATGCATGCATCTGTCTCTCCCTTTCCCCCCACCCCCTGCCCTTCCCTTACCCTGCCAGGTTTTATTTTCGCAGGTATTAAATTCCAATGTAGTGTAAACTGAAATAAAATTCAAGCAAGAGCTTGAATCTATATTGAAGTAGTTTACACCAGTTCATATCGTGCAGGGCTGTGAAATAAATATCTATTACCCATTTCTCTCAGTGGGTCAGAAGAAAACAGCCACTGTTTGCAAGATAAAAACTGCCAGCTTCTCAAAGTTGATCATTCCTTAATAACAGGCACCACTTATTGGAAGAAGCCCGTGTCTGACTGTGATCTCGGGAGTCTGTTCAGTGTGCTTCTTCTCCATACCCTCTCCCCAGAGTCATTAAGATACAATTGGATGTGCAGTAAAGGGCCCCTGAAATGCACATCTCTAGTCCGTGCCAGGCATTGGCTATTGTGTATGGCATCCTTTTGGGGATATATGTGCTCTATTATTCTGGATCACGATGCATCATTATGATACCATTATGGATCACCCTAGGGAGTGCCTCAGTAGATTTTTCAGAGCAACTAAACTTGCCTGCTTTCTGGATGAAGCCTGTAAATATTGTGAATGAGGCTAGCTGTGTTGCTGCCTACCCTTCTCCAGCACACGCACGCAACGTTTCGTAGTCCAAGCATCATCTCCGGGGTGGAATCAGGCTGCATCTTCACAGGGGTTTCTAGTCCCAGCATTTCAATGAATTCACCAGCTGCTGCCAGTCATTCGTGAAGCCCAGACCCTGCCGGCATGTTAGAAGTGCAGAGAGCAAATGAGAAGCGTGTCCAGGGCAGTGACAGCAAAATGCAGAGCTTGTTGCAAAGGGAAATGTGTGGGTAGATGGGGCAGCCCATCAGGAACTCTGTGTGCATGCGCATGTCAACTATAAAAACGCAGTTACACACTTGATTAAAAATTTCTCGTCAGCTCTTTAAAAAATATGTAATTTATATATATGGCTTCTGCACTGAGACTGAACCTGTGCTGAATATACATAACCCTAACCAAGCAGTGTGCTGCTTGCTTTCTGCTGGATTTCTTGTTCTCCACCTCAGATTACAGAAGATAAATCAAGAAACTAAGGCTTTCTAATCTCTCTGATTCCACTTACAGTCTGGGCAGACTTTCCAATACTTAAACTCCTGCTTTTTTCCCAAATGTGCCCACTGTGTATCAAATGACCATCCTACCTAAGACGTCACGAACTGAAATGTGACAGATGACAGCTCTGCTTTGGTTGAAATTCCCGATAGATATTTATTGCCTCAAATGTTTCCCTTATATAACAGTTTAATCAGGACTGTGGCAGGATAAGCTGAGCAGTAGCTATTAAACAAGGCTGTTAATGCCGCAAAATAGTTTCTTACTGATGGATGGCTTAGGTAGCACCATTCATTATAAATTAAGCATAGCAAAAATCCATTTGCTTCTTGGTGGTGTGGAGTATTATTACTGTTTAATGGCTTCACATCCCCGCACAGCACAATGCAGATGTATGAAAAGAGGGGTTTGGACGTTGTGCAGAAATAAAGATGCTTTAGCCTCATTTACTTTCTTTATGATCAGTCCCTGGTGATTTCAGATTGTCATTATTTATTGTTTATCAAGACTGGAAGCTAAGACACTATGCTGCTGGCTTTGCAAGGAAAAAAGGAGCTCCCCCCCCTGCAGTTCAAGGATTTCTTCTTTTGTACGGCTAGGGCAAGCAGCGGCAGAGAAGGTGCAGGTTAATTTAAATTGTGTGTTGAGGGTTGATAGCCAGTTGGTGACAACCAGGCCGACTAAGTGGATTACTTCGATCCCTCCATGATATGCAAGGGCAGGGCAGGAGCTTGCAATGTGGCTCCCTGGGTGCACCTCGCTGCATGTGCAGTTTGGCGAGTCTTTGATGCCCCATTTGTTGGATGGATAGGCACGCTTTCTGTGTCCTGTATGAAGGCAGCTGAGCGTGGTCCAGGAGTGAAGCTGTAGGTGGGAACTTGGACTCTCAATGTTCAGCTCTATGACCGAATTTTTGTTGCTTGCTGCTGCAAACCAGATGTTGCGCCGGGGCACTCGGCATCCAGCCCATTCGATGAAAGCTTCCTCTCCTGCCATGCAAAGGGGAGTGTGGTATTATACCATTGATCCTAAATCCCGTAGTTCTGCTGCTTTTCCACGTATCTGACACTTGGCAAACTCTGGGCCTTTCAATAAAGTGCTCAAGTCCTGGGTTTAATCAGCCCAAAACTTAAACCTCCAAGCTCTGCAAGGCAGGGACCTCATCTTCCACATACCCTGGAGGGTGGTCTGAGACTGCTGGGGTCGCTGGCTTTGGACAGCCCGAAGCCAGTGAGAGCTGTTAGTGAGGTGATAACAGGCTCCTTCCTTCTGTGAAAGGTTAATAACTTGGGGAAAAAAGAAAAGGCTCAGGGCCTGAAGAGGCAATTGTCTCAAGGTCATCGTGGTGTGGGCCTTTTCTTCAGTGTCTTCAGGAAAGCTGAAATCAGAGAGGGTTTGGCAGAGCGCTCTCCCCTTTCCCTTGCAAGGTTGGCACAATGGCTGCTTATTCCACGAAGGGCATTCACTTGTTAAGTTAACAGAGGCAGCTTGTTGTGTTGGTCCTGAAAGAGCCTGTGTGCCCAGGGGATGCAGGGAATTAATGAGATGAAGGCTGCACTTGAACGAGGCTATTGTGTAAGTGAGTCCACCAGCGTGGGGGGCAAGCTGTTGCTAAAACACCTAGATGGAGTTTTGATTAGATGCCAGCATTAAAGTGAGTTCAGTCCTGGAGGGGAAAATTCAATATAACTTTGGAGTGGCTGTGAAATTTCTTGAAATGCAATTCTGGTAAAGATGATAAAATGAACACATCTGGGCCCAATCTGCTGTCATGTGCAGGCTGCGGCGCGTCTCTGGAGGGGAGCAAATCAGCTTGAGAACGACCTGGCCTGGGCATTCATTTGAGACATCTGCACATATGCTGAATACTGTCTTTTCCTTTCTTTTTCCTCCCTCTTTCAGTGTTATTTGCTTAGTGTTCTCTGATCCTTTGCTTATTGCAATGGAAACCAGAATGGGCTAAAAGAATTTAACCCTAGAAAATATCCCTGGGATCTCTCTGTCTCCAGAGCAATCTCATATTTCTCTTAGGTTTTCCAGTTAGTACCCAGCACCTAAATTATCTCATGGTTTCACCCTGCAAACATCTGGACACGTGTGTAGCTACACACGTGAGTATTCACAATGACTTCACCGGAATCAGAATTCAGGTCTAGGTAATGCAATACTGGCATCAATTAGGCACTTCCTCTCTCAAAGCCTTAAGTATGTTTAAGTGAGAAGATCTTCTAGCAGATTGCCTCTCCATGGAAGCAACTATTTCAGACAGCAGCACCCAGCTCATCACCTTTTTCCCCTCTTACGCATCTCAATAAAATCAAATGTCCATCCAATAAGCCTCTTAAAATGCCATTCATTAAGCTAGAAACAACTGTGTTGTTAGTAAATAACAACAGGCCATTAGTCTTAATGGGATTTTGTAAAATTCCTAAGCTAGAATTCATCAGAGAATTAATTATTATCTATTAATTGTGGGGGCGGGGGGAAATCTAGTTCATCAGTCAGATATTTTTATCCAATTCTGAAGTCATCAAGCAGCAATAATTAAAAAAACCAACCAACCAAAATTCTTCAGAAAGTCACAGTGATGCTTGCTGCCGCATCTGGAAACTTTACAAGTGATTACTGATTTTATTCTATTTTTTTTATGTGAACTTGCAAAGAAATGCAATGTTGTGCATCATTTCAGTGAGATGCGTGTTGCAGAGGGAAGTTGAACTGGTCACGCTGGGCTGAACCCACCTCTTGGATAATTATTGATACCTGGAGAAATAAATCGCTTTATTAAGTGCATTTCCCTCATGCCTTGAGACTCCAGCCACGATCAGGTCCTCGGCGTGAGGGCATGGCACACACGCCCGGGGAGAGAGAGGTCTTGCTGCAAAGAGCGGGCAGTAAAACCAGGCGCGCGGGAACGCTGCATCCACACCACCCTGCTGCCTGGGGATGTTTCTGCTGGTGATCAGTACTAGTGGAGTCTGAGAAATGGGTATGTAGTTATTCAGGGAGGAGAAACAGGGCCAGCTGACCCCATCTGGGGTGTTTCTTCTTCAATGCCCCTTTCCTAAATCAGAAGCTGTCTTGTGCCCCGAAGCGGTGGGATTTTGATCTCTTCTGCAACAGTTTGGTGCAATCTTGGCCCTATAAAAGCGGCAAGAATTTTGCAATGTGTTGCGTCACAACAGGCCTTTACCCTTGGCTTTTAAAATCCATCCCGTTATAACTCTGAATATTATTATTATCCATATAAATGTCCAACCACCTTTTTTCTTTTTTTAAATCCTGCTGTAATGCAGATAAGAACGGCTGGATTTTACAGGTCTTAAGTCTATTTACCACTTCTTATCATGGATTTTCTATCGTCTCTCTTTCTTTCCAGCTAAATGTTGGATGTGTTCTTATTAATTGAATAGCAGCTTTCGATAACTGGTGATTGAATTATTGAGGCACACCTGCCTCAAGTGATAGAAAATGAAGGAGAGAGGATATATTATCTTTAATGTGAATGACTCGGATTCAGAGGTTTTTTGATTGGATTTAACCGGTGATTAAATGATGAATGAGGAAAGGTGAGCTGGCTTGCGATGTAAAAAGTAACTTTGATGTATGTCCCGTTTAGGCAAACCCGTTTAAAGAAGCGTATGCTGGATGCGTTTAGCCCTCGGTCAGAAAGGAGGGCAGCAAGGCTGACGGGGAGAGAGCAGCAGATGGTCCCCAAATTAAAACCGTTCCCATCAGTTTGGGGAGCAGAAGTCTGCAGGCCTCCCCCCAGCCATGGGGCTGCAGCTCCAGAGCTGACAATAGAGGTGAGCTTTGCAGGTGAGGGGATGCTTGCTCGGAGCTCCTGGCAGGGCTGAGCAGCAACCCATACGTTGTCGACGTGGCACTTGACCCTGTAAATCTTGACCCTTGCTCTCGGCCTCCCAGACTATGGTTGTTGCTGGTGCAGCACCATGAGTTGCAATTCGAGGCACGTTATGCAGTGACCGTTTACCATTAGAGCTAGTCTAAACCAGGAGGAGGTTTTCAGACCAGCAACGTAGGTTTAGTCTTATTCTGAATGGCCAAAAAAATCACGATCGGCTCAATGTCGGTTGAGTCCAGGCATGAGTGCGTGCCACATCTGGATGGGAAATCTGCCCTCGATGTCAGCGGGATGATGGAGGGTCTACCCTCATGTACTCGCAGGTACTCGGACCTGGTTTTTGTCTTTCTCCTAACGGAAATGAGGGACGCCTGCCTTCCTGCCACTGCCTTCCCTCTTCTACCACTGAACAAGAAAGCCGTGCCCTTAAATGCTTTAATCTGTAGTCTAGAAAGAACACTTTCACAACCCATTTCCGGTCGTACAGGCTGTTGACAGGACATCATCTGCAAGGCTGAATACACCCCCATCACCTGAGTTCAGGGAAGATGCGTTTCGAAGTGCATAGCATATAATGGGGGCACGGAGGGCCTGTCCTGCGAGAGCGCAGTTTGTTGAGCTTGGCAAAATGAAGGCTGTGTGGGGAGGCGATTGCACTCGCTAAGTACTGGGTCATAAATACCAGGGAGGGAGAAGAGCCATTTGAGCTGAAGGATAATGTTGGCACATAAACAAATGGGCATAACCTGGCCAAGAGTAAATGGAGGCTGGAAATTAGAAGGAAATTTCTACCCATCAGTGCAGTCAATCTCTGCAGCAGCCCTCCATGAGGAGCAGTGGAGACAAAAAGTCCTGAGTGATTTACAAGAAAAATGGAACTTGATTAAATAATAAAGGAGATGTCGTACAATGTGGCTGGGGGCAGGGGACTGCACTCACTGAGTTAGGACTAGTCTAGCGGGAACCTTTTATGGACCTCTTATCTCCCTTTAAAATCGCCGTTGCTCAGATAAGACGTCAGAAAAAATGTCTTTATGGTTCGAGCCCCCAACACTGGAGTAGACTCCCTCCAGAAGTGGTGCAGGACTCCTTCAAGAAACGCTTGGATGCTGATCTTGCTGGGGTCCTTTGACCCTAGCTGACTCCCTGCCCCTGGGGCAGGGGCTGGACTCGATGATCTTTGAGGTCCCTTCCAGCCCTGATGTCTATGCAATTTATGAGATAGACTAAAATGTGCAGTCATGGAGAAAGGGACAAGGGAGCAGGATACCTTTGGCCTGAGATCCACTCGCTGATGAGCTGGCCCTATGCTGCCCATCTATAAATTGCCCATGATTATGCTTGCCTCCTGCAAAAAGGCAAGTTGGCAACCTGAAGTCATGGCTTTGCAGCGCAGCTTCACGCAAGTGTCCGAGATCCAGGAGCCTGCTCTATCCCAGCGGCTCACGGAGTACTGATCATGCTGCCTGAGTAGCCTGCCACGATCCTGAAGAGAGCAATAAATTACAAATGAACAGCGGCGCTTTGGAAATTGCTAATGGATTCCCACGTGGCTGCTTTGTCCTGGGAGCACTCCAGAGTCTCGCATAATGCATGTAAATCGATAAATCGATAAATTCATAATGCAAAAGTAGAACTGCCAGCCAGACAGCGCATACCGGATCATTTAAGCTTAGTTTCTGTTCATTACGAACTCGTTTCTGAAACAGTCCCTGATGCAATTCCACACGGACAGTGAGGCAGAGCTTTGCATTTCCACTGGTATCTAATGGGCATCTTGCAGTAAGCATTCAGAGAAGGGCCTGGTAAGAGAGCGGTCCGTGTTGTCCCAGTCTGTGTCTCTAGCTCTCTTGCTGAACTATGAAACGTAGGCCAAGGGCACCAGCTGGCATCAGGAACCCCTCTCCACCAGTGCCCCTGCTAGCGTTGGATGAAGTTTTGCACATAGATGCTGCTTTTTATATACGATGCGTGTAAGAAGCTCCAGAGAACAGGTTAGCCGAAGCAATGGGACGCCACCTACGATACAGGCACGTGTTACTGTCCAGAGTACAGGTCTGTGCAAGGCAGGTGTGGGTGGCAGTCTTTCACGGTGTCATGTCACGTCCTAAGGTGGTGCACCTGCGAAAAGGAAGCAGGAGAGGGCAAGGCCGGTGAGGAAGCACCCAGACGTGGCCACAACGGGTTGGCTGCATGGTGCTGAGAGAGAGCAAAACTTTTGTGCTGAGCGTTGGCTGAATGAAGCTTTTAGCTCCAAGAGAAGCAAATGTCTTCTACTGTTCCCTCCCCACCCTGTGTCCAGGGCTCTGTGCTTTCTTTGTGAATTCAACTTGAGTGCATCAAAGATCCTGGACACCACCACCATTTTTTTCCTCCTGATAGAAATGAAAATGGGCAGCAATATTGATTAACTGTCTTCAAGGCTCATCTTGGCATTTGCAGGGTAGATGGACCACTGGTTCACTTCAGCCTGGGGCAGAGCCTCATCTGGTGTAAATTAATCCTGCTTCACTGCAGGTCTCTTGTTTCTTTAAAATGCAGGGTCAAATCCTATCTTCCTCTTAGCTGCCTGGAGTACATTCACATACAGGAAAGAGCAGAATAAATATTCACAGTTGTCCTGAAGATGCAGATGCATACAAGCTGCGGCCTAGCGCTTGATTGCCTTCGTGACGGTAAACCAACTATTAGGAATATTGATCAACTTTCCCCGTGTCTAAGGAATCTCGCATTGAAGTACGGTAGACAGCGCTGTCTGCAGGTACCCGAGCTTTGTGCGCTTGAAAGCATCTCCTCACGCTGCTAATCTTGGCTTGAGGTTTGGCCTAGGCTAAATTCTCTCTGTACTCGTAGCGGTTCAGTCATCATTTCCCTTAACGATGGCTCGCTGGCACTTGCGTCTCTGGTGCATGTTGTGCTTGATGTCTTTTTTCCCTTTGGCACATATTTGCTTAATCTCATTGTTCTCAGTTTTTCCTGCGCGTGGAAAGCAGGACAGGTATAATAATGGGGAGAATGTTTTTCACAGTTGAGAGAGGAGAAAATGTTGGCAATTTTGATTCAGTGGTGATTTCAAAGGCAACACTTCAAAAGAAACCAAAGCAATATGTAATAAATGGGGGAGAAGGTGAATAAACTGTGGTTACCATAAATCAGGGGTTGTAAAATATAGAAAACTGATAAGTTAAAGACATCTGGAGAAAAATCATGAGTGGCAGGCGTAATGACACCAGGAAGGAGGTTTTTGAAAGTATACTTGGAATAATAATAAAAAAGCCTAGCAATAGGCAATGGGATAGGCTCATTACTGCACAGAGGTGGGAAAATTGTTAATAACCACGCAGAAAGGGAAGATATTGAATAAATATTTCTTTTCCTGTATGCTGAAAGAAGTGGGATAATGCACTTGTATCCTGTAAGGAAGATTAAGTATTTTCTAGTTCATTGGAGTCTGTTAAATGACTTCTGTTAGTGAGAACCATTTTTAAACGGCAGGTTTAGACCATTTGCGCCCAAGAATCTCAAAAGAGCTGGCTGAGGAGACCTTTGAGTTGGAGGTCTAGAATATGAAAAGATTTCAGAAGACCAAAAGCTTGTCTACAGTCGATCACTGCTCAAAAATGGTAATGAGGGGTGACCTGGTTAATTATAGGGTGATTCAACTGATATGGAAAAGATTGATACACAATTTAAATAATAAAGAATTAAAGGATAGGGATATAATTAATGTCAGTCATCCTTGTTTTATGCAAAATGGGTCTTGTCAGACTATCCTGATTTCATTCTCTGAGCGCATTATAAGTGTGGATGATAAGGCAGCTGCATAGTTTAATATACATAATTCTTGACTGATAATGCAAGAAGGAAGGAAGACATGGGTTCTGGTGTCTTCAGATCAAGACGGGATGCCTTTTTGGACAAGGTGCCTGAACCAGACGTAGTATCCTCAATACAGGGATACTAACCAGTGAATTTTGGTGGCTGGTGACCTCCCGTAGGTCATGCTCTAATGAACCTTTTGGGCCCTGAATACTGTGGCACTTCCCCTTTGTTTCTGAGACGTTTTGACTGGTATCCAGTTAGTAATGAGTTGCAGTAGCTAAGGCATTTAACATCAGCACTGTACCTTGGACCTATTTTCAAGCACAAGCACAAGGACAAGAATTTGGCCTCAGGCCTGCTGTATCCTCACTCACGCCAAGGTGAGTCCAAAACAACTTCATTGAAGCCAATCAACCGTGTCCTTTTTCCCAAGGTTTGAAGATTTTGTTAAAATATTCTTTCGCCGGTCTAGGTCTGGGGGGGCCGGGCGTGACGATGCAGTCAGTGCAGCATGCGGCGGTGGATGAGAGTCTAGTCATTAGGACCAGGAACCTTAACTTCAGTCCTGCCACTGCCATGTAGATTTGCAGCTCGCCTCCGTTTCCGTCCCCTGCTTTGAACTGTCTATTTTGATTGCAAGCTCTTCAGGGCAAAGTCAGTCTCTTGCTGTCTGTGCCTACAGCCCCGAGTACAAAGGTGCTCCTGGCTTGGCAGGTGCCTATTAGCAAGACCACATCCCATGTTCGCCTGGCAAGAATTTTGCCAGGACTTGATATTCAGAGAATGAAGAAAAGTGTTCACGTTGGAGGCGTTGGCTGTCCTTGAAGGATGTGCGACACAGATAATATTAAGCATATTGATTTAGTTTCTGAGACCACTTACAAAAACACCAGTTGCATGCGATATTGGCCATTAGGCACCATTTATCTTAACCAGAAGGTGAACTGGCGAGTAAATGCATGGCTCGTGCACCGTGCTGGTTGCCGTATGCAGGTATTGATCAAGCACGAGACGTAATTAAGGCTCGGAGGAAGGAATCATTAATAGTAGAAATGGATCCTGAGGGCTTTGTTTGTTGCCAGGTGATTTGGATGTTCGGTGCCTGCTGGGTTTTAAATGGACGTGGCTGTGCTATTGCGCTTCTTACCGCTGCTCTCTGCCACGCAGTGCACACCTGTTGCGGCCAGCACGCGGCTGTAGTTAGCACCTGCGTTGGGTTTTTCCCTGGGGTTCGGCTCTGTCTCGGCCTGGCCAACTTGCCACCGTTAGCAGCGAGTTAACATGCACAGAGAGCTTGCTAACGACTCTTGAAATACCACTGGCATTAAGGAAAAAAAAGAGCTAGCCCCAATGTAACGTTCCTGATTTTGGTTTGGGTTTGGAAGTGAATCTGCCCTGCAATAAGCTTTTTAAAGATTCGCCGGCTCATGCTTCACAAGGTGGGGGAGTAACTTTAAAGGAGAGGCAGCCACTAATTGGTCATTTGAACTATGCCTGAAGGGTCCTTCCAGCAGGAAAGTTAATCTCAGGCTGACTCAACCTGGCTGAAGTTTTAAAAAAAAACACATGCATTTTAATAAGAATAGCCAACAAAGAGAAACCAGTCACCCAGGACAGGCTTCCAGTCCCCACAGGGATAGATTTCCACCATGGGCAACTGGTGCTGCCTTAGCTAGGGGGGGCATGTGCCCCACTTGTGACCAGTCTCACTGCCCGGGGAGTTCCCCTCGGTGGCCGATCGCTGTGGCCATTTCTGGGAGCGGCTGCAAGGATCCACAGGTGCTTGCTGGGGTGGGGGGCACTGGTGCTCCCGCCTGCCCCCCCGGCCCATCGCCCAAGCAGCAAACGCAGCCGACCGGGGGGTGCACGGCGGCCGTCACCACTGATTTCCATCTCCCTGATGACCTGTGCAGCCAAAATATTACAATTCTCAGATGAAGAGCGATTAAGGAGCTGACTCCTTACCGAGGTAAAGGAGCGTTGCACAGGTCATCGGGGAGGTGGAAATCCAGCCATGAAGGGTCTGGAAGTCTGTCTTGGGTGACTGATGTCCCTGAGGTCCCTTTCAACCCTCACGTCCTATGTAAAAGACCAAAGGCCTGAGACCCTGTGTTTAGTCTGGAGAAGAGAAGGCTGAGGGGGGATTGAATAGCAGCCTTCAACTACCAGAAGAGGGGAGGTTCAAAAGAGGATGGAGCTGGGCTGTTCTCAGTGATGGCCGGTGACAGAACAAGGAGCAAGGGGAGTTTGGGGTGGATATTGGGAAGAACTTCTCACTAGGTGGGATGAAGCATTAGGGAGGTGGTAGAAGCTCCATCCTTGGAGGCTTTTCAGACCTGGCTGGACAAAGCCCTGGGCTGGGATGATCTAGTTGGGGCTGGTCCTGCTCTGAGCAGGATGTTGGACTGGATGCGACCTCCTCAGCACAGACCGAACTTACAGAAGATGCTGTTTTGATGCATCTTCATCTGACCTCTCATGCAACTGTACGCTTGTGTTTGGTCGTGGCTATAAACTGCTTTCTGTGGCCAGATGGGGTGAAGATTGTCACTTCTGTTCTGCGCTGAGGTCCCCCCAACCCTCGCTTTCTGTGCCTCTGTAACCCAACACACCACAAGAAGTGAGCACGAGAGCCCAAGCGGACTACTGGTATCTTGACCCCTGCGGCAGTAGGGAATTACTGGAGTGAAGGCAAGTGTGCTGAGCTGAGAGTGGGATGTGAACAAACCTCATGCTACAGAGGCACACAAACCCCTGAAAACTACTTCTCTTCCTCATGGTCCCTACCAGCCTTTCAGAAGCACCCAAGTAGCACTAGTGATGGTGCAAGTCCTGGTCTAAAGTGAAAACTCCTGCACTCACGGAGCAGAAACAGAGGTGGAAATTGCATGCCTACAGCAGCTCGGTGGTGGAGATGGGACTAGAAACCAAAGCCCCTAACACCCAGGACTGGTGCCCTAGCCATTCAGCCACATCATTTCCCTAACAGCAATTGAAAGGATTCAGCACTGTGGAACAGCAGTCATTTACTGAGGACATTTGTCAGCATTTCCCCAGCTCTGGTTCAAATATGAACCCCATTTGTCAGCAGCATCCTCCTGGTCCTGTCAAACTCAACTTTGACAAGACCAGGCACAAGCGACTGCAGATGCTGGTCTGTGCACAGAATAGTCACTAGGCTCATTTGGAGTCATTTAGATGTCTTAATATGTAACTGCACCTGCAAATCACTGCTTAGACATTTAAATAGGTTAAATTGTCCCTGTGGTTAAGTGTGTGTGAAATTGTGGGCAAAAAAGAAGGAAGCCCAGGTGCAGCCAGGCTAAAAATCAGGCCATTAGTCTTTAGTCAAGAAGCATTACAAAGATTATAGATTTATTCTGTGAGTGACAGTGTATAATTTCTGTACCAACTAACCTAGAGTAACATTGATTTGCAAGGTATTTATCAACCGGAACCTATGTAAAGTGTTGCCATGGAAATTGAAAGTAGCTGTGCGGTATTTTTTGTTCCGCAAACAAAGTGTTACACAAACAGGGAAAAAAAGGAGTTACAACTCATTTGAAAAAGCAAAGAGTTTGCTCTTAGACCTTCATTCTGTCGGAGAAAACTATCCGTCTGGGTTCCCAACCTGGTAAGGGCACGCTTGCGGACTCTCCTGACCCCAACGGGGCTCGTTTCCCAGCCCAGACTCAAATAAGCGGGAGACGAGGCTGTGGGCTTTCCAGTTGATTCGGCCAAATGTCCCCCGTCCTCATAAGGGCAGAGGCCTCGAGTGTAACTCAACACACACATTTATAACCTTCGCTTACATAGCTTTTCCATAATGCATGCACAAAAACTCAGCGGAAAGTTACCAACACCGCACGAAGCCGCTCGTGCCACGTGGTTGGGCCCAATCACCTTGCTTGTCCGCGGAGATCGGCAGACCATCGGCAATCGCAGTGCAAGGTCGCATCACCCAGAGGTCATGCAGACGTCACGTTCATTTTCCAACAATTTTCTAACAATCCCCCGCTATGGCCTGCTGGCCATTTCCCAGGTTTGAATAACATTGAGATTAATTACCTTTTGCGTAACTCGAACTACACATGCTGTAATTACAGCAATTACTAAAATAATAACTAGGAAAATCCCTAATCCCCATAAAATGCATTCCAAGACGTACCTTCCCCACGTTCCTAGACCCGAGGCGATCCATTCCGTTACTGACCAGCTTCGTAAAGAGTTTACCCGTCGTGGTGTGTCTCGAGCTGCTTTTACTACGGCAGTTATACTGTCAGTGCTCAGGGCCGTAGGTGCAGCAGGGTCCTCCTGTGCTGTGATTAAAGCGCGTACCCCTCCTTCTCTGGCTGACAAATAGTCTAATGCTAGGCGATTTTCTGAAGTCATAGCACGGTTGGCAGAAGCCTGTCCTTGCAATAATCCCATGCCCTCTGCTGTGCTATTGGCAATAAGCTCTAATGCGTGTGCTAACTGGGTGATGCGGTGATCCAGAAGGAAATTTCCAAGGAAAGGAGCCGAGACGCCTATGAAATGGGCAGCACCTCGCCAAAAGCTATTCCAATCCCGTTCTCATCCTTTTGGCCAAACAGTTGGTAGTTCTGAACGGGCAATGATCGCCCCGGGCTCAGGGAAGGCTCCTCCAAAAGTATAGCACCCTGCCCAGAGCCGTGGGAGGCCGGTATAGGCTTTGGTACCACAAATGATGAAATGTCCCGCTAGAGCATACTGGCGAGTATGAGGATATATGGGGCAAGGTATCGAGCCATCTCTGTAAGCGGTGTCGTTAACATACGAACAGCTGGGTTTCGAGAAGGAGGCGCATATGCGAGACACGGTGCAGCCATGACGCCAAGCCAAGGTTTATCGGAGGTGGAGCGTCCTACAGAGCCTTCCCTAGACTGCCGTGCATAAGGACGTGTGAGGAGTTGCAAGGGGCAGAGACGTTCCAGGGGAGCTATCCTTTTCTCTCAGCTGCTTTGGCCCCTGCTGCAGTATCGTTAGGCCATGTTAAGTGTGTGGCGTTAATGTTAGTTTACAACCCGGTTGCCATGCTCAAAACCTCTTTGCTATTCCACGGGGATTTTCCCAACACACCCAGGTGGATATCGTGACGTCTGAAAGTGCTCTCTCTTTGAAATAAGGATTGTCCTGCCAGGTCCTGATTCCAGCTCTCTCCGTCTCCGCTCTGGATTAGAGACGTTGCCTTCCCAAGGGATTAAAGGACAGGGTGGAAAGTTAGTGGAGGGAGGTTGTTTGCCACATATCCAGCAATCTGATAAATGTAGGCCCTGTGCTACGGCTATGTGGAAATCGGGTAGGTGGTATCTTTCCACTGGTCCTCCAGCTCCGTATCGCTTTCCCATAAATAGGCGTTTGTCCTGTGCGCCCAGAGCAGTAATCCTGTCAGGATGACCCACGGAAATGCCATTGTTAACTTATAACTTCCCCGGCTTCCACGGTGTGTGACAGGAAAGGTCGTTGTCGCGGCGCACTTCGCGGCACCGCTCCTAGGGAGGAGACCACCACTGGGGGGAAGCCCCGGCCCAGGCGGTGAGCACAGCTGACGGTTGCTGAGGCAACGGGTGCGAGTCAGCTGACCGGAAGGGGTGGGGCCTGGCTCTTATAAAGCCCAGGGCAGAAAGGTGAGTGCAGCTCGCGCGCGCTCCAGAGGCCGGGGCGCGGATGCGGCACGGTAGCCGGGAGGCGTGCGTCGGTATGGCCGGGCGCCTGATGCTTGACTTGCAGCCAGGAGGCTCGTGTTTACGGAGTTCGTGTCTGTACACCGGTGCTTTGGGCGAGGCTGTTGGGGGAAGGAGGAGGCCTCAGAGGGGCCCACGGGGTGTGGGGCCCTGGCGCCCGGGAGACCCCAGGCCCAGGAGGGGCAATGCTGAGAAGCCCACGACAGGCGTGGGCCAGGCATGGGCATGATGAGCCCCAGGCAGGGGCAGGATTATAAGGAACCCATGAGGGGCCGTATTACTGAAATGCCCCATGGGGGCATGGCGAGTCCAGAGAAGGGAGTGCCATTTTGAGAAGCCCAGGCGAGGGGCAGCATTTTTGAGAAGCCCAGGACGGGCACCGCGACACCGGTCGGAGGCTAGTGCGGCACTAGACCCCGGCCAGGGGCCGGATGCTGCGGTGGACCCCGGGAGACGGGTTAGCAGCGTAGCACCTCCTAGAGAAGGGCAAGTGCTGCGGTGGTCCCCGGTCAGAGGGGACAGCAGCACGGGACAGGACGCCCGGCCTGAGACGAGGGTAGCCGTGCGGTGGGCCGAGAAGGCCGGTGGCTCGCTACAGGAAGCCCCTAGAGAGGGGGGGCACTGACGAGGAGGCCCGGAGTGGGCTAGAGGATAGAGAAGGCCCGAGAGAGCGGGCACAGTTCTGACATTTCGACGTCCGGTACACCTGCGAGGCTTGGGGCGCGGTATTAGGGGTTGGCAGGAGCCACGCGTAGCCCCTAAGGCTAGGGCGCCTGGAAGGCACCCATTGCACAGGGTGACACCCCGGTGGGGCTGGGAGATCACGAGGGACAGAGGTCCCGATATGCCGTGCCCAGGGCGGTATAAGGCAGCCTCCTGTAAGGACAGAACGGAACTAGTTAAAGCTTCATCTCCACTGAGTAAACTAACATGAGGATTTTCCCATCTTTTCTATATAATAGGAGCGTGACCAAACAATAACTCATAGGGGGAAAGGGTGAGAGGTCGCTTGGGCTTGGTTCTTATAGCAAACAGCACCAGTGGTAATGCATCTGGCCACTTGAATTTGGCTTGGGAGCAGATCTTTCCTAAAAGGGACTTTATACTCTGATTCATACGCTCCCCCTGACCCGAGGACTGGGGGTGATAGGGCGTGTGGAAGTGTGCTGCTATTCCAAGAACTCTGTAAACTTCTTTTAAAACAGTTTCTGCAAAATGAGTTCCTCGGTCAGAGTTTATTTCTTCTGGAACACCGAAAGGTGGAATTATTTCTTTTAATCGGTGTTTAACCACTGCCACTGAATCTGCTTTTCGAGTGGGGAAAGCTTCTGGCCATCGTGTTAGTTGATCTACTACTACCAGGCAGTGTTTGAAATTTCCAGCCTTGGGCAAATCCATGTAGTCGATTTGCAGTTTTTACAAAGGGCAAATAGGCCCACGGTCAGGCCCCTTGTAGTGTTTTGCGCCCTCTGTACTTGTTGAAGGCTCTGCACTCTGAACATTGCAAAGTTATTCGTGCAGCTCATAGATGTATACCTGGAGCAAGCCAGGTGGATAGGACCTGTTCTGCTATTTCTCCTTTTCCCGAGCGGCTGCGTTTGTGGGCATCCTGAGCCAGAGTTCGGAGCAAGGTGCGAGGAGCAGTTGGTGTACCGTCTGGCACACGCCACACTCCCTCCTTTCCTTGCGCAGCTTTCCACTTTTGGACCCACGTGGAGATTTCATCTGCTAGGACTTAGTCATAAATCACGGACAAGGGTGGAAGAACAACTTGGGATGCGAGGAGGCTTTCTTTAGTCTGTAGTGCAGCGGCTCTAGTGGCAGCATCTGCCAGATGGTTTCCTTTAGCAATTTCGGTGTCCTCTCTGGAATGTCCGGGACAACGTATTACCGCTATTTCAGCCGGTAACACGATAGCCTTTAGCAGTTCTTGGACTTCGGTGGTATTACTGATTGCATGACCAGAGGACGTGATAAAACCTCTTTGTCGCGACAGCTGTGCTATCGCATGACCGATACCAAAGGCATATTTAGAGTCAGTACAGATAGTGACCCGGGAGGCTGTGGCCAGTCCGCATGCGTGTCGGTGTGCCGCTAGCTCAGCGGCCTGGGTGCTGGTCCCTGCTGGCAGAGGTTGCGCTTCCCATACCCAGCGATGGGTAACGACTGCATATCCTGCGTGCCGAATTCCTTCTCAAATGAATAAAGAGCCATCGGTGAAAAGGTCGTGATGAGGGTCCCCATCCTCAGGATTTGGAAGTAAAACGGCTGGATTTAGAACTGTACATCGCTGAAGTTGCACATTTTCCATTGCTAACAGCAGTACCTCGTATCTGTTTAGATGCTGGTTAGAAAAGTGTTGGGTGCTGTGTTGGAATAGGAGAGCTTCCACAACTTCCCAACCCCACAAGAAACGCGGTAACCCATCTAAATCCGACGGGAGTGGAGAATCCTCTGGGCTAGGCAGCGATGCCAGCTAAAGGTGATCCATCCGAAGCACCGGCAAGGCGAGAGTGATACCGCTCGGAGAGCATTTGATGGTAGCCTGTAGTTTACAGAGTAAATCTCTCCCAAGGAGGTGCAGTGGGGTTCCCTCCGCTAATCGGAAAGCATGATTAGTGGTCAAGGGTCCTATCTGCACTTGCGCTTCGGTGCCACGGGGCACTCGCATAGATTTCCCAGTTACTCCCATAATCTCTTCAGTTCCCGAGACTGCATTTCCCACCCTTTTTGGAGACTCTCCCAGTGCGGACAGATCTGCTCCCATATCTATAAGACATTTATAAATTTTCCCTGCTATTTGAAGTGGTACATAAGGGGATGAAGGGGCCCCGATTTGCTTGCAGTAATTACGCGTATCATTGGGAGCAGGTTCCCTTGGGGTATTAGGCCTCCCTTGGTACCCCCTATAACCTCCCTTCCTTCTTCCTTTTGGCTGGAACTGGGAACTGAGAGCAGTAGCCAAAAATTTGGCTTCTTGCTGTTTCATTTTTAGTTTTTCAGCTTTTTGGACTTCAGGTCTTCGATCGAAGGCATGGTTAGCTAAATCTACCAATTGTTGTACGTTTTTTGTGTTCCAATCAGGGTTATATTTGACTACGTATTTTGTAATATCTGATGTGCAACCCCGTACAAAGGTGGATGCTACAATGGTTTGATTTTGCGGAGCCTGTACGTTGAAACTTCCTCCATTGGTTCCCCTGATTTATTATATCTAATTTCTCGGCAGAGGTTAACAGCGTACCGAAGAGTTGATTGATATCTACCCATGTGGGGTTGTGTGTGGAAATGATGGTCTGTCTCTTCTGCTGAATGGCCCGGGTTGTCGCGAAACTTCGGTGTTCCCTGTTGCAATGCCTGAAGATCTTGGGGATTAAAGGGAATACGGGTATGTGGATATGGATCCCGTTGGTGGTGGGCATAGGATACTGTCTGAGAGGCATCTGTATGACTTGATTTAAACGCTGCCTAGTATGTCCTGCTATAGGACTGAGTGTAGGCTCCGAGGGTGCAGGTGCAGACCCTGACACTCCTGTTGTGGGAGGAGAGGAGTTCGATGGAGGAGTAGAAGGTGCTGGAAGGTCCATGGCCGAAGCGGATGGGTTTATTGCAGCTGGTCCCCCAGTCACAGGTGGTGGCATAGTGGGCCTCCAGCCTCCAGTCATCTGTTTCTGAGGCAGTTGGGTGAGGATCAGGGGGAGGAGACGCCGCCGTTTGACGTTGTTGGGCGGCCAGAAGTGGTCGGGGCCCCGACGGGGTTAAATCTATAAAGTTGCACCAAAGACACTAGTGCACAAGGCTATGGCGCGCTTCTTACTCAATTGGCCATGTCCAGATAGCTTATTCCAGTTACTTAACAGTTCTCCAAGAGGACTACTGGCAGGAATTGACTGTTTCTGTCCCATCGTCACTCTTGGCGGACGTCCCTTTTCCCAGATAACCTAATACACTATAAAGTTCCCCAAGGACCCTGCTTTCTTGGCTACCCCAGACCTAACCAATCTGGAAAGGCAAGTTCTAGGGTGCCTCAAACAGGTTGGAGGACTTCTCCAGTTAGAAGGTCAGAGACAGAGACGGTTCCTCAGTGCGAGAACAGAGACATAAAATGCGCCACACAGATTTATTGGCTCAAAAGAGTCAAACGGGCAATTAACTAAAATTGCCTGTGGGCCCAGGTTTGAGGAACCAGAGAACAGATTGGCCTATAACACATTAGACAAGACATACACAACATATAAAAGACCACACCATGCCAATAAAATTGAAGGAGTCACCTCATCGTCCCGCCGTGTCTGCAGCCTCAACCCAAGACTCCCATGGCGAACTCACCTCTACTATGGCCGGCTGGAGGTTGGGTTCAGGCGGCAGCGGGGACGCGACGAGTTGGCTCGCCAAATTGTCGGAGAAAACTATCCGTCTGGGTTCCCAACCTGGTAAGGGCACACATGCCGACTCTCCTGACCCCAACGGGGCTCGTTTCCCAGCCCAGACTCAAATAAGCGGGAGACGAGGGTGTGGGCTTTCCAGTTGATTCGGCCGAATGTCCCCCATCCTCATAAGGGCAGAGGCCCCGACTGTAACTCAACACACACATTTATAACCTTCGCTTACATAAGCTTTTCCATAACGCATGCGCAAAACACTCAGCGAAAAATTACCAACACCGCGTGAAGCCGCTCGTGCCACATGGTTGGGCCCAATCACCTTGCTTGTCCGCTTAGATTGGCAGGCCAGTGCAATCGCAGTGCAAGGTTGCATCAATCGGAGGTCATGGGGCGGTCGCACTAATTTTTCTAACGATAGACTGAAGTGTCTGGGCAGCATAATTTCCCCAAGTCAGCTGAGAGGTCTGAACGCATCGTATGCAAACACCCGAGTTGTTTGGAGACGAGTTCTATAACCCCTAGCATTTGAGATTTACTATTCTGTGTAATAACACAATCAAATATCACACAAAAAGAAATATCCAGAAGATCTACCGCTTCCCAAGCTGGAAAAGAAATGCCGTTTCATATGAACTTGGCGCATTCAAGACTTAAGCACGTGCACAATGCAGAGAGCTGCCAATGAAATCATCCATAAATTCTGTCAAATAAAGGAGTAATTATGGCCCTTACTTGTTAACGATGAAATGATACATCAGCTGAACTTACACAAAACATAAACACCTCATGATTTCTTTGAAGATGAATGCAAATGTGCTAAATTGCCAGACTAAACCTAATTGCTCTTTTTTGTCTTCATTAAATGGTAAGCAGAAGCAGCAGAAGGAAGTGGTTCCGGTGACCTTGGAGGTGC
This sequence comes from Caiman crocodilus, assembly GCA_030014935.1. Classification (NCBI taxonomy): domain Eukaryota; kingdom Metazoa; phylum Chordata; order Crocodylia; family Alligatoridae; genus Caiman; species Caiman crocodilus. The sequence goes on along the minus strand of JAGPOW010003356.1, from coordinate 6,536,659 downwards.
AGAGGGCTTCACCCCCAGGGGAAAAGCTGCTGCTTCTCTTTCTAACCCGGGTAACTGCACTCGGGCCTCCTGCTTGAAGCCGTTCTTCCTCAAGTTTCATATGCTCCGCACGGTTTTGCTTCTAGTTTTCCATCAGATTTATGTGCAATGGGATACAACAGAGCCCTCCAAATTCAAACCCAGAGTACTTTTGCCTTTGAATTGTTAGAAAATTAATGTGACCTCTGGTTAATGCTGGCTTATGCAACATTGCACTAAGACTGCCACAGGTCTGCCCGTCTAAACGGACAAGCAAAGTGATTGGGCCCAACCATGTGGGATGAGCAAATTCATGCCGTGTTGGGAATTTTCCACCGAGTGTTTTGTGCGTGCGTTATGGAAAAGCTTATGTAACCCAAGGTTATAAATATGTGTGATGAGTTACAGTTGGGGCCTCTGCCCTTACGAGGACGGGGGACATTCAGCCAAATAAACTGGAAAGCCCACAGCCTTGTCGCCCGCTTATTTGAGTCTGGGCTGGGAAACGAGCCCCATTGGGGTCAGGAGAGTCGGCAAGTGTGCCCTTACCAGGTTGGGAACCCAGACGGATAGTTTTCTCTGACACTATTGACTTCGTAGGGACTTTTCAAGTGAACGAGGATGTATTGGCCTGAGTGATGGACTATCTGGATGCTAATGGACTATCTAGCCTAGATCCTAATGCATCCAGATAGTCTAGCATGTGCAGTGGGACTGCTCATATACTGTAGAAATCTTTTGTTCCCATTCTCACCTATGGTTGCACCATGATACGCCAGACCTCTCTGGCAGAGCTGGCCTAGTATATGATGTAAAGTAAAGTAGACCCCTTGGGAGGGGAGCCATCTGAACCGCAGTATAGTGAGACATGGGTGCAGCTTAGATGGACCCGTGTTAGTTTTGAGGTACTTCAAAGCATCTCTTTTGAGGTTATAAGAACTGAGATTTTTTTTCCATTAGAAGAAAAAAACCCCAACAAACTATTTCAACTTTGTGCCAAGAGAGAATGAAAACATTTGTCAAAATGCCAGAATTTCCCACCAAATGGAAATTCCATTGTGCACCAGCTATACTTAATATACAAGCTGGATCGGAGTCCAGAAGCATGTTGCAAATTTAACAGATTTTATAAATGGTCTGGTTATAGCAAAAATCTGCTAAAACCTTGGCTTTGCATTAAAATAGAGCCCCAAGCTGTTTCTTTTTTCCTCTAGGAAAATGCTTTTGTTGTTGGTTTTCTTTAATATTTGTGAAACTCTGAACTTCTGGGAAACAAGCACCACTGGAGAGGCAAGTCACGGATGCCTGACAGCCATGTCTCACTTGCTCCCCAGCCAGCGGGACTTCGATTACATTTGGTGTGCTAACTACCAAGAGTCTGACAGGTCCTGAAGCCCTAGCTCCTGCCGTCGCATTATTATACAAGAACCTCATGTTTCATTTTTAGTAAGTGTCTGGCCTACATGGCTGCTGAGAAGCTCAAAAAACCTTAACAGGAAAGAGTCAAAAACAAGAAGACCAAACTTTGACTTGGAAAACATTAGCGCTGTTGTTGAACCTGTCTCGTGGCTTTGGAGGGCATGGTTTTTGTTCTTGGAGATGCCTGTGTACGCCAAATACTGCACCTAGGGTACTTGCAGGACAGTCATAAGCAGCAGCAGTGCATACGGTGCAACAGATGTGAGGACCAGGCAGATTCCCAGTCTTTGCATCCTCCTGGGCAGTCATCCTGCATGCTGGAAGGGTGCAGGACTGCAGGAAATGGACTCGCCCAGGAGCCTGATTCTGCAGGAGGAAATAAGCTGCACCCGCTTGAGCAGTATATTGATGGGTGTCCAGAAATGCCATGTCCTGAGCACTAGGAAGCCTTCTGCCTTCCCCCCAGAGCACTCGCCTGTGCGGGGCTGTGGCTGGTTTGAGCAAAATGTACATCTTGGTGGTACACACCGAGGTAATGTGCACAAAAGAGTTGCATGATGTTTTGATGCCTACGCAACTTCAGCCCTCTGGCTTCTTAATGTTTCAGATCATCTTAGCCTTCGACATCTGGACTTCAGGATGCTCCTCCACGCTTAGCATGAGCTCTGTAGGATTTTTGCTCATCCTGAAGCCAAAAGACAAGTGACTGTGAACAGCCAAGAAGCATGCTGCCCACTAAATGCGCACTCCATGGAGTGCAGTTTTTCTGGTATGAAATAGGATTTCTGAACAAGAACAAAGAAGGGAATCAGACTGACGCATTGACGTCAGTCTGCCTATCAGGGGGAGCACTTGGGGAATACATTACAAAACTGCTTTCTCTTTTGTTCTCAACTAGCTTTGAGCACGAATGTTCAAAATGCTGTGCTTTCTTTGGCTGCTAGCACATGGACAATGCACCAAGGGCCCCTCTCCTTGGTGGCTCAAACACAACAGAGGTACGGGCCTTTCCTCAGCCTCAGACCCACTCTTCAGTTGAAGTCCTTTTGTGTGTGCTGGTGCCAGGCTATTGGGATTGGCATGGGGTGTTTATTTAACAGGCAGAGAGCATTTTATAGTCTTACTGTACAAAAAGACTACATTTAAAATGCATTAGGAGAGGGCCCTTACTTAGAGCTAGGTTATGCTAATGGACTGCACAGATTGTGTTTGGCATTCGCTTCTCCTTTAAGCATTTAATGACTTGCTTTAATGCATTTTATTTCTTTTTATTTAAAAAAGAATCCCACAAGACTTGGGGGTTTATTATGGAGGGGGAAAGCATTTCTAAAAATCATAAGATCATTGTGTCTTAAATATGCATAATTACATCTACTGTTTCCTCTTGATAACGACAAGGTTTTCTTTGGAAGTGTAAGAAATATTTCTTGCACTTAATATCTGCTGAGAGGTTTGTATAAAAATACGTGGGGGGGATGCTAAGGATGTTTAGCCTGGTGAATAGATACCCCCCACTACAGTAGGTAAAATAAGCCCCAGCTCTAGTATTGTGCAGTTCAATCCTTCAGGGCTGGCTGTATGAACATAAAAAAGGATTATGAAACCAAGAGCAAACAACTGGGAGCGCTTGCCAACACTAGCCGGAGAGGTCGTCCAGCTTCCTGGTGAGTCTGGGGCGGAGGGAAGCTCTTTTCCTCTAAGGAGTTATCTCCTCTGATTGCAAAGCTCATCTCCTTTGATTTCTTGGCTTCCCGGCTAATGCATCAGGGCTATATAGCTGGTCACAGTTCCCAGCTGAGAGCAGGCTGTGTTCCCTACCAATCTGGAAGGACATGCTCACCTCTAAGTAGTTCACACTCCCGTGTCGACTTCATACAGGAGTCTGGGTCCACCTAAGCTGCACTTGTGTCTCGCCGTGCTGCGGTTCAGCCGGCTCCTCTCCCTAGCGGCCTGCGTTAATTGACCTGGTATTATACTGGGGCAGCTCTGCCAGGGGTCTGCTCACCGGTCTCAACATCCTTGCATGGGGGCGGTAGGACCGCACACATGGATTATTTCTCTCCTTTTCCTTGCAGCGGATGTAATGATACATAAATGAGACACGGTGATGTTATGATTCTTAGAAATGCTTTCCCCCTTCGTAGTCAACCCCCAAGTCTTGTAGGATTCTTTTTTAAATACGATGCATTAAAGGAAGTAATTTCTGTCCTCTTTCTTTGGGGGGGGAAGGCAGGAGGGGGAGTTGTTTCTTGTGTGTTTTGCATTAATAGTCTTTCTCCTAATGTGTCAAGCACTATACAGGTGTTTACTCTTCATCTGAGCTCGCGCTGCACGGCATGTCACAAGCCATTGCCTTACACAACGCTGAATGCCGTAGCAGTCGGGCTTGATGTGAGTAGCATGCCACGCGGCAGGGAGCCCGGCTGAGCAGGGGCTGAGAACACCTGGGTAGATCCTTCCTCCTCCTCTCGCTGACAGCAAGGTTTAGTTGCCTTCAGGAGAAGAGATGGTTTTCCCTTTTCGCTTGGCAGTCACGCCAGGCGCTTCTTGTATAGATTGCAGCGAGCGCCGGGGCGGAAGGGGCCATCGGATCACCTGCTCTGACCTCCCATGGATCACAGGCTGTTAAATTTCATCATAAACCACTATATTTTGCTCAGTGACTTGATTTCAACTAAAGCCTTTCAGTTCTCAGGAGGCTGCGCTGCCACAGGCACGAAACGGGAGAGGCGGGAGGCTCGGGTTATCCATGCGCAAGGCTTGCTCTGACGTCTCTGGGCCCCGTCTCCCTTGCAGGGGGCTGCCCACGGTGTATCGCACTTGCACGCTGTTTGTGCACAGGGCTGCATTGTGATGACCGTATGCTTATTCCCCATGCTTCAGTTTAGCCGGGAGGCTGATCCTAATGGTCCTGGCTCCTCTTAAAGCATTATTTCGGCCTGGGTGTCACCTGTGTGCTTCCTAGCAGAGAATTCACCTGCCCGATAGTGGCCATCCCATGTAGTTTGCCCAGCCGACAGCCCATGGAGGCGCGGCGACAGAAATATTCATGCAAACTGCATGGCTCCCCATTGCCCACATCGGCTCCGCGTTAGCTGAATAAATCCCTTTGTAGTGTCTGAGCAATGTCCTTTCTGGTTTCAGCAGCACACCAGCGATCCTCCTGTACGCCAGCGAAACAAGACGCATTTTGTGGGTTTATGTTTTAATATTATTTGCAGTCCTCCCCCGTCACTGCTATTACTTGTCATCACCTGACTCGACTGAGACCTGAAAGGAAAATGCACTGCCTCAAGAGGAGGAGAGCAAGCCACAAGCCCATCCCTCCTGGTTCACTTGTCTGAAACCTCCGAAAGTTTTCAAGGAACTCTGTTCCCTGGGCAACTGATTATTGTGTCAGCGACGAATGGTTTTGCCTAGGATGGAAAAGCATAATAACAAGTGTTTGTAGCACATCAGGGAGAGCCCTGTGGGAGCTTAGCCTTATAAATGATCCACACCCTGTCAACTTGCATCGTTCCTTCTCCGACGTGGAGGAAGTTGGGGAACGAGGATTTAGCTGAATGGTATTATGGTGTCTGGCTGGTTAAAAGTGTGAGTGATTTGGTGGATGAGCACCTGCCTTTATACAATACATTCATGAACGTAGGAAGGCAGATGTTTCCCCAAGGCTCGTGTGTTTGCTTTTTGCCATGCATAAGAAGGATGAAAGCATTGCCAGGCTCCTATGCCTGCCGAAGTCCTTGCCCACACCAGCAGCCCCGTTTGGCAGCCGGAGTTTCAGCGTAGTGCTGAGGCGGGCAGTCTGGTCTTTACCATCCCTGCTGCGTAATTGTCTCCGTTTTGTGCCTCGTGGGAAGGAGGCGCAGCTCTTCCTGCTTCTTGGTGGAAAACCAGAGCATTGTTAAACCCCGTTCCTTATAAACCGAACGCCTGAGCCTCGCTTGGCCTTCTGCTGCGCGGAAAGGGCGGCATTGCATGCGCAGAGGGGCTTTGGGGAGAGGAGAGGAATTCACTTTGCTGACAGCTAGGCTCAGGGCTGAGTTTTGTGTTGGAAATCGGAAGAGCAAACTCCAACTCCTGCCACTGCGCGTCCGTGAGCTGGCATAGTGCCCGGGCCCCTTCTCTGCCACCCAAGTGGCAGTGGAGAGGAGGTAAGAGGCTGCTATCCAAGTCCTTTGAGGCTGGTGTGGAGACGCAAGCCTTGTGCCCTGTGTTGGGCACGGTGCAGTGCCACACGGACACGCACGCTGCCTCTCAACCGAATGATCTTGGGACTGGAAGCAGTAAATCTGCATTAATGGGACTCTTGATCCAGGCTAATTAAGCCAACTGAGAAGTGGTTTTACTGCTGCTTTCAGAGCTAGATTGGGTATCGGCATGGCATGGCAGCTGGTTGTGTCAATTTATTTGTGTAGCAATTCTGTGCCAGCCTATTAGTGAGGAGCGAACGTGGGGGATTGTACTGCCGGAGTTGCGGGAGGGTCTCCGTGTGCCTCGACTCCTGCCCTCTGTGGATGATGCCGACTGCACGTGCATTAAAAGTGCAGCCAAAGTGCATGCGGCGCTGCTGCAGGGCTGTGAGCGACTCCAGGTGGAAAGGTGAATATTTCCTTCCTGTGAAGCAAATTTTTTGCTCTAGTTGGTATCCTGGCATAGGCTGCCTCGCTTTTCTGTACCAGCACGTCAAATGCCTTTTGCGCACTTGAGAGATTTGCATTCAAATCCCTGCAAATGAGATGGCAAAAGGGAAGAAGCATCTCGGGTCTGATTAGGTTTCTATGCGGTGTCAGCTTGTGCTCTCCAGAGGCCTGGGAGGCCCTTTCCCTGATGCCTATTGTCTCCAGGAACTTTCAGCTGCTGTGTTTTCATTTTTCAATCAGAGAAAGGCTGTTGAACGGGCTGAAATGAGCCTCAGAATTGGACAGCAAGGCGGTCGTCAGAAGGCAGCTTCACGTGTGGTGCTTCAGACGTGGGTCTTCCTGTCCCGAAATAAAGACCCAGAATGCTGCATAAGTGGCTTCTGTTTGGAAATGGTTGCTTGAATGTCAAAGCAGGGGGGAAAAATCAGCATTCGACTGCAGGACTTAGTGGTGGGGTGGTTGTTTGAGATGGTTATTTTGCCGCTGGAGAAGAGTAGGGGGAGTTGGAGGAAGAAAATCTACGCCCGTGCCCTTCTCATCTGTAAGTCCAGCGGCCCCAACGGGAAAGGGGCAGGCCACAGCAGTGGTTGAAAGGGTGCAACTGCACAGCCTGGTCAGGCTGCAAGCATACGAAACCCCTAGACAGGTCTGGGAGCTTGGAAGGGACTAAATCCCTACCTTCAGAGCGCTCGCCAGTGGAGCGGAGAAGGACCCGGCAGGGAAAGCCGGTGGCACAGAGAAGCCCAGCAGAAGGGAGAGACTTTGGGAAACAGGGCTTTCCCCTTCTGGGGGGGTCTGTCTGGAAACACTAAGAGGGGCTGGACCAGCCTAGGCGCTTCATAACCTCAGGGGAGCAGTTCCTTGATGCTAATTCATCCCAGGTGTGTCCCCTCAATACAGGACAGACGAGCTACAGCTGGGGACCAGAAGCCGGCATAGCTAGGCTGCTGAGTACAGGGCGCAGAGCCTGAAAAGAAGTGGTGAGAGAGGAAACCCTGCACTAGAGAGCAACAAAGGCCGGGGTGAGGAATACCCCAACCCGTATTTTTTGCTTGTAGTGGGCTGCAGAGGCTTCCTGGGAGCTGAGCAGGAACCACTGACTGCCCTCATGCCTGCACTTAAACCCCGAGGGCTGTGCCGGGGGTGCTGGGGTTGGAGGAGCCCCCTGTGCGGCGCTGTTACGGGCCAGAACTGATTGTTTTGGATTACTGGAGGCAGCCTTGACGGCAGAGCCGGCTTTTCCGTCTTGGGGAGAGACTTCGCCAATTGTTAGCATCAAATCGTGGCAGGTGAGTGCCCCAGTGAGGTAGTGTACCCCTCTGGGGGTGCACGGCACTGGTCGAGCCATATACAAAAAGGACCCGATTGCAGCCATTGCTTTATTGTGTTATTTCTTGTGAATATTCTCATTATTTGGTAAATCTGTGAGCCTTTTCCATAGAATCGTAGAGAGTGAGGGTGGGAAGGCACCCCAGGAGTCGCATCTAGTCCAACCCCTGCTCCAAGCAGGGCCAGCCCCAACTACACCATCCCAGACAAGGCTTTGTCTACCCAGGTCTTCAATCTCCAAGGATGGAGAATCCACCACATCTCTGAGTAACTTGCTCCAGTGTTTCACTACCCTCCTAATGAGAGCTTTCCTTAATACCTACTCTCAGCGTCCCTTGCTGCCACTTGAGACGGCTGATCCTTGTCCCATCATCTGCCCCCGCTGAGACCAGCCCAGCTCCCTCCTCGTTGCACCCCGCTGCAGGGAGGTGACGGCTGCTATTCGATCCCCCTCCGTCTTCTCTCCTCCAGGCTAAATAGATCCAGTCCCTTCAGCCTCTCCTCATAACGCAAGAGCCCCAGCCTCTGAGCTATTTTCATTGCTCTCAGCTGGACTCGCTTCAACTTGTTCACATAGACATTTTTGATAGGCATATGCAAAAAATTGATTTTTTTTTTCCCCAGCGTGGTGGATAGGCCAAACATTGGGAGAAAAGAAATTTGAATTGGACTGACAGGAAAATGTGTCTTTTCAGTTGTTCAGGGCAAAACCTTTCTACTCATTTCCATGTATGTTAAATTTTGATAAAGCTAAGTGAGCTGAGGAAACGCCATCTAGATACAACTGCAGTAAGAAGGGTGTATAACCAGCTGGATCAAGAGGGTGGTTATGAATGGGTCAATGTCTAAACTGGAAGAAGGTTAGGAGTGGGATTGCCCAGGGATATAGTCTGGGTCTGGTGATGTTTAATATCTCCATTAATGATTTGGAGGATGGGCTTGCATAGATTTGCAGATGACAGCAAGTTGGGTGAGCTAAGCAGATACCTCCAAGGACAGGAGGATAGTATTAAGGTTCAAGATGACCTCGATACTTTGGGATAATGGTCTGACATGCACCTGATGAAAATCAGTATGGACAAGTGCAAAGTACTGCACTTTTACAGAAAAGTCAAATGCACAGATACAAAGTGGGAAACAACTGGCTGGGCTGCAGTACCATAGGAAAGATTGGGGCTGTGATAGAAAGCAAGCCGAGTATGATTCAGCGGCGTGCTTTTGTTGCAATAATCTAATGGATTATTGGGTTGTATTAATAGGTGTGACATACACATCCTGGGAAGTGATTCTTCCACCCTTGGGCGTTGTTGAGGCCTCGGCTGGGGTAGCTGCTCAACTTTTGGACACCTGCTTTTCAGGAAAGAGGTGGACAGAATAGAAACGCTCCAGGAGAGAGGAACAAAAATGATCAGAGGTCTAGAAAATGAGACTTCAAAGGAAAGTTTGGAAGAACCAGGGGAAGATAAAACTGGGGCGGGGCGGGGGATTTGAGAACATGCTTCAAGTGCATTGGGTTGCTATAAAAAGGCTGGTGCTGGACTTGTGCTTTCCACCGGGGACAGGAGCAGCAGTAATGGCCTTAAATAGCAACAGGGGGAGTTTAGATTGGATGTTGGAAGAACGTCCCAAGGATGAGGGTGGTTAAACACGGGAACAGATTACCTGGAGAGCGTGTGCACCTCTGATGTTTCCAAGAGCAGATTGGCCAAATGCTTCCCTGGGGGAATTCAGATCAGACTAATCCTGCCCCGAGCAGGAATTGGAATAAATTATCTCCTGGGTTCCCTGCCAGCCCTATTTTTCTAAAAAAAAATTACAATATTTTAGCTGTTCCCCTCCTCGGCATTGTTTTATTCCCCTCTTTTTCAAAGGGGCCGGAGGAAAGAAAGCGAGGTGAATGTTTGGGACTGTTACAGCGTGTTCATCATTCATTTGTAAGCATGAGAAATAGCTCCCCAGTATTCACTTGACTTCAATTCAGTTGAACTTGGGTGATTCATGTTAACTCCTGCTTTGTGCTTCCTGCTCAGCTCCTCTCGACTAAGGGCGGGATCGTGGCTTGCACGGTAGCACAGGGTGGGAGGGAAAGAAGGAAAGGGTTTTGCATCTCGGTCAGCCAGAGCTGGCTGCGCTTTCCTCAACACTGGAAACAACTTGAAGAGGGGTGGAAAGGCACTGGGGGTCCATAGGTCAGTGGTCTCATGCCCCCGCGTGCAGTGGCAGAGTTGGGAGGAAGTCTCGGTCGCACTCTGAAAGATGCCCAGCGCGGAGGGTACCCGCGTGCACGGAGGGGCAGATGAACTCCGGCTGCGGCGCGGGTGTCGTCGCCGTCATGAGAAGCAGGGCTTCCCAAAAGGGAGCCCGGTGATAACACCTGTTAATACCATGGCATGGTTCTTTGGGTAGATGTGATATCTTTTATTAGACCAAACAGGTGTCTTGTAAATGGCTTTGTGTAAGGGAGGGTGCACCCTTGTCTGCTTGCAGACAGGACTCGCTAGGAGAGCCTCATCGTTAGCATCCCACTGCCTAGCTTCCAACGGGAAGGTGTCGGCTACGCGCCGACTTTATGGAAGCGGGAAACTCCCCCCTGGCTTGCTCCTGAAGCTGTACAGGGGCATCCAAACCCCAAGTCTCCAGGCCTGGGCCTTAACGTAGGATGCCCGCAAAAGGATTCGGTATCTGAAGCCCAGGCTGGGGCGGAGGATACTCGCCGGTAGCAGGGCCACATATAGTTCCTGCATGATACAAATGGATTTGGATCAGTTCTGGCTAACTTGACCTGGGACATAACAAATTTTCTTTGAAAGTAAGATTAGACCATTTATTAGTACTATTTAATTGGTCTAATAAAAGATATCGCATCCGAAGAGCCTTGCCTGCCTGTGTCCTGAGACAACGCGGCTCCCACCCACAGCCCTGTTGACACCACGTGCTGTGCACGCGAGGCTCTTGATGACATCGTCGGCGCAGTCAGACTAGCATCTCCTACCTTGGTTTGCACGGCAAAAGGAAAGGGGACCTGCGGCTCTATTAATTACTGCTGTAGCCAACAAGCCTGGTGTAACGTGGCCTCACTCCAGCCTGTTCTCAAATAGCATGCCTAATTGTTTATTCTAGTGACCTAAGATCTCCAGAACAGTTCATTTCTTTTCTCAGCTTCTGTAACCCCCAACACTCATTTTCCAATTAACCAGTGGCAGCACTATGGGAGGCAAACTGGCTGCTGCTTTCTTTTCCTATATCCACTCCATTAACAAAGGTCACTTGCTCCACGCAACTCTTCCCCATTACCTCATTAAAGATATTCCAAATGCCTTGCTCCAAACCCAAAAGGGCGAAGAGAAACCAGCCACAAACATCTGTTTCTTCCCATATTAACTGAACTTAGCTCCCCTCTGCTTGTTCCTGGGTACTGCTGAGCTGGTGAGCGCTTGTCCCGTTGTTAATGTAGCATAACGCTTTATTGATTTTCTATGCATGTTTGGTGCGTGAATAAACGAGAGGTCCTTAGCTTTAACAAATGAACATCATTGCCGAGCATTATGCAGTCCTGTACCCTTTAGCAAGGCTTTATTTATTAATTTATTTTGGATAACCTCTAAAGAACTGCCTGTGGCTTTCAAGGTTTGTAGGAAAAGCGGGGGAGACAAAAAAAGCATTTATTATTTTTTGCCTTGCTCCGTCTAGAGGACGTTAGCCTGCTAACTAGCACCGCTTTGCATGTGGACAGCAATCTCAATTTTGTATTTTTTAAGGAACAGCAAAGTGGACTTCAGCAAGCACGTTGTTCCTTTTGAAAACCCGGCTGCGGAGCGAATGTCCCTGCGCTTGGCAAAGGGGGGTCAGCTCCGACGTATCTGCGGGGCGATGCCCAAGAGCAGCAGCAGATTCAGTGCTTGTTTGGGCCACCCTATGCATATGCGTAAAGTCTCTTCTGGATCGGGCTTCTTGCGCCAGAAAGTCCATTGATTCCAATGGAGCCATGCACGGAGGTGTAGTACTCGGTGTAGGGATGGCAGGCTCTGTTGGTTTTATTATGACAACTTTTTTTCCTGCAACATGGAAATGTGCTTTGGGCAAAATAGAAATCCGCGGCTGCGTGGAGATTCTCCGAGAACGGCATTGCAATGAAACGAGGCAGAGCAGGGCACGTCTCAGACAAGTAAAGTTTGCACGCGGGAATCAAGTTCTGATGCAAAGCCCCTTGCAATTAATGGAAAGACTTGCACTGATTTTAATGAACTTGATTGAGGTTTCTTGGTTACTAGGAATTCATTTTTGCTCTGAGACTGGCTCTTTGGCAGCAGTAACTTAAAAAAAACAACCCATGGTTTTCTTACTGAACTTCAGGAATGCAAAAAATAGTCTAATGTCAGGGTGGGGGGAAGAGCCTATATATTATATAAAATGAACAGATGGCTAGTATACAAAATTCATTTAGATTCAACTTGGAGGGAGATGGGTAATTCACTGAACTTCTGAGAATATCCTTTGTATTTCAAATTAGCGATATTATATACAGACAACCACAGCACAAGGGAGTCTCTTTGTAATTGAGATGTTATGACTTGTTTACAGAGATGATGATTATAAGATTATGTACTTTTCTATGAAATTTCTTGTAAGGGAGTCCAGCTGCTGCATGGAGATTATAACATCTTCAAAAGAATTGTTTCGGGGAAGGGAGAGAAGAGTCGCCTACTTTCTGAAACACATTTTCCCAATTAGCGCAATTGTTTCTTTCCATTTGCTTGAAATTGTGCAGTGAAACAAGTTTCTTTTTGCTTCTTTATCTTTTCTTTTTTTACATTCAGTGTCACTCTTTATTGTCAAGGCAGCATGTGCGTTTTTAGTTTCCCAGAGGTCTTCGGTGAATAGTCATGCGGACACTAGGGTGGTGTATCCTAACCCGCAAGGATGATGCAGGAGCGATTATGTGTGTGGTTATGTTGTCTTCAAATGATACCTGTGCAACCAAACCGCAGGTTTCTCGGGTTGCACGTCCTGCCTTCCTTCTCGTGTCCTTGTGACAAGGCATTTAGCAGATTCCTTGGACTCCGACATGGCTGCACCATGGTCTCAAATTTGAAACCTCTGGGCACCGTACCACCTGTGCCACCCCAGCCCACATGGCACAGCTATAAGGGAGGAAATAATTTGGCTTTTGGCTCTGATTGAGCCCACGGGGGTAGAAGTCCACTCCTCGCATGCCAGATCGATACCCTCAAATCCGTTCCCACTGCTGCAGCTGCATTATCGGGGATTCTGCAGTTGGCTTCATCACTTCTGAAAGGAGAGGGTTCATACGAGACATCCTAATCTCTACCCATATGATACTCAGCCCCTTGATAAAATCCCCAGATTTTGCAGGGCTGCTCCAGCTCGGGCAATCTCCACCCCTTGCACGGGACCAGTCCATCCTCTGCATGGACTCCTCCACAAGACTTGGGGAAGGAAGGGAGCTGAGATAGGCAGCAGCCCCCACCCTTTTGGTCAGGAGGGCTGCCAAGAAAATGTGGAGGATCCTTTCTGCATGCAGGGAGGGGAGGGGATGATCTAACCCCACCAGTCGCGTCCCAGGGTTGCAGGCTTCAGCTTGTACGGTGCCTTGATAGCAAGGTGCGGGAGGTATGGCTGGCAGCGGCTCTGGGTAGGCACCGAAGCCCTGACTACGGACTTCAGTGGAACATGGGAGGAATCAAGCCCGTGGACTGGGAGCATCGAGTTCAGCCCGTGTCTGGTTCAGATAGCTCCAGCCCTTCCTCTTGATGATTGACTCCCACTTGCAGTTGTATTCCAACCCTTGCGTCCAGGAAAAACGCAGTAGCAAAAAGCTGGAAGATGGAATTAACAGGAAGCCCAGTGACCTTGAAAGGGGAAGGGATCAGGCTCATTTCAGAGCCTGCTTAGGATGCACTGGTCATCCTTGGCTGCCTGCTGGTGCTGCGTGATACCAAGCCCTCCAACATCCACGAAGGAAAGGCAGTCGAAGCGTACGGCACTTTCTTAGCATTCAGAGCACCCGGGGAAAGTGCAGAGAGACGGCAGGACTGGAGAGGAGCGAGGATGTGCTAATGACTTATTGACTGCCTGGATCTGGCAGAATTATTTCTCTCCCTCTCAAGGGTTTTTATGCATTGGATGTAGCCATTAAACCAGGACCCTGCCCCTCGCTCACGCCCGTACCGTTGGCTTGGTAGAGTGACTTCAAGTTTAGGGGGGTGGTTGGGGACAAAGAAAGTACCTTGTTCTGTCTCATGGTGACATCCAAAAGCTCTGCTTCCACCCGATTGTTTCCCTGAAGCCCTGGACTGAAGGTGGCCAGGACTGGATGAGTAGTCTTAGAGACGACTGCTCCCCATCAGTCGTGTCTCGTGGGTGGAGATGGCAGCTCTAGCTCATGCTTCCTCCTGTCTTGTACCCGTTCCTATTGAGCAGCAAAAATAGAGTAAGTACAGAAGTGCTGGCTAGGTAAGAGGAGTTTTCTAGCCCTTACGAGGGGCGAGGGTATTTTTTATAGGCCAGGGAGGGGGAGAGCAAAGCTCAGCGAGCATAACCAATTTGCCCAGGGATGCACAAGTGAGGGGCAGACGCACATATCACCCCCAGGAGCCCACCGCTGTCTTCAGCCCGCTCTGTTTTGGCCCACCGCTTGCTCAGTCTTTTGAACAATCGTGATGTTGCTGAGTGTGAGCTATGGGTCAGCCGAGGTAACCTTCCTTTCTTTAATTGCTCTCTATGTGGAAAATGAAACCTCTGTAGCTAACAAATAGAAAAATGCAGCGGTGCACAGCAGAGAGCCAAGCTCTTCCAAATCCCCAGATTCGCATAAGGCTCTGAACATGCCACTCTCCTTCAGAAATACAGCATGAAAGGAACAGCCGCAACCTTAGCGGAGCTGGTAAATGGAAGATGATGGCTCAGAGGGTATGAGCAACAGATTCATTAAAGTGGAAGCTGGTGCCTAATTAACATCCAAGGGGAGGCAGCTTCTATGAGGAAGGGAAGGATACAGCAGCTTTATTTTCAGTATGTGAAGGGTTGGAAGGGATGGGTTTCGGACTCCAGGTAAATGGTTGCTGGTAAACACGGGGGTTGAACTGGGTGGCCCAGGAGGCACCTTCCAGTTGTACGCGCCTATACTTTTAATTTGCAGCTAAGCAACAAGGATCGTTTGTCTGTCGTTAACAGACAAAGACTGATATGAACTGCCCAACATCAGCAAACAACAGTAAAACTAAAGCTATGGAGCTGGGCAAAAATCTCTGGCTGATTTTTGTTTCATCTTTTTCACGGTTCGGGAAAATTGTTGCAGGTCCATTCAAAGCACGTATTCCCATTTTTTTATGACGGGTTTTATATTTTTAATATAAAATACAGGTTGAAATGTCTTTCAAATTGAGAACATGAGATGTCTCATTTGGTGAAACCGGGGAAATTGCATTATGATTTATTTAACTTTAGTTAAAAAAATTTCGGAACTTAAAAAATGGAAAGTAATGTTTCACAAAGTTCGTGCGTAGGAGATGCATCTGGTGACATGAATCTAGGATGTTTGCAGGGTCGGGCAAATGCTTTTGCCCTGCTCGAATTAAAACGCAGCAGACAGGGTGAACCCTGGTAGAAGGGGCCACGATACAGGTGACGCGTGGCGACTAGAGACGTAACTGCGGGAGAACAGCTGAAGCCACATCATCTAGACTCAGGCATATCGGCTTCCATTCATGGCTTTACTACTTATTGCCTCTGTGGCCTCGCGGAGACGTGGGCAACCTTTGTCTGAAATGGGTCTGATAAAAGCAGAGCAGGGGCAGGTTTTGCGAGGCTCCATTTGAAGACCAAGGAAACGGTCCCAGAGGGCTCACACTTGAGCACTGCTTGACTGCGCCCGAAGTGCTGGGACACTTCATTTAATTAATTCCTGCAACGTGCTTGAGATCCTCTGAGTAAGCTTGCTGTTGTACGTCCCTGGATTTTTAATGCGGTGCCTCCACTTGGTGGGAACGCCAGCGGTTTCCTGTAGTATTCAGCCCGCAAAAGGAATCCTAAAGAGCCCACCAGGTAAATGAAAATTATAATTATCCTATAGCTCAATGACCCGCAACCCATAGTAATGGCCCAGTCCTGTGAAACCTGCTGTACTGGTCTCGACAACAGTGCAGTGTGCTGTGAAGGGCAGTGACGTTGGCTTTGTAGAGCGGGACTCTTGGGTGGTCCCGACCCCTTGCCATGAGAGCTAGGACAGCCGTGATGGCTAGACCTTGAGACCAGCTGTTTTCAAACGTTGGGTAGGTGTCTTAATCTAGACCCAGAGACTTTGGACATGCTTGCATCTACATGTCCATTAACACACTTTAATCAATGCACATTAAATCTAGTACCTGAAGGCTCAAGGGTGAATGGGGGGACACTTTAATTACAGTGCTCTAATTAAAGGGCCTGTAGCATCCCATGCTTCAAAATGACAAGTTTTAAAGCACCTTGCTGCCATTTTGAAGCATGAGGACACTGAATAGACATGACGGTAGGCTGCTGGAGCGTGTTAATTAACACGCTCCAGCAGACTTGATTGAGTCTGCTTTGATGTGTGCTAATTAGCATGCATCGCAGTAAACATCTGGCATGTGCATAGGTGCCCTCCAATATGAGGTACTAGGAAAATGTGCATTAGCCTGTCTAAATGTGCATGAGCTAAAAAGCACAGTCTTTAAGTGACGCTAAAGACACATTAGCCTATTTTAATACACATTGACTAAAAAACATGGGCCATTTTAAACGTGCTAAGGGAGGTGGTGCTGGACGCTTTTAATTAGCAAGCTGTGCTAATTAAAAGCAGCTGCACATCATGTATATCGGCACGCCCCCATGCTGAAAAGATGGCAGTGGGGTGCTTTGAAGTGAAGCTCATCGGAAGCGTTTTATTTCAAAGCGCCCTGCGCCATGTTCTCAGCGCAGAGACCGGAGACGCTGATGCACGTGACGCGGAAGGCTGCTGGAGCGCATTCGTTTCCATGCTCCAGCAGGCTTGACTAAATGAATCTGCTCCACACCAGCGTGTAGAAGCCCACCATTTTTAGGGACACTTGAATGTGCATTAAAATAGGCTAATGCGCAGTAAAGTGCACGTGTAGACGCACCTGCTTATTCTGATGTGCTGAGCTCGCCCTGCTCCAGCTGAATCAATCAGGCTGTAAGTGCTCCAACTGTTAATGTTTGGCCACTGAAATGGATGCATGTGCCTAAATGCAGATCATGGAACTATCAGCCAGAGCCCCTAGCTGTGCATACCTTTCTCCAGGTGTTGCAGCCGTTCCATGGGTCAGGTGAGACTTTTCTGCCAGCTCCCAAGGTCCTGGCAGGCAGAAGAAAAGTGAGGCAGTTTGGTTAATTGTGAGGAGCCTCCGTTTTGCTTTCCCGATGTTGTTTCCACCGGAGATCTCCCAGTCTAACTCTTTGCTATTCATGAGATGCTGACTTGCCCAATTTCCTCTCCTGATGCTGCTGATTCTACTCTGTGTCATGAACCATCAGGATTACAGTATTTTAGGGGGGCGGAAATGTGCTCGAGGAAAGGGAGCAAAACAGCAAAAATGGGACAGGTGCTTAATTTTGCAGCAGTTAGATGCAAGTTGCCTGTCACATTCAGTCTTTGTAATCCCTAACATTTGCTTATCTTAATCCTTAATGGCTTTTTGCAGGGTTTGTTTTTTTCAAGCTGTCTGTTTGTCTTATTATTTGGCTGTCTTGTTTGTAATTATGCTCTACAGCTCCATATAGGCCTGGGGACTTCAGAATAGGGCAAAACAGCAAGAAATAGTTACAGCTTTGGAGATGTTCTGCAAGCAGCCTGTCTTGGAGCTCCTTGGCGGTGGGGTGTTTATTGCTTTCAGTACCAAAACTTAGAAGCAGCCGAGAATTTACCCATCTAGTAAAATAAATAAATAAAGGGTTGGCCACGTTCATCTTGGGTCATCGTCGCATCCTGCTAGTAATAATTCTCAAACTACATTCCCAGCGTGAACTATATTCCACGAGCCAGATGTTGAGGTATTGCAGTTGTGTGCCTTGATTTGCAGAGATGCAGAGCCTCTGGCACCCCAGACTGACGTGTGGCTCGCCCCCCATGCGACTCCCAGCTGAACATTTTTGGGATGCCTGGTCACTTGTGTGCCATAAACAGGGCCTGAGCTGTCCTAAAAGTCTCATCCCAAGTGTGAGGGCCAGGGCTACGAGAAATTTCCAGCTTCTGCACCATGTGGTTTATATATTGGGCTCTGTTGTTGGGTTTGGCATAGGTTTCTAAGTCAGGAGACGCAAGTCTTGGACCTGATCTTGGGGAGAGAGCTGCTTGAAATGCATTAATGAAATTGGTTAAATTTGGCAAATGATGAGCACCATTTGCATAATTAAAAGTTGCCTGTGGGCTTTCTCAATGGTGTGTACTTTACTCTGCAGACAGGGCTGGATTTTGTCATCAGGATCGTGCCCATAGCCCTAACATGCCTCTGAAGGGAAAGGAGCCCCTTCAGCCTGCTTTGGGGTGGCCAGAGAGAGGACGCGACTTGTGATTTGCCTGTATGGGGACTGCTCCCTCATAAATGCCATTCAACCATTCAGGACTAAAGAGGAGGACATATCCCTCGTATTCATCTAGCAAAGATCTCCCCTGCAGGGCATGTGTATATATATATATATGATGGGAAAGGTTTTCCCTGCAAAGTAAACAGTGTGGTCCGTGCACGAATGCTGGAGATCCTCCAGGATCCGCAGCCCAGACACCTCTGCAGAGGGCCCTTCTTATCCCGCCTGATCCCTGAACCTCCTGCCCTCTGACACCATAACACCGAGGAACTGCTTTTGCAGACAAAAGCTCTGTAAAAGCAGGACCCACAGCCGTGGAGCGGTTGGGAGAGATGTGGGGGAATAGTCCCAGGCTGTGCTACTTATTGGTGTCGAGCGCGGGACAGGTGGAGAAAGAGACGATGAGCAATATGGTGTGGTCCTCAGCCCTGATCTAGGCTCGTAGCAGGAATGCATTATTCTATGGTGGTAGCTGGCTGCGCTTTGTTAAGAATAAA
>JAGPOW010003356.1:6467920-6509912 GCA_030014935.1 Caiman crocodilus | reverse complement strand
GCAGAGGGAGCCCTGGCCCAATGACGCTAGTCAAGAGCATCCCGTAGGCAGAAGCCAAACCTCAGAAAACCTGTTCTTGATGCTGTTTTATCACGCGCGTACCGGCAAACTGCCCGACAGTACAAGGGCCAATGATAATCCCACTACTTGGACAGGGAAATAGAGCTTTTAAGGGACAAGAGCTGCTCTGGGAAGTGACGCTGCTGTAAATAGGAAAACCCCATCGACTTCATTAGAGCTATGAAGGATTAAAACCGGTTTATCTTGGTTTGACCTGTATTTTCGAGCCAGTATGCTCCTACCACCACTGTCTTCTGTTCTCCTTGTTACAACATAGATTTGGCTGCTGCACGCACATGGCTACGTCTCCGGACCATGGCTAGCCCATGCACGGTCCAAATAGCTCTCTCTGTTGTGACTGCACGTGTAGGAACGGCACCTTGCTTTTATTACGTCTGTGGTTGCACCGTTACCCCTGCCCGCTGCAATTTCCAGGCAGTTCAGAAGCCTCTAAACCAGCTCACCGTTATTTCCCCAGGTCAACTATTCCCAATGTAATTGCTCACTGATACAAAGCGCAGCTGGCCTC
The DNA here is from genome assembly GCA_030014935.1 of Caiman crocodilus. Classification (NCBI taxonomy): domain Eukaryota; kingdom Metazoa; phylum Chordata; order Crocodylia; family Alligatoridae; genus Caiman; species Caiman crocodilus. The sequence goes on along the minus strand of JAGPOW010003356.1, from coordinate 6,509,323 downwards.
CCGGTGATAAGTCGCAGCAGAACGCAGCTGAAATTGCATTTGGGAAGTTCACCGAATCAACGCTGAATCTGAAAGCACACGCGCGCAGGTACGCGCGCCCCCCTCCACGTGCTTTTGTTAAATCCCAGCTCAGGAGGGTTTTCAGAAACGTCCTCTAGCATTACTGCAATGTGCCGAATTGTTTCTTCGCCAGGGCATCAAATCTCATTTCTTCCTTTAACCCGTTTTCCTCCTTCCGCCACCTGATTTCTCATCTTTTGTTGGTTTTGTTGTTGCTGTTGTTGGGGTTTTTTTTTTAATCACTGGCTTTTCATGCCGTTAATTCCCTTCCCTAAGAAAAACACAGCCCCGGTTCCATTAAAGGGATGCCATCAGAGCTTTCTGCCATCTGATGATTGGCCAGTGCTAGGCAACTGCGTGATCACCTGTGTAAAACCCAGTGCTAGGGAGAGGGAACGGTGTTCAGGGCACAGGCTGTCGTCTTTTTTTCTTAACCCTCCCCTCAAAATCCTTGCTCTATGACTGTAAAAGGCTGCTGCCATTCGGTGTATGTGCGGATATCCCAGGCTCCTGGGGCAATGCTGGTTTTAAGTACAGGAGTCCAGAAGAGGAGAAGGGCTGATGCCCCATAATGCCTAAAGGAAGCTGATTTTTTAAAATTAAAGAGAAATGCACTCCCCAGTGTGCGTATCGCAACCCTCAGCTCATCGGCTTGAACGAATTGAGTACTCGCACCTCTTAAAATCGGGCTGTTATGAGCTGGATCCTCAAACGGCGTTAAACTGAGCCAAGGGCGTCCGCCATCAAGAGTCGGGCCCGTGAGCTCCCAGAAGTATACTTGCTATTAATACATTGTGAAACCATGGCTATGTTCATGCTTCTGGGTATGGGGAAATATGCATGTTGTAAGTTTTCCAGTTTCTGGTTGTGCACATTTTTAAGCATGTATTGGAGCAATTGTTTTAGCGTCGAGTAGGCAACTAGCTGTACGGACTGAACCTCTTTCTCTCATCCATGCTGCAAGATGGATTGCTTTGTAATACTCAATGGCAGAAGAGTTGCTTCATTACAATATTCACAAGGTGAAAGACAGTAATACAATTAAACTAAATGAGTGTTGTCAGCATGGCTTGAATAAACTGAAGCCAGGAAAAATACTACTTTAGACTCTGAGCTGGTGCAAAATCTCCGTAGCTAAAAATGACCTTGGGGGAGCTATGCCGATATTGAGCTGAGAATCTGGTTCTCATCCACCACGTTTAGGATGTCCCATAAATCTGCATATCCTCACATCGTTCTCTATGCTATGGACATGAACTTCCCTGTCTCTTGCTCCTCAGAATGAGTATGGAAGTCGATGGATATTTGTTGCCCAAGCAGTACAGAGATGGGCCTTGCATCTGCTGGGATGGGTCGCAGGATGGCAGGAAGCTGGCAGGGCCTCGACCGTTACTGCCCGTATGGTCTTCAGACTTGCCATTATTGCATTATTCTGTTCATTGCAAAGAGGTGGGGGAAAGCTTCACAGCTTATGGACCCGGTTCAAATACAAAAGCCATTAGGAAGAAATGTTGCATTATAATTATTTATCATTCCAGTTTGCATTATTTCTGGGTAGATGGATGCCTGCTTTGGATGAATAACAGAACTAGGAAAGTCTGCCACCATTGTGGCACTGCGTGCTGTATAATATAAATGCATCAAAACATGTGTTATTTTTAATTATCCCCATAGACCCACAAAATCACTTTACTGGTCAATTAATTTAATTACATTTTGGATAATTATTTTTCTCAACGGTGAAGTGGCTGCAGACTCTGATAGTTGTACTGCAGAACGGCAAGACGGGAGAGACTTTGGCGTGAATGACACACCGAACATATCAGCACAATACACATTTATAATGTAGACACCTGAATTAACGATGTCCCTTTGGAAAGAAATGGAACGATTCATCCTCTGGATGAGAGGGGGGGTGGAAAACAACCTTCAACTGACAATAAAATTGCTCAAAACCTGTCAAACCTCTCTTCTGCCCGCCTGGAAACTGCTCAGAATCGGAAGATGGGCTCCAGTTCATGAAAGCATTTAAGCACTTGCTTAATTTGTGTCCTTGGAGAAGTTTTTCTGAATGGGCAGCGTTGTTCTTCCTCAGAATAATGGTAACAGATAGTCTCCAAGTACCAAGTGGGGAAATGTCCTCAAACTGATGTTAATCTCGGCATCCTCAGCGAAGCAGGAGATGTGAAATCTGGAATTTACTAACTATAATTATACCATCCAAATATTTGCCAGCTTGGATGAGTTGCCTGAGATGAGGATGATAGAGTGATCATTCACAAACAGCTAAGAATTAAAAAGAGAGAGAGGAGGCCCTTTGAAAGCTGTCTGTTCAAGCAATTGCGATCTTACATCAAAGCATGGCAAGTACAGTAATCCATTATAATTTTGCACCCCCCCACGGAGAATTATCAAATAAAAAGCAGAGGAGTGAACAATTTTCAAACAGTTAATTTAAACATCTCTTTGTGGTGCAATTGTTATCACTTATCAGGTCATGCTTTATGAATCAGCTTCACCACTTGGGAGCAGGGAGAAATTTGGCAAGGTATTTCCTTGTTGCTCTGCTTAGTATCATATTTAGCTGCAAAGCATTCCTGAAGAGATGGTTTTGCCCCACTCCTTGAAGAAATGGAGGTATGTGAAGGAAGCTCTGCTGCAGGGTGAAAGCACAGAGGTATGGGGCCTTGCCTTGGCACTGCAACTCGCCCGCTGAGACCAATGCCTTTTTCTTCTCTGAAGCTCAGTTTTCCCCTCTTTAAAATGGCAGCAGCATCACCTATGCAACCCCCAGGGATCTTGTGCCTTGGGGTTGGTTGGCTTAATATTTCTGACCCAGTCTGAACGTCTCTGAGGAAAAGTGCTATGGGTGTGTGATGTACTTATCCATGAGTCTTGAGACATCCTTTGCCCCTTATGCATGGACATGATGATTGTAGTTAGTTAGTTATTGTCTTTCTTCATGCCATCCAGAGCATGTCTGCACATGCATTTCAGCTGGCTTGATTAGTCCCATGTACACACAGTGATGGTGAAATACCAGGAGAGGGAAGCTGTCCTTGCTATTCCTAATCAAACCAGCAGCGGGACGCACGGGAGAACTCAAATCCCTACATTTTGCAATTTCTGGTCAACATTTACAGATAAAAGCAATTGAGACAAACTTTGGATCCTTGCTGGCATTAATGGTGGCTTGGTTTGCTTATTATTGTTGCAGGACGTGGAGCTCCACCACCTTTCTATCACTTAGTGTATTACAAAGACCAAAGGCTAAAATGTCTGCAAACACAGCCAGATGCATCTAGGATGCGTACTAGATGTTAAAATCCTTAAAAGAATAGCCATGTCTGTTTAGGGCTGTAATAATTCAAGTCAGTGTTCACAAACTTAAGGCTTTCTAAAAATGTATAACAAGCACACAGTATGTTGTCTGATGCAGATGCATGCTATGTTGGTGACACAGAGGTACTATAGCTTGCATTGAAAAGTGAGACCGTTTCCTGCTCTTGAACAAAAGGCCCTGTGCATAACTTGACATGATTTGGTCAAGTAGGTGAGTTTGATAATTGAGGTGATTTACTAGAGTGCAGAGTTCTTCAGTTCATTCTTTGATAGCAACAAGGTAATAAATTGAGCTCATGGGGACATGTCTATTAAAAGCCAAAGTTAGAATGAGTGAAACCACAGGTGCATTGTCAAGATTAATATGCTGGCTGGATAAAAACTGTAATGGTACCAACTAACATCATGGTTGAACGAGGAAGCAAACTAATATGAATTGACTATAAGCGAAAGAAAAACAAATAGAAAATGATGAGCAAAGGAGAAAAAAATGTGGAGTATGCTAATAAATTGTCTAGCTTAAAAATTCCTACAAACTCCATCAAAAATAGGAGACTTTTGGCCATGTACCATGGCTACTTAGCTCTCTGTTCCTTTCCTGGTACATGGGATAATTTTTTGATTTCACCCCTAAAGCATCTGGATTGATGGCACACCCCTGGAATGACAGTAATGGATCCCCTATTGTTATCAATTTTGTCCTACAGATGTTAGCAGCAGACAGGGAAGAAAAACGAGAATGCGCAAATTTGAGGAGAAAAGCTACTTAATGCGAACACTCACACTCTAGTGGAAGGCTTATTATGAAAATATCAATTAGAGGAATTAGTGGACTGGCTTAGGAAAATCCTGCCAGTGATCTGACACTGAAAGCTATCTTTCATTAAGGAAGAAGCGATAGCATGCCCACTAAATCAGTTTATAGCTACTTAGCTACCTGGATTGGTAGCATTAGTGAATGGAGCTCTAGGTGCATGTCAGTTTTTCTCAGACTTCTGAAGGCGAGAGATTTGACCCAAAGACCATTTAAGTACGCGAAGAACCTCTGGCTGATATCTAAAACCTCCTGACATGGGACAAAAGACTAAAGCAAGGGAAATTAAGCATGCCTAGGTGGTCTGGGATTCCTTCCTCTTGTATATGCAGCCTAGCCGTGTTGGGCGATTCAACCTTTGTGATGCAATTACCTCGCGATGAAAGGGGCATTGGAGCAGGTCAGTCATTGCTGCCTCCGTAAAAGGAGGGGTTATGAAGCTGCTTCACCTACCTTTCCGCATATGCAAACATCCCCACGCATGCATGCACGTACCAAAAAAGCCATCTATGCTTATGCCTTAGATTCCAGTGCCGTAACTTTGCAAGGGTCCAGGTGAGAAATGACACGCCAACATAACCAAAATGCAGCGGTCCCAGCCGGCGGCATGCCCAAGTAGCCAACAAAGCAATGGAAAAGCTGAACACGCTTTCCAAGTCCTCGCCCATTTTCAAATTTGAAAGTATTTCCATGCTATTTGCATGTTAAGCTACTGAGGGCCAGACTTTTATAGCTATCCGGGCTCTCTTGAGCATACGTTGAGAAGGTTTCATAGAAGCAGGATGTTGGCTGCTGTGGTCCCTGCTTTACCTGTGGCAAGGTCAGGTATTGGGTCTGTGCCATATCAAGGTTGGGGGTACTCTTTTATGTAGAGTTTGGATTGTAGTTTGTATGGGATGGTTCGAATAGGGATGATCCTGCCTCGTGCAGGGGGTTGGACTAGAGGACTTCTGGATATCCCTTCTAGCCCTACTTTTCTACGATATTCAGTCACCAGAGGCCCAGATGGGGGTCTACTGGGATTTTCAAAACTGGCCAGATGCATACATAACGTAAGAATATGGCTCTTAAGCTTCTGAAATGGAATTCATGTTCCTACATATTTTAGGCACTCCTGTATCCCTTTGTTTACTAGGGATGTATATAATATTACAATACTAATGTATTATAACTGCTCTTCTGTGCCAAAATGGTTTCCCTGCCCTGACTAGAGTTAGGCAAGGTGGTGGTTAAAAGGCCTGACTTGCACGTACACTACAGCCTCTATCATTATGATAATGGTCCAAATACCCCTTCTCCAGAAGGTAGAGGTAGAGCGAGAGAGGGCCAAACTGTAGTAAAGTGAAGAAGGTGTTGTGCTTGAGAGGTTGGACAGAATAACCCACTTACTTGGGAGGACTTGAGCATACATTGCGAACGTTTCATAGAAGCAGGATGTTGGCTGTTGCGGTCCCCTGCTTTACCTGTGGCAAGGTCAGGCATTGGGTCTGTGCCGTATCCGCTACCATGCAGCAGTCCAGCTGTCCGGAGGAGGAAGGCTGTTCTGGGAAAGGCGCTATCTTGGCTGCTGTGGGTTTCCCCTAGCCCCTCCAGGCATGACACTTCCCTGACTCGGTTTTAGCCAACTAGAGAATATCAAATCTTCTTGACTTTTTCTGGTTAACCTGGAAAACCAAGTCTGAAGTCATCTGGGGATGGAGAAGTGAAGGTCTTTGCCAATGTGACTAAGAGGGGTGGCAATGAAATACTAACAACAGAGGTAGGGGGCAATTCCTGAGGATTAATGACCAACTGGGAGGAGTTGATACCTCCACGAAAGCCAACAGTCATTAGCCCCCAAGAGTCATTAATCCCTGGGAAATGCCCTGGAGCCAAGTCATCTCACTAGCAGCTAAAATAAATAATAATAGGTGTGTGCATATTGCCTCCCCCCATGTTATTGCACTTCCATTTGGTGGGTGCTGCATTCCTGTGGAGAAGTAATAACCTCTCTCTCCAGCCAGTCAGGTAGTTTGAATCATTTCACAGGAGTGGGCCCAGCTGATCCTCCTTTTGTTCTTCACATGGCACTTCCTCGGTTGCAGGGTGGGTGGATGAGATGTGCTACTTGTCTGTGGTCCATCATTACATGGGATGTGTTCTCACTTCAGATCTGAAGTTGTCTTCGTCCCACGCAGTGCTGCCGTAATCCGGTTCCTGTTAGAGAGGGCTCCTTCGCGGCAGAAAGACCAAATGTTTTAATAGAAGAGGAAGAAACATGTTACTTGTGCTTAAGCAATTACCTTCACCTTGTTTTACAAGATGCACGTGCTAAAACTTCCCTGGTTTCCTGTGCATGGATCACAGCTGGGCAGAGCATGTTAATGTTTTCTCGTATTTTGAGGGTCCATCTTGTTCCTAATTTAAGGATATTCAGAAATTGTACAGTGCTGTCATGCATACGTGTCCAGCTGAAGGCCTCTGGGTGAAACTGCATTCAAACTGTAATTCTTTGGCATCTGAAAGGCGGTTAGTTATGGTTACCCTATCCTTAAGAACAAATCTTTAGAGGAAACTTCTCTTTTGTTTCTGTGCAAGTTTGCAATCTGGTCTACAGGGCTGCAGGTGATTCATTTAAATTAATTAAGCACAAAATGCTAGTGCGAATCCCAAATGAAAGTGTTATCTATTTGAGGAGCGTGGCTAAGGAGCGGCTATTGGATGAACCACTTCTAAACGGTCTGCATCAGGTAAAGCCCTTGCTGTCATCTCATGGCCTATTTTATTTCATCCCATTCACCTCATCTTTCGTGTGATGTGAGCTGTCAAAAGCTGCCTTTGATATCCCCCACCCCCTTCCTCTGCACGTCACAGTCGCTGACAGCCAGAAAGACAAGGTCTTCAGAATAAAATTTATGAAGGAGCCTAGCTAATATGTTTGTGTGAGCATGCACATTTTTGTGAGATTAGTCGTATAGCAGAAACTATCTCAGATGAGCACATTTGTTGCAAGTAAAATGCAATTTAGAGTTTGAATTAATAAGGGCATTAAAGAATATGTCATTTATCTTCCCAATAAGATACTGCAGGGTTATGGTTCATGGGTTCCCCTGGGCAGAGGTTTCATCATATGGCTGGTTCCCGTGTTCAGGCTGGCTCTGCAGCCTGTTGTTATAACTGGCACTGAATTTATTTACTATGGAGAATTGAGGTTGGCAACGAGGTCCTCATGCAGAAGCTCCAGCTGATGGACATGTGGTTACTCTATGGCATGCTGCTAAATCTGCAGTGCTAAATGCTGAGCCTAATTCATTTCTTTCACATTGCATGGTGGCTGCAGTTACAAAAAGGTAAAAGACCATGTTATAAAGTTCTTGTTACAGTTTGTAAGGCTTGGAAGATCATGGGGTCCAGCCCTTTGCATCAAGCAGGGGTCAGGTAACCCCAGCAAGGTGACTGTCTAGTTTTCTCTTGAAGGTTTCCAGGGTAGGCGATTGCACCGCTTCTGGAGGGAGCCTCTTCCACAGTCTGGACACCCTCTTGTACACGAAGAGTTGGGGGCACAGTTGTATTGCCTTATGCTATTTCATATCAATACTTCCAAATCAGCTGGTAAAGAGACCAGGAGAAATGTACCCCTTGTCTAATTCTGTCAGAGCCCCTGGAGTTGCACTATGAATGCATGCGAGTAATGCTATGCTTTGGGATTTGATGCAGAGTTACTTACACTTGGGTATATAGGAGGGAGTCATCTTGGTGGGGTATTATTTTATCATTGCATATTAAGAAAAAGAAAACGTATCCCTTGCATAAGTCCACTGAAGTGTGCGTGCAATGCACTCGTTTGATATTTGAGACCATACTATTGATTAAGAAAGCAGGCGGTAAAGACTGCAAAATGCAATGCGACGGTGACAGAGGAGCAAGAAAGGAGTCAAAACCGTGTGCAAGGAGTCCACTGCAGTTGGTGGGTCCTTCTGCACTGCTAGTTTCTGATCGCCCCGTTAACGAACGGTCCCAGCACTTTCTCCATCAGCACGTGTCAGAGGGGTTGCAAGCGTACCTCGGGGTGGGAGAGCTCCCTGTTTTTCCCCCTAGGTCGGACAATTGCAGCATTTCCTTTGGATCTGTCCTCTGAGGAGTGCACTTGGGCTGACTGGTGTCAGCTCCTCTCACCACGGCGCGTGGCTCAGCAAGCGTTTTTCCACAGTCTGTGCCGGTTTCCAGCTTGCTTCCAGCCGCGAGCCTGCAGGAAACCGCTGTGTTTGCGGCTCCAGATGCAGTCAGGGGTGCAGGTTTATCATGGCAACAAAGATGGGCTGCCAGATTTACATACTGTCACGTCAACCTTTTGCCTCTTGCGAAGCGTTACTACCGCCCTGCTGAGACTGACCCTCGTTCGTACATCAGTCAAATTGGAACGGATTTCGACTCGGTTCAAACGCGGCTTTTTCACTTTCATTCACATCCAAAAGACACCGTGTACAGTAGCGCTAAAGGCAGTCGTTCGGCTTGGAAGGCAGGATGGCCTAAATTCACTCAGCTAGATGCTATTTCGAGTGTGCTACAATAAATAATGCAAGGAAACAGCACAGAAGCTCTACATGAGTGTTTTAATGGAAGTCTTTTCCTTGGTTTCTAGACATTTCAGTCTTTCCTTTCTATAAAACAAAGGTTCGTGACACCTCACTATTACAAATACACCCGGGTCACTGGAAGAGTGGGCGAAAATAAATATCCCGCGACGCATCTAAAAACAGCATTAAATGGGTCCAGCTACGCACGTGTTCCAGCTGCAAAGGGTGTTAATAAATTGCTAAGAGAAAGAAATGGCCTGATAAGGACATGGTAACAGATGGCTACCAGCTTATTAGGAACAGATCGTATAAATGGTTATGTCAGGGCTACTGGCAGTATTCAAACCTGTTGGACTCCAAGGTATTCGTGGCAGTGCACTTTTGGGTGCCTGTCACTTTAAGGGCGGGAGGCAGGCATGCTCCAGGTGCTTGACTGGGTGGGGGCCATTTTAGGACCCAGGTGCTTGATTGGGGGGCCATTTTAGGACCCAGGTGCTTGATTGGGGGGCCATTTTAGGACCCAGGTGCTTGATTGGGGGCGCCATTTTAGGACCCAGGTGCTTGATTGGGGGCGCCATTTTAGGGCCCAGGTGCTTGACTGGGGGGGGCCATTTTAGGGCCCAGGTGCTTGATTGGGGGGCCATTTTAGGACCCAGGTGCTTGATTAGGGGGGCCATTTTAGGGCCCAGGTGCTTGACCAGTGCCGCCATTTTAGGGCCCTTTGAGGCCCAGGTGCACAGGCCGGGTCAGCCGGTGGCTGCTTGCGGCGGAGGCAGTAACGTCAGCCGGCCGCGTGGAGCGTCCTTGAGGGCGAGGTGAGGGCAGGAGCTACGGGGGTGGTTTGGAGCCAGCCCGGTATTTGGCGTAAGACCAGGTCCCGTAGCGTGGGGGATCTTGAGGGAAAAGTTGTGGTGAAAGACCAAGGGCAACGTAGGATCCCTGGCTCGTTTCCCTCGTCTAGCCCCAGAGTCCGGTTTTGTTGGCCTTCGGGGCGTGCTAAGACCTTACCGCTCGTTCCTAGCCAGAGAGTTGGGGGGCTGGATAAAAGTGTCCTTAATCGTGTACGGGGAGTTATTGGCTGGTGAGTGGGATGTATGACGTTCAGCGGATGGGGTCGCGCAACCGCCGGGCAATTAGGTCAGAGAAAGGGTGCAGCAACGCGGGTGCTAGTGGCGGTTGATCTGGGGTCGGTTCTTTGCTCTGCCGCGTATTTGCACCATCTCTCGGTTTCTTGTCTGTAAAGTGAAGATTATAGAAGTTCCCTGCTTCAGAGGGGAGTTTTTCAGCAAAAATGCATGACAGGCTGGGACAGACAAGGTTCCTTGGGTGAATTTGGTATCTTTTATTAGACCGAGCCAAATAGTTGGAGAATATGTATTAAGCAAACGTTCAGGTTCAAAAACCCTTCGTCAGGCTAAGGAAGTTTCGGCAGGAGGCCGTCAGATAGCGTGGTTGCTGAAGCCAGAGTTTTTATCCTGTTGTTAGCATTTCTAATATTTGTGCAGGTGCCTAGAGGACAAATGGGCACTTTCATTGTGTTTAAATGAATAAATGTGTGCATCTGAGCATGTTCACGTATGTTTGGTCATGCTCATAAATGCGCCCGGGGCATTCATTCACTTCGGGGCTATGGAAATATTTGCCAAAGAAACCAAATATCAAGAAAATAGGGGAAGTGCTCCGTGGCAGAAAATAAACCAACAAACCCCCTCAACCCTGTACAGTATTCAGCTCCAGTGACCTTTGTTTAAACTAGTGGAGCCCTTGGAAAAATATTAAAGGATGTCATCAGACCTGATAAAGCAGCAAATATTGACACTATAGATTGGCTAAATCTACCGGAATAAAACCGACTTCGTGGTTACAGTGTGTTATGGGGTTTATGGTTTGGGGGTTTTTGGCACCAGAGGGAAGCTGCGACTCGTGGGGAGATGACATGCGTGGCTGTGCGGGGTGATGGGGCAGACGGAGCAGGCTTGCTTCTCGCAGGAAGCCGTGGCCCTGTTCTTGAAACCGGCTCCGCGTGGGGTACCCCCGGGATGTGCACAGCTCCCTACTTCAGCGACCGGGGCTTTGCACGGGTCCCAGATGCACTTCAGGAGCGAGGTCCGGCAAGGACAGCGCGTACCCAGGAGCAGCTATCTGTCATACGCAGCGTATTTTGTGCGCAGGGTGACTAGGCTTAGAGAATCTCTTGGAGCCCATTATGAAAATCCATTAGCATTTCCAGTGATCCTGAGTTTAGGTGATAAATCACACGTGTGCAGCCTCAAGTTCAATATTTCTTTATTTCAGAGCTCGGAGAAAGAAAATGAAGCAGTGGTTTGCTCAGCTCAGCAAACATCCAGCTCAAGATCTGGAGGAAGGTCAGCTCATCCTTCACATCCATCGCAGTTCATCCGCTCTGCCCACGAGGGTTGTCTTACGCCGGGACAACTCAAGCATCCTCAGGTTGGCAGAAAGTAAACGGGAAGGGGTTTTAAGCATCACCTAATAGAAATTTTCTGTTTGACTTTGAACAACTGTTCAAAGACAGTATTTCCACTGTTCTGTAAGCTCTAATTGTGTGCATAGATCTTTGACTACTCTTTGCTATGTCGTTTGAGGGAAAGGTGTTTGCCCACTGTACTTAAATACCGCTTAAAGACCAGAGAATGAGAGAAATTAACTGGGGTAATGAGGCATGCTCGGTGTAAGGCAAAAAGCAGAGCAATAAGTGTATGTATATTTAAATTAAGCATGCTTAGCTCAAGACCTAATATTAGAATATCTTCAGGCTTCTACTTTGCGAGCTTGAACCAAAACCTCTGCAGGTTAATGGCAATCTTTCTGGTGGCTTCGATGGGCTTTGGATCAGGACTGTCTATTGAAATGAGTGTTACTGAAATGAGTGGTTCATGGATAATATTTTCTGCTGCTATGGCTCTGCTGCACGGGTGCAGGGGAGAGACTTGGATATTCCAGCGAGCCATTTATCTGCAGTGCTAAGAGACACTGGAGACGAGATATTTTGCATACAGAACTTAATGTATTCACTTTGGCATATTATTTTTAGCTCCGAAGTGCAGCCATGTGGATTGCTGATTTATTTGTGTTGCCCCTGTAGATCACAGACATATGTTAGAGAAATTGTAGCAGAAGCAGCATGCCTGAGAGAGGCATAAATCCTTTTAAGATCATTTATTGACACAGCGCTTTTTAGAAAACCAACTCGCTGAATTCTCGGTGCAGAGCCCAGCGTCTCCTAATGAAACACAAGTCTTCTCTTCCACGTGAATAAAAAGTTTAGGTCCCTGTGAAATGTAGGATTAGGCGATGTTTGCACAACACTTGGAATATATTAAAGCACTATATAAGGACCACGCTAAACACACAGAAAGAATAAAAGCTAATAAAATCGAACCAGTGCAAAGAAGATCCATTAGCACAATGGACATCAATGCAGTTACTCACACATATAGCACTGAACTGTTTTAATTAAATATGTGCTTCTACTGATAATATAAAGGAGCAGCGGGCCAGCCAAAAACATAACATTCCCTGGCACTCGAGGCAAAGTGAATTAAGAACCCAGAGAAGTACCTTTTAATTGCAACTTTTATTTTATCCTGTTTGTAATAAATCTCGACCTCAACAGAATTTAGACGCAATTAAAGCTGATTATCGGAGGATTCAGTCGCAAACTGAGAAGACATCACTGTAACACACTTTTCCCCCCTGTAAATTTAGAAGAGATTTGGATTCTGGGCCATGACCGAAGCATCTGGATACTATAGCAGTATAAACACTAATCATCTAGTTAATGTACCATGTTAATCACCTTGCAGCATTTTTTTCTAGTTTTGTGGACAACCTGAAGAACCCAAGTGCTGTGAGGGCAATCCATAATAGAGACAGTGCGACGGTGCGTGTTAACTCTGCGGGCTTTTGATACCAGTGAGCATGGCGTCACTGCTACGGACTGGGCAGGCGTGACAGTGGGACACGGCCGTCTTGCAATAGATGATTAAACAGCAGTGAAAGCCAAGTGGGACCAGCTCTCCTGAGCTATTGCAGGCGATGCCACTCGTTGTTTGTTGTTTGTGCAACGAATGCATGGCATTTGTTGCACAAGAAAAGTGATCCTCTAGCTTCTTGCACCGAGCTCGCTCCTCATCCCTACCAAAGCCTTTCTGTTTAACCTTTGCCTCTCGCCATCCTACGGCACTAGGTGGATTGCTGGCAGGCAAAGATCCTGGATACCGTGGTCGCTGTGCAAGTGGGTGCAGTTTTTCGGCCGGGACTGTTCCCCACAGAAATCTACAGATTCAGGTCAACTGGGGCAATTTTGTGTTGATTTCACGGATTTCTCATTTAGTCGGAATTTGTAACAGTCTTGTCTGTCTGAAGCTGTGTGTTTGACTTTGTTTTGGCCAACGTGGTTTAAAAAGGAGCAAATGGCGTTTTGGAATAGAAAAGCAAACCAAAAATCTGTTGTCCATACACCTCTAAATAGCAGTTTATATTTCTTCCCTGTTGATTGAGTTAATTATGGGGGTAGCTTTCTGAAAACTTACTTTAGTGATGGCCAGCCTGAAAAGTTACAGAGGTTCAAGTCAGGTGAGTTTCCACAAAATTAGGTACTTATTCACAGTTTAATCAAGTCTCTTCGGTGTGGAAATGTGGGCAGGGCAGCTTTCCAGGCTGCTGACAAGGTATCAGCAGCTTCAAAGAGCACCAGAGCAGGTCCACTTTAGGCAAGGAGGAATACACCAGCAAAGCTGCAACCAGACCCACTCAGTCCTCTCCCTGCAGTTGAAGTGGTTTCAAGGCAGACTGCCACATAACGTTGTGAAATAGGGAGGCTGGTTGTAAGGGAATTTTGGGCAAAAGAAAAGACAGTTCTGCGTCAAGGAAAAAGTCTAAACAGTAGGGAAAAAGTCCATTTATAATTCTGTTAGAAAGGGGAGAAACCAAAAATAAAGAGAGGCTGGTATTTGATTTTTATACGCTGTGCTGCTTCTCACACTCATCTCCCTGAGCGCTTCTGCATGAGCTGTGCACAAGTTTATTTAACTTTTATTTTCTTCCTAACTTTCTCTTCTAATCCCTCTGGGACCTGAATGGAAAAGTAAAGGCAACTAGAATTCAGTATCAGGCTGGCTATGCTTTTCTTATTCATCATGGGGAATATAGATCAGATGCTTTTGGGACACGTTATTGTATAACTTGTATTCTCTACTGTTTTGTGCGTGGTACTAATGTAATATTGAAACAAGCACTGCAGAGACAAGTGTTTATCTGACTCTTATTTATAGGGGTAATGCTGCTTGTCTGCTGTTGTTCAGATAACAACAGGATTCTTGGAGTTTTCCCAATTTGACACTCATTGTTTCATTTAAAAAAATCAGGTTTTGGTCAGGGAAGAAAACAGGTGCTGTGACGTAGGTATTCAATCACTGTTCTCTACAGCTGATCAAGATTTATTTTCAAATATGTTTTTAAATCAAAAATGGATTTTTGATTTAAAGCATAAGTTGCTTTTTTTTTTCCTACCAGCCCAACTAGAAATTCAGAGGATATTATTAACTAGCAAGAATATGTTTTGAGATGATTGTGCCCCGAGAGATCAAGCGCTGACCGCGATGTGTGTCCTAGGGTTTCTGGTTAAGACTCTACTTAGCCAGTTTCCTTAGACATACCACCCCGTGCCTCTAGCAGCACACTGCTTTTGTTAGTTATCCAAGAGAAATCGCTCAAACGCCTTTAATTTATCAAGGAGTGCAGGAACCAACTATTCAAGAAACGCTATAAGTTTGTTCGGCACCATATGTTCAGTCTCATGCTTGACGTGCACCCAGATTAAAGTCACCAGTGTCCTTCCACATTGTGTCCTCTTACATCCTATCCTCTTAGCAAATTGGAGGCAGCTTAGCTGCAGCACCCTAACCAAGGACCTTGTGATCCACAGGGCATTGATCCAGAGCTCCCTCGGGCACCTTTCCATTGACTTCAAAGGAGTTTGGATAATGTCCCAGGAGCAGACGTCATGCCCTGGGTAGATCAGGTTTGATTTGATGAAGAGAAAAATGCCATCTGGAGAGTGGATGACGGGGGCAGGTATCAACCCGGCCTTCACTTCTAAGAGGTACATGAGGATGTTCGCGTGTAAGTGAATCGCACGGGAGAGGAGCAGCTGAATGAGATGGTCAGATTTGAAACTCGGGCGTCCCTAGCTCCCGGCATATCATTAGTACTGCTCACAAGTGCTATGTCTGTTGTATTCCCCCTAATGCTGAGGCTTTCTTGCTCTTCTGACTTTCTAGGGACTTATTTGGGGATAGCTGGCATTTCAAGGAGCCAATCAGTTAGGCTAATTGATAGTAGATGGGATGCATTCTTGGGGCATGCTTGCAAACATGTTCCTAGAGAAAACATAGCCCCAAGTCTTGTGCATCTCCTTCATGATGAAGCATAGATGATGCCTTTGATGCTAAAACTGAAGTATCCCCCGAGGCTGGCTAGCGATACCATCTGCAGGCGCAAGCTCACGATGTTCAAATATTATTGGCTGAATGCACCCAGGTCACAATGCCCTTTCAAAGGCAGTGGAAACACAACAACAAACAGCAACTAACAGGTAAATACAGGGGCTTTTAACATCTTCCCTCCACTTTAAAGTGAGCTGAAAAAGCAAAGCCAGATGGATACAGGCCAACGCAGAGCATGTGCCACGGTTCCTTTGGCCTTGGTGCTCTTAGGACCGGTTGCCATTAACATTTCTTTGAGCATCTCAGAAGATGCCTCTGGAAATTCATGTGATTGCATGGTCCTTTGTTCTGCTTGGAGGTTTGTCCAATACATGGACACGTGCATTGTTCCACTCTGCTTCAAAAAACCCAGTGCCAATACCTTGCAGTGCTTTTGTCCCACGTACCACTAGTGCTTTTGATGTAAGCCTGCACTGTGAAATTAACTCCTTTCAGAAGAAGGATGAGTCTGGGGTAAAGCCTCGATCCTGGGTTCCTAGAAGAGCTTTGCATTGTCAAAGGCTTTTTAAGCAAGTCACTCAGGCTAAGTCTATATTAGAAATTTGTGCCTGCAGAATGAAGTTGAGTGGGGTTTTGCAACAATTTTGTACTAGTAAGAGCCCTACTATAGAGGTCCTTGTAGTCGCGTGCAAGAGCTATTGCCAACAGCTTGGTTGCCTGAGTAAGTAATACAGCTGTGCCATCACAACCAGCTGTTTGTGGGAATAAGCTGCATTGGCAGTAGGGAGATTAGCCAGAACTGCTATGCCCATGTAGCTAAACCAGCAGCCCTTTCTATTATTGACCTGGCTTTAGTCTTACTGCTTCTTTATTGCCCATCAGCAATTGGGGGTGGTCGTAGTCTCTTGCCTCTTGGGTGGTGGGGGTGTTATAAAAACACAAGCACAAAAGATGGTGAAGTCCTCAAATGCTCTGATAATTGTGGCCTCATAAATATCTAAGAATCCAGCTGGGCATCTAATGAGCTCCATTTCTCAACGTGAAATAAAAAAGGACATTGAGAGCCAAGGGGGACCCTCTCGCATCTCGGCTTGAGTCATTTGAACATTGGCTCACGGGTTGTGTTCCAGCAGCTGCCTGGGCGTTGTGTAGGGCCAACTAAAATTGCCCAGAAAAGAGCAAGGGTGAGGGCCCAATTTGGGCAGTGACCCTTTGAAGTGGGTAGACCTTGGAGCAGCAGGGAGGGATGATCTGCCCTTCCAAAATTCAGCCCTTCATCAATGAGGGTTGTTGGAGAAAAAGTGATTTTTCTATCTAGCATCGATTTTAAATTAGCCGCGTGCCCTGCAGCTAGGTACGGAGCACAAGTACAGAAAATGATAAACGCCATCATCATCTGCCTCGGCTAGCAGAAAACAAATAACTTCCAGTACGGTAGTCAGCCCTGCGCTTTGCATTAGCTATGCTAATGCCCTCTCCAGTGGCAAAGGCCCCTGTTGAAAATACTCTGCGCTAACTTGATAAATGGAGCTGCCTTAGCGAATAGGTTATTCAATGATATACTGCAACATTTTAATTATTTCCACTTGTGCCCTGGGTACTGTTAGCAGCCACTGGAATAAAGAGTGTGTTGGGGATTGGCTGGGTGTAGCAAACTGGCTGATTCACAGCTGATAGGTTAATAAGTCAGTTCTACAGCAAGCGTATCCCATGCGATGTTTGTCAGCAGGCAGCTGCGATCGCAGCGGTCTTAGTGGGCACTGCTAATCTAGCAGCCCATTTTCACAGCAGTGGCAGGTGGCACCGAGGAGGGGTGACCAAGCCTCCTGCATCTAATTAGACAGCTCCAAAGCAGCACTTGTCTTAAGTTCAAACGTAACAATAAAGGGCCAGGGCCTGAATTCACACCTGCCTCGCTGTGAGCTGATCGGCTGCAGCAGGTCCCTGAGTTTTAGCAGGCGATCTCTGGATTTTTACCTGGCGGTATATAGGGTACATCTGTGCCAGCAGTGCCCTGTGCAGCAAAGAGGACCAAGCCAGCTTCGAGGGTGCTGATGTTGTTCCTCCAATGACTCGACCAAAAGGAAGGAGCTGCAGAATCTGGCCTATTGCTCTACTGAATAATGCAAAAGCTATTCAACCTCTTGTATGCATTTCTGAATCCAGCTTCCCCTGGGACTGGAGGAGGCTTGTTCATGGCCTCCCGGTCTGCTCGGCGGCTCGTTGGCACTGAAGGCATCTTTTCAGAAGCGCTTGCTGCCCTGCGGGAAAAGGTTGAGTATATTCTGGGAACCCGATTCTCTTCTCCCTGGCATGGGTGGAAATCGGCAGAAGTCACTGATGTTAAGATGGTGCAAAACCAGACTGGGTGGGAGTCTGGTACCCCGGTACAGTTCAGTATTTAGGTTTCCATCTGGTGCCAACCTCACTCCATCCCAAGCTCTGAGCACCCTACACGTGCTTTTCCAAAAAAAAAAAAAAAAAGGAAGGGCGTGGATAGGAGACACCCAAAAAATCAACAGAAGCAGCTAAGAGTCTTCGTCTCTCTCTGCACAGCTGGCTGGGAAGTATTTTTTTCCCCAGAAAAATGTTTTCAATGTAAACACAAGAGATTTTTGTTTGTTTGCCATGATTTTCCAGTGCGATGGTTCAGTTTTCACTGAAAGCTGAATTCCCAAAGATCAAAAAAGGGTTATTTGAAGTCTGCAGCAGTTCACTTTCGGTGGTGCTGTGCACATCCACTCCAAATGTTATTAATAAAGGAAACAAACTGTGTCCGAGCTGAGCTCAGGGTTCATTGTGGCTCATGAAGTAATTCGCTTGGTGCCTACCTTGTCACTGCAAAGGATGCTCCTGGTCGGTGGCCAAAAGTGGGTAAGTGTAGATCAACATAGGAAAAGGGTTATTTTATTACTTGAACATCCAGCCTCGGCAGTTTTAAAACCCTACCCACGAGCAATCAGTCAAGCACCCAAAGACCAAGCCTGTGTGATTTTACTGCTGAGCAGAAGTAGTATGGATTTTCACTCTGTGTTCTCAAGGAAAATGTATTGATTCAGCAGAAGAGACATCAATAGGTCCAAGTAACTGAATAAAGGGTCTGAAGCTGGCCTTAAAAAGTAATAAAAATAATAAAAAGTGCGTTTGATGCGAAGAATGAGCCATTTATTATGGCAAGCGTCCCCTTTGTCACTCCGCCTGCGCTCTTCAGCGAAGCATCGTGAAGTTCCCTCGTCCCTTTTCGTGCAGGTTTCCTTCCCCATCCACTTCTCTTCTTGGAGAAGTTAAAAGACAACATCAAGATAGATGGGCAGAGCATATTCAATATGTGCCTTCTTGAAATGTATTATCTGCTGTCCTTCTGGAAACTCTTCCGTGCTGCTCTTTCTATCTGCAGACATCTGGGCTCCGAGAAGGAGAAATACCTTTCTGACAACCACTACTTGATTCAAAAACAGGGAAAAGAAAAGGTTTCTTCAATTTTCATTTCTGCTTTTCATTAGAATTCCATTTTCACTGAAAATTTGAGATCTGCCAATAGAGCCTGAACTTCCTTTGTATCTCCAGCCCTAATACTTTGTATTTTAAATTGCAGCGGAGAGTTGCAGGAAAAGCAGATTCTTAGTGCCAAATTTGGAGGGGAAGCTGAGCATAGGAAAAATCTCTTACATTTTTATGCATTCCTACAGCTCTATCTAGGTGTACATTACATTAACATGAAATTGCTTTGGTCAACCTGGGATTTACTTAAGTGCCTTCTAGATGAACTAAGATTTTTTTCCAAGGCTCTGTTCAGCTTGTTTATATTAAATAGCAAATCTAGACGTGATCCTTGTAAACCTAAGGAAATCAAGCAGGCCTAAGGATTATATTTAGTTTATCAGCAGGGAAAGTAATCTGTGCTTCTCTTAAACTTCACCCTTGAATTTTGCACGGCAATTTCAGATTGCTTCTGCTACCAGTCTGCACTGGTGACCATAAATCTCTGTCTATCGATAAGCATGATGCTGTAAACAGAGAACTAAAGATATTATATATCATCTTCCTGTGTAGGTACTTATAGATAATGGTCAAATTGTTTCTTCATCTTCTCTTTGACAAGATAAACAGATTGAGCTTCTTTCACCTCTCGTGGCGCAGTGCGTTTACGAGGTCTTGAATCATTGTGTTTAAAGGAGACAAGTAGCTTGGACTTGGGCACGGTGGCAATTGATCTCAGCATTACCACCATGGATCCCGAGTGACAGCGCTGAATTCAGAGGAGTTACTCTGGACTTAAATTGACATCCACGAGTTGTAAAACTGGCCTTAAAAGAATTGACTTAATGCCCCCACCATCCCAAAAATAATAAAGCCTCCTCCCTGTTTTTTTTAACTGCCATAAAAATTGAAAGATTCATACAGGTTTATACATCGGTCCACATACGAATGTATAGCAATTAGTAACAAGAGTGAGAAGTGCTTCATAATATAATGAAGCAAGAGGAAGCAGTGGGCTCAATTCTGATCTCATGCTTGTCTCACCTGGCTTCAGGTATACAATCCAGATCAAAACTGATGTAGGAAAGAGAACAGTGTGGCCCGATAACTCCTTAGCTGCACTTGAAAGCATTTGGGATGAAAGAGAGATGCTGTAGTTTAAGCTAGTTTGGTTGTAATTACTTTGTTTTTTGGCTTGTATTGCCGAAATTACAGAAAACTGCCATACACAAAGAGCGTGCATCTGAAAAAAGAGGATGGGGAGGTAAATTGATCCAAATGTATGCATGGCTCTGGAGCTGGGTCCTACAGAGCAACGCAGTGGTACAGAACTGTGTCCAGGTATATTAATTAGCCCTTTGCCCTGCTCTGCCAATGCAAGGTGTGCTTCGTATGGGTCCTCCAGAGAACTGGGCTCTGTCCTTGGAGTGTGCCCCAACCAGAAAGCTAGAGAAAAATCTGGCAAAACTGCAAATCTCAGTGATGTTGCAAGTGCCTGCCCAGGGGCTAGGCTCAAACTTTGGGCCTTGAGGAATTGTAGGTGGATCCCACTTGCAATGTTTTGACAGAAGAGTTACCCGTGCTGAAAAATGTCACCTTTGCTATGAACGACTGAGGAGTAAGTAAAAGATGCGTCATACGGAGAATACCCCTGCTCTGTGGTCTCCAGGGGAGCCTTGCTTTCCAGCCGTGAGCCACCCTCTTGTTGAAGCCAGCCTGGAGCTAAAGAAACTAGAGTCACGCAGCCAAAAGAGGGGCAAGTCGGAGGCAACGTGGGTCTCGTCTCATATGTAGGGCACCCAGGAAGGGGGACAGACAAATAGTCCTCAATAGAGCAAGGGACAGACCTCAAGGCAAAATAGCTAAATAATATTGCGGTGATTTTTCTTATGCAGCCAAGGCTGCACTTGAACTCCCAGTGGAGAGAGTAGAAAACCCTCCATACCAGGGTTATAGTCGTCAAAGGTACTTTAGGAAAGTAACAGTGACTGTACTTTCTCTTCAGTGAGCAGCTTGCAGACCGTGGTAGTGTGTGCGTTGGGATGCCCAGGATTGCACACTTTGGTCAAGGATGGTCTCCAAGGGCCTCTCCACTCCTCCCTGTTCTGTTATTGCATTGTGGTTCACGCCACTGGACTGGTACTCGGGATGGGACTGGTAATCCTGCCTTTTCCTGGGGCACGTCGCGGGAGTCTAAATGCACAAAGGTTTTTAGGGGTCCAATTCCACTGCATGGAGGTGTCCAAACCCCTTGGTGCATGTGGACCTTAGTGCACCAAGGGGTTTGGGTTACTCACTGCTCTTGATCTCTGAAAACAAAGGTGGCAATCTTTCCTTTCGCATTGTGTCTAGCTATATTTGAAGGCTTCTCTTCTGGAACGAGACTCGCCCTTGCTATGCATACGCGCAGTGTCCCGCGCTGTGGGCCCTGAGCTTGGTTGGAGGGTTCTTCAGTAACTTAAAAAGTAAATGTCTGGGGAGAGAAATGATGTTTGTCAAAGCTGAAAATAAGGGGTTGGTGAGATGTGCACAGCTAAAATCCCGTACCTTTCTAGGATGTCACAGAAAATATTTACCCCCATTTTATGTCTTGTTAAAAAAAACCCTAAAATATTAACCCTCAAAAATATCACTCCAGTACCACCCCTCCACATACTCTCTCTTTCTAGATATATAGAGCTAAATAGATTATACATAGCTCTATATATCTCTATATAATCTGCTTTTAATTAATTTTATCCTGTTTTGAACATTTCAGTATGTTCACTTTAAAAGTTGGCCAGCTAAAAAAAGGATCTCCTTTTTGTGCATCTCTGCCGATCTCATTTAGGTGTGTTGCAGACCATTTACCAAAAAATAATTGCTCAGTGAGGTGTGAAGATCAAGCTATGAGCCGTACAGATTTTTACATTATTGAATTAAGATGTTAAACATTTAACTTAACGGATGTAAGGGTCAGACATACTGGAAGCCCTAATGGGTCATAATCGAGAAAGTCAGGTGGGTCAGGTCTGTAGGCATTTGAATGAGACAGAAAATATACTCCAGTCTCATTAATCATTTGCACTTCTGTTTTAGGACGGAGAACTTGCTTTTCTGTAGACAGTATTTGTGATGAGTTTGCTAAATCTTGGTATCTTGCTGGCTACCAGAGTATGCAGCCAGCTGTTAATAGGACTAATGCTAAATTAAACGTTGTGTAACCCCCTAGCTGCGTTAGGAAAAGCTGCAACTGGGGAGTCGAATGAATTTTAACAAATGGTTGCATCAGATAGAAAGCTTCCTTCTTTACTGCGTGATGTCATGGTCTCTGTTTAAGTGCAAGATGCAAAGAAGCCTCTCATTTTAATTTTTATTTTAAAAAAATTTATTTTTAAAAATTAAATTTTATTTTGCTTTTTTTTTAATTTCATTTTATTTTATTTCTGAACTACTCCAGTGCACGTGGTCGGTGGCACCATGAATAGCCACGCCGTGCTGAATGGGGATGCCACTGGATTCTTTCCCCATCCCTTGTGCCTAGCAGCTGAAAATAAAACCTCAGGGACAAATCCTCAGGTAACAGACCTCCAAGCCCTTTGTATCAAGAAAGATGGTGAAAAGTGTCATAGCTCCCCAGAATGCAACGGACTCGGGATCATTTCCATCACCTGAGCAATGATCCTGCCCCGGTGAGTCCCAACTTGCTAATCTGCCCATTAAATCGTGCTCATTTATAGGGCCACAAAGAGAACCGAGGAGTCCTGGCTCCCAGACCCCACTGGAATACGTTTCCTCCCAGTTGTACGCCTGCTTTGGTCAGTGTTTCCTGCTCTCTCACCTCCAGGCTGGCTTATTCCCCAGTCATAAATGCACCGCACCGAACAGGCCAGAGCAAAATGGGAATGGGCTTTGGGAGAATAAGAGGGAGGGAAAGTTGTGCAGGCTGTGCCTCTCTTCCCCTGCCTTGGAGCAGTTCCACGAGGGAGAGCCACGTGCCGTCAGCGGTAGTGTCCTTCTCTAAACTAGAAGTAGAGATTAATGGGACTTTTATTTGCTACTCAATTATTTGTAAAATGGCACCGTTCTCCTCCTCCCTTTATTCCGTGTTCCATATAATCCGCCATGGCAGAGTCAGAAATCCCCACTTGAAAGCAGTCATAAACATGAAATAGGACTTCTCTGTTCCTGCCATCCCACAAATAAGCTTTGAATTAGCTGGGGATCATTAAGAGGCTGCCATAGATCACTTCTCAGGACTTGGGCTCCTTCTTGCAAATAAATGCTTCTCTCAGGCGTGCAAGACATGCCCCTGGGGACACGCTGGCCCTGCACGTCTCTGGGGCAAGGCTCGCTAGGATGCCTGTGAAGCTAAGAGTCACAGCAGTAGCATCCAAACGAGATGTCGCGTGGCCTGCACATGCTTACCCCCTGCTACTCCCGTCCCAAGCTGCCCCTGCCAGAACCAAGCTGGAATCCGGACTGCTGCAGTGCTCAGAAAGGTGCAAGCCCCGTGCCCTCGACTCCCCCAACCCTCAGTGACCTGTCCTGGCTGGTTCCCAAAAAGGTATCCTCAAGCCAAGACTTTGCTCTTCTGCAAACTTTAAGGAAGACGCTTGGTTTCTCTGTGCCTCGGTTTCCTGTCTGTTAAATGGGGGCAAAAGGCACTTTCCTATTCAAGGGCCACTGGGCTTGTCTTCATTACAGGGAAGCATCTGCTATAGCTGGGCAAGCAGAGGCCCCTAGTGGAGATGCGGCACAGCCCGGCAGAATGGGGATTGCTGCTGGCACAGTGCAGCCTTTCTTTGAGCTAACAGAAACCCTGTCCATCTGGTGTAGGTGCAACCTCCACGGGCTTTGCAAAAGAAGCGACATTGGTTATGGCTGATGCTGCTCTTCCAGCCAAACTCTTGGCACGTAGACCAGGCCGTCGCTGGCTGACTTTCCCAGGTGGGGCCCTGCCCTCTGGTGCCCACAAAAATTATGGGCAGAAATGGCATGCGGTCACAGGTGGAGAGGAAATAGGCTTGTGAAATAGGTTTTCACTTGTGTGCTTGGCATGGAAGCCTTCTTCAAGCACACAAGTGAAAGATTAGGGCAAGATGTGCTCCCATTGTTAACTGAAGCTTGAAAACCTCTGTAATTTAGCAAGTGCCAAACTATTCATTTCCCTTTCTTGTTTCTGCATTGTGCCAGTGGAGTTTGTGTACCTGAGCTCACAAGAATGAGTTATTTTACTAGCCTATAAATTACCATTTCCACAATAACACGCTTTTCATGTAGCTGTTGCTCCTTTAATCATCCTCTCTTTCTGTTATGATTGGTGGCTGTTCTTTGTCCTGGTCTCTGGAGAGCTGCAGTATTGTCTGTGTAATCTGTAAATCTCTTTACTGCTTGTAAATGGCACCCTTGGCACCACACAGGTGAATCAGTTCTTGTTCTTTCCTTTGTTTCTTTTTTCCAGCCTCCCCCACCATACGCAGTCCCTCCGAGAGGAACCTGAACTGCCCGATGGAGAATTCCTGTAGCATTGTACTCGATGGCCAGTGTCATGTAGGAGGTCAGGCTGGACGATCAAAATGGTCTCTTTGGGCCTTGCAAACTGTGAATTCAATAAGAAATTATTTACCTGTCCCTGGAGGTATTTTGTGGGAGAAAACCAGGCTTGGGAACTTAATAGAAAACTATATTTCTATTGTAGAATTCTCGAGGTTACATTTTAAAAAGCCATTAGAAAAGCTCTCGTTTTTTTATTAAACTTTGCGGGATATTTAGGATTATTTCTGCAGACGCCTACTGCTTTCACGCCCATCAGGTCCTAGGGGTCCTGTTTTCTGCTGCCCCGTACCTGGAGTAGTCACGTATAGACCACGGCAAGCTGCGTGCAAACTCCTCCATGGTGACTTGCTCATATTTTACACCCAGAGTGCATTGGTGTAAATGATGGCGCAAGCCACCAGGGTAATGGTAACCTGGACCATTTAGGACTTATCTAGTGAGGCAAGAAGCAAGGTGGGTTTTTTGCTGGTATCTTTTACTGAACCAATTGTATAGCCTGGAGAGATGGTAGACGAGCTTGAAGGTACAAAGAAGTGCAGTTTGTGCCTGGAGCTTGTCTACCACCTCTCTCAAGAAGCTGAATCGTGACTGTTTCTCAAGGGCAGCAGTGTACCAGCCCTTGTAGGACACAACAGTGCAGCAGGCTGGAGGAAAGCGTGGACTGAAACCACTATTCGGAATAAACATCTAATTTCCAACGCTGCAATAAAGGCTCCTGGTTTGGACCTTCTGTGGAAACAAAAAGCTCTAAATCGGATCTGAACCAGGCATGGCCAGCGCGGTCTCTTGCTGCACAAATGGCACATTAGGAGTTCTGCAAAATGTGACTGTGGTAAAAGTATGGACCACATAACAACACTCTGCTGTCTACCAATTTGACAGTGACGTGGCAGAGATGCATTTCCTTTCCTCAAGAGCACTAGGCGGGTTAACTGATCTTAAACTGGACTTATAATTGTTGCTCCAAGTCAGCCGTATGTAAGAAGGACAGCAGTATCCTCCTCTCCTTCCACAGAAGAAGCCGAGGATGTGGGGCTTAGGAGCCAGCTTGGTTTTGCCAACTTCACGTGTAACTCATGATGAAAAGGGCTCTTCATCAGCCACCTCGCCTGCAGCTCCTAAACCCCAAGTGGCTTTTTATCCCTGGTAGCAAATGCTATCAAAGATGAACTGGTTTGCCTATTTTCACTGCCTGTGCTGGGTGCGGAGGTCGTGCCATGCAGTATCAGGGTTTAGGGATGTACTAGGCTTTTCTTGTATACCTGTTCCTCCTAGTGATTGACCAGTGCATGTTGCTGTGGGCCTTCGGTGCAACGCTCAGTGGTCGCTCATGGGAATCCTGAATCCGTCAGGGCAAAACGGTCTTGGTCATAATATGCATACGTATGGGTATGCTGTAATATATAAACGCATATCAGAATAGCTCCTCCTCCTCTGCAAGAGGGGTGCAGCACGTTGTGGACCAGATGGCACTTCCCTGGCCTGTCTTGCACCCTTCTCTGCTTGCAGTACATGACCGGAGTCTTTTTCTCCCTTTCTCAGCTTGTTGCAATGATTCTGCAGGCCTTTACAATTAAAACATCTTAATTAAAACCCACTTTAGCCCATTATAACACGTACTAAATATAAAAGGAAGAAACAAAAGAAATATTCACTGACAAAAAGCTGTAATTAACCAATGGCAGGAGCCTGCGATACAAATTGGAAGCCTGAATAAAGACAATGGCATGGATGAGTTAAGGATGTGAGTCAGCCCGGCTAACACAGAGTTTAATAGCTGCTAAGGGACTGCGTCCAAAATGCGAAGCCGCTGTAAAAATAGGCTTCTGCTGTGCCAGCGAGGTGGACACGGTGAGCCCTGTTTGGGGCTGTGGAGGCTTGTGTGACGTTTTGTTTCCCTTTGGACATGCATATGGTTCCCAGCTTCGAACTCCAGGCTCAGATGCATGCACAGCGAACACCGCTGGGGCGCTGAGTTTCACTTCACATGTTGTTTTGCACCAAGTCTGAGCTGCTGCAGAAGCACTGAACCGCACCAAGTTTGCTGAGAAGCTTTGATAAGATGTTGGTAAGCCCTTGCAGATTTTCAAGCTCACAGCAGAACCGGCAACCTGTCAGTGTTGTGCAGAGATGGGGGCTAGGTAATGAAGTTTTTGCGGCTCTTTTATCTATCTCCTTTGATTCTCTTTATTTGCTCAGTTTTGCTTTCTAATGGCAGTGTTGCTTTTGAAGGGAATATATTTCATTCCTTACATCGCTGGCCTCATTTCGCATGGCAGGTTCTGTGTATTTTCTTTTGCAGCCATCGAAAGCCACTGGGAGCATGCGTAGCTTGGTATGGTAGGCGGGGAGACCTGGGTTTAAACAGGTTGATTCACAGGGGTCCTGAGAAGTGCAAGAAGTTAATGGCAGTTGAGAGTCCTTTGGTTCCTGGTCCTGTGAGGGGGCTAGGCCCTGTACCAGCCCAGAGACCTCTTGACATGGGTCAAGCAGCAGCTGCAGCACTAGGCACTTGGTGTATGGCATGGCACTCTCCTCCTAGAAATGTCCTGTTTCATTTAGTAGGGATGAAATCAGCAGGGTTGTATGGACTGCAACAGCGTTATACAAAACTTCCTCTAAAGCAGCGAATGATAACCTTTACTGAGCTCTCCTTGAGAATGTAATAGGATATTGTATCCCCGTTGCAGAATTCTGTAGGATGGTTCGAAACACCTTTTTGAGAGGTTTTCAGTCTCCATCATGTTCTGCAGGTTGTGTCCTGTAAAGAACATCAGCATTTGCTGCAGCCCGAGAGTGGCAGGTCAAGGTTAATTATCACGTCCATGGGCATAGTCTGCATTGGTAGCTGAAATCTCACTACGGTGCGGTCCATCGGTGAGTGAGCAAGTTCTTCACCTAGCACAGGGAACAGATGGTAGTGATAATCTTTAATAGGCAGTCATAGAAATCAAAGTAATGAAGCAGCTGCACGTTTTCACACGGTAGCAAGTTGAAAGCAGAATTTTGTATTGTTTCTATGTGTGTACCATGGAAATAACACTGCATTGGTTGGTTTGGGGGTATTGTTTGTTTGTTTAGCCTCCTCCTAGAAGCTGCTTTCCCAGATTGGGCTGAAATGGAGTTAATGTGTTCAGAGATTTCCATGGTATTTTGACAGCTGAAAGTCTCTTTCATGGGGCTCAGGCTCTTTCAGAGATCAGTACCTGCAAGGGGTACTGGCATAACTAGGAGGGAAGGCTTTGACTTCACATTACAAAGGGCCTCGTGTGATAGATGGCCCTATTGAGAAAAGGCCCAGGGGAAAACACTCTAGGAAAAAAAAAAAACAAGGTATCATTTGATCAGAAAACTCTAGCAGAACTATAAATGAGAGAACTGACATTGCAACTCTTGGGAGACTACCGAGAGCTGGGGCAGAAATGCTTTTAGATGCACTCTCGCTATAATATTCAGATCCACAGCAGAAGCGGAGAATAGCAGGATGCATTGCACACTACTGCATCCCCCTGCCTAGACCCCAGGTGCAGATGGTACGGGATCACTTTAATCTCTTTTCACCAGCAAGAGATCCACTTTCCACCAAGGCACTTCCACAAGGACCTTCCCGAGTGGCCTAAAAGGAGCAGCAATGCAGGGTGGAGATGGCATATAATTCTGTCCTGTGACTAGGGATCTCTCTAGAAAGGCTCTCCAGGCTTGGGTTGTAGCTCAGGTAGGCTAGGGCTTGTCTAGCAGAACAGTGTTGGCTGACAGATGGAAAGCAGATGGTCAGGTCTGGTGGTTCAGGCTGCCTGTGGCATGCAGGAGACTTAGAAGTGTGAGTCTGGGGGTTTGGAGAGGTTGTGTTGGTGCTAGAGTTGTCTGGTCAATGCAATGTATGTTTTGTGTTGGGACTACTTGGCTCTGTGCTCATGGTGAGGAATATGGTTGGGTTGGAGGTTTTAGGGCTCAGAGAATATGGGATATAGGTGGGGTGGAGAGGTCAACTGAAGCTTGCCTTGGTGGTCTGTCTTGTTCCCTGCCTACCCTCGCTTATTTAGAGGTGCCTTGCCACTTTGCCACAAAACCAACTCCAGCCCTGAAAAAAGCAGAAGCCCCCTTATGTCCAAGTCATGGTGAATTTTGCAAATCAAAGTGGGATGTGAGGATTAACCCACCTTTCCCAGTCTCATGTGGGCCTTTCTAATTTTGCACTCAGTCACAAAATATCACAGTTAAAACCACAGACAAAGTAGCTCCAAATCACACCCTGTCTCAACTAGCTTTTCAGTTGCTGAAGAGATATCTATAAATACACCCTGATTGAAGTTCACAGCATTAGGCAAAGACAATAGAGTGAGGACAGTGTACGAGACAGTGAATTATCTCTGCCATCTGCTTTCTGTTAACACCCATTTATATAAGAAACTAACATTTGGAAACACTGAATGCAAATCATTGTGCCTGTGGAATATTTTTCCATTGGAAACAATTAATCATTATTAATTCAGCAGAAGTCCTAACCAGGCATTGATGCATTAGCAACCGACAAACCTGCTGAGCTTTTCAAGTTCTGCTAGCAGGGAGTTTGAGGGATTGCCTGGTACCCAGGTTAGAGGCTACATGCCATTTCATCTGGAAGTCAAGTTTGAACCCAAGCAAAACTTTTGGGAGGCACGAAAAGGTCTGATTAAATCCTTGATTTGAAAATGCCTTTGTTTTCTTACTAGATTTCTTGGATATTAGGGCTGGAAGGGACCTTCTTCTGTGTTTTTTATTTGTCTATTTACCCATCCTTCCCCAGGGTGGAGGGGCCTGTCTTTTTCAACCTCGCTAGGATCAACCTTTCCTCTAAAAAGGCTGGCACACGGGAGGGATCTGTGTAGTAGCTCAGTCATGAGGGCACATGCTGGTGTCCCTGAAACTTGACTTCTTTTGGCAGAGCTGTTCCCTAGTTCAGAAGAGGGGAGATGCCCCCGCAGACCCGCTGGAGGCACCGTGACATTTCAGCAAGGGGTCCAGGGCTGCAGCTTGGGATTCAGGTGCTGAAATTGCACTTCAAGCCCCTGAGTTTAGTTCCTTATCGATGAGAAACCTTATGCAAGGAGGGAGGCTGTTCTCTAGGCTTTTTTGCATCACTGAGGGAGGAGGAAAGATCAGAAACTTCCCAAGGAAATCAAGTGTGCAGTGTTTTCCTGTGCACTCATTGGCATATTCTGAGTTTATTCTGAGCAGTTGTTAGCTCGTTTGGGAATGGTTTGTCTCAGTCTCAAGACTTCTTGGGCCTTGCGCGTCTCAAGCTGCCCATCCTTCTCGA
Organism: Caiman crocodilus; assembly: GCA_030014935.1. Lineage (NCBI taxonomy): Eukaryota > Metazoa > Chordata > Crocodylia > Alligatoridae > Caiman > Caiman crocodilus. The sequence goes on along the minus strand of JAGPOW010003356.1, from coordinate 6,479,764 downwards.
GGGTCTAGGACTTGCTGTCGTAGACTTTCAAGGGACTGGCTGTTTCACTGAGATGCTGCTGTGTCCTGGAAGGAAACGAGTCCGTGCAATTACTGAAACCCGCATCATTTCCTGATGTCTCTACACCTTGAGGCTGCCCCGGTGCTTCTTGGGGAGCGGATGGGACTTCCCGTCTGAGAGGGGGATTGGTGTCTGGGTTATGATTGCCATGCCCAGGGGTGCTTCTCATCCAGATTTCAGTCCATCCATTTCTGTCCTATGTGCACCTGGCCATTGCCTTGCACGCTGGCACAGCTACTTACTTGAGCAAGCTCATGCCAGAAGCTTACATGGAAGACCTGGCCTGATTGGGTTTTTCTCTCCAAACCACCGAAACGGTGGGCTGGTTTTGCTAGCATGCAGGTTCTGCTACAAAAGCTTCACGTGGCTTGAATTAGCTGCCATGCTCTTTCCTGAAACTGTAAATGCTCCTGCATAAATGAAATTCCTGCCCAGAGGTATCATACCCAATGCTTTCAACAGCAGTTTCTCTGTGCTGCTACGACTGTAGCCTTCAGGACCAAACATTCACAATTTCAAATCCAAGCTCGGGGACTCGGCTGTGTTTCATCTCTCAGACACACAAGGCAGAGTGGAGTTATTAGTCCCCTCAGTGCAGTAGAAGACAAGGGGACATTTTGCAGAAGAAGTATTAAATTGAGGCACCATCTGACTCTTTTCAACATGAAAAGGATGTTTTCTAGCAGAGCCGTGGAGCCATTGCCGTCACTTGGCTAACTGTAGGCTGGGCCCGCTTTCGTGAGCTGATGCACTGAACAAGTTGCCTGCATGCTTAAGTAAGCCTTTTTAAAAAATATATGGAAAGAGAGTCCCTATATCATTACGGCATCTGTGTTAACTCTAAGTGGGGAACGTGGAGTGGAGAACAGAACAGCGCACCACATCAAGCCAGAGGGCCTAATTAGCTTGCTGAACATATTTTAAATTGCTAAACACGAGAGTGTATTTACTTTCTTGTTTGTCCCGAAGTGTTTGCAGTAAAAATCAAAGTAGTGCTATTATGTGATTCCCTGGTGGCATGTGCTTGGAAACTGTCCTTCTTAGCTGAAATTGATTTGAAGTTGTGAATAATTTTGCTGTTTATAAATAGGAATTGTAAATACATTTATTTTTAAAAAGTTCTCCTGAGCTGCTAAAAACACGGCTCAGTGCATGTGTTTATGCTACTCTTTGCATCTGATGGGATAAGGTATATAGCAAGTCTATATTAAGCGGTGCATCCCAGTAAATGTCACAGCTGTGTGAGCAACACCCCAGGAGTGCCTCCACGTGAGAGGAAAGCAGCAATACTCTGGAAAAATGCTTGCCGATTCTCTTGGTCAAATGCTTGGGGAACGGGTTTCGTTCTCCCCCTGCCTACTGCAGCGCGCACAAGCCTAGAGCTAGGTCTGGACTCGGCAAAACATAGGGCTAAATCCTATTCGGGGCTTGCAGGGACTCACCCACTTACATGCGCTGCGGCATGGGGGCTGATTGCCCTTACCCTATGTCACATAGTCATGCACCCTCTTCCTTGCCCTCCTTCAGGCCCCGTGAAAATGGCACTCATCTGCTGTGCAGTGGTCCAGTTTAAATATGGCAGCCCCTGCCAGACAGGCCTCTTGCATGGTGCTGAGCCCATGTCTCTCACCTGGTCAGGGGTGCCATTCCCAACACTGGAGTGAGTCGCATGCACCAAAGTCCTTTGCTAGACTGGACTTGGATGTCCAGACTCACCACCACCTTCCCTCCTTTCCAGATGCTGTCAGCACAGGTGGAAGGAGTCCCTTGGAAGAAGTTGCAGCACAGTCTGTCATTAGGGGAAATTTCTTCTTGAGCTTATTGTTCAGTTCCTGTAGAGCTGGGCACTAGCTAAGGTCCTGAACAGAAGAGGAGAGAAAATGCCGGCAACATCTTCCCCCCACAATGGGAGTTCACAGCTGGTATCTTGTGCACTTGGGGAAGCACCTGTTGCTTATTTAAATGCCTACTCTCTTTGTTACCCTTCTTGCTGAGATGATGATCTCAGTCTTTCCTGGTAGTTGTGAGATCACTGGCTAGCGAGCGGCTGCTTACAAAAATCCCTCATCCTTCAACCTAATCTTCAACCCGGGGGCTGCAGAGCAGTGCTGTCTTTCCCAGAAACATCTGTCCTTCGGGCTGATTGTATCCTGAAACACAAACATGGGAGTGAAACGTTTCAAGCTAAGGGATCTGAGTCATTCCTAGCCACCACCTTGGCTTATAAACCAAAGTCTGCAATGTCTGTATTGTGAACCTGGTCTTGCTCTGCAGTTTTTAATAACTGATGAGATATTAAAATATGTCGTACATCATAGTCTGGCAATTAATTAATTAGTGCTAATTTCCTGCACTAGCTAATGAAACCATGGGGGGTCTTTCTTCTCTCAAGAACTGAAAGAGAAAAGTCAAATTCCAAAGGAAGGGAATTTGTTCCAATTCATTAGCATTAGTTTCCTTTCCCCAAAATTGTGTGTTTTCCAACCAGCAGCAGAATAGAGAGGGAGGTGAGGTAAAAATTGAGCAGAACTTACACAGGGCAGGTTGTGCAATTTGTATTTTGATGTATTTGGGTATGTAAAAAAAGCCTAGCAATGCCTGTAGAGTGTTTTCAGTGCCCTCTCCATTGCTCCTAGCAAATGCTGAGGCGTATGGCAGGGTGAGCAAACCACCTGTGCGGGGCTTGGCCCAGTCCCCCAGGTGAAAGCACTGGTTGCAAGGGTCCTATGGCAAGGAGCATGTGAGAGGGCCCAGAGAAAAGGGGAGCATTGGGGAAGGGTTTGGAGAGGGGAGTGAGCAGCTCATAAAGAGTGAATGGCTAATGAGAGAGGAGAAAAGAAGCTCTGGGGGTTGTAGCTTGTGCTGCGTAAGAGAATTAGTTTGATGTTAATTATGATTTTTCCATCTGAGGAACAGGGTTTGCCCTGAGACTTGAAATGGGTGTGGGAATGGCACCGGCTCCTTTTGGACCAGCGAGGCAGCCAGCAGCCTCCAAGGCGCTGTCTTGCTGGGTGCCGTGTATACGCTTGATGAGGTTTGCAAGCTAACCAGGCAAGGCAGACCAAGGGGGCAGATGCACAGCTAACCATGGACTGGAAAAGTGATGAGAGAAGGGGAGAGGATCTCCATTAAGGGTAGGGGTACAAAAATAGCTGCTAAGAGGTGATCAAAGAGCTCATGCACTGCCTAGGTCCTCTGTGATGCACCAAGCCTTCACCTGGCTTTTGCTGGGGTCTGCAGTCGTTTAAGGCATCGGTGCTGAGGTCTGTGCTTGCATGAGCGGTGCAAAGGGAGCAGATAGCAACCCAGACCGGTGGTTTCGTGCTACTCAGAGATCTCCCTCGCCAGCTATTCGTCTGCTTGTGTCAGGGTGCAATGGGCTGTTGATAAGAGCCTTCTGGAAGAGAGCACGCTTTAATACCAAGTGTCACAGAGCGCAAGGCACCGCTGTCATCTCCTGATGAAGGAAAGGTGAAATATGAGCCAATGTCATGCTCCAGCCTTGGCCCTTCATCCCAAAAGGGCCCTTACCTCAGCACTTCAGGGTAGCTTGGTGTCTCTTTGCAGAGACAGGTAGAGATTTTCTGTAGTGCAGCTGTGTTTCCATCTCATCCTTTTCTCCTTGTGATACCCTGAGCAGCTACCCTCAGGCAAACGTGTTTTGAGACACGTCATTTAACATTGCAGGGGACACACTACCATCTCTCAACAAGATGGACTTTATAGTGTCTCTCATCTACTCCTCTAGATTAAAGCACAACCTAGTGGCATTCCCCTAAAACTGGATTAGGCTCGAGACTGGTCCCACGCATTGTGAAAAGCAGGCTCCATCTATGTCTCAGTTGTCCGAGGGGGTGTGTTTGAATGAGGTTAGCAATAACTCATTCAAATGAGATTAACTCATAATTTTGAATGAGATTAACAAATGACTTCTGCAGGTAGATAAGTACCACCCTACTAGACTAACTGGCTGGGAAATGAAGGCTTCCTGGCCCGTCTTCACAGAAATGTATTAAGAGAGCTGTTGACAAAGTATTTTTCCCCCCATAAAAGAATTTAAGGGGTGTTGACAGCCCTTAAATTGGAAACATGTTTGTGTTTGGGGAGTTCGGATGAATATATACAAATGCAGATAGAGCTTGTGTTGCAAAAGTGTCCGTTGGATTGCAAAGCCATTTCCTCTAGGGGAAAAAAGTGTCCTGACAAAGTTGTTCAACCTCTTCTTCTAGTATTTGACACATGAATGCTTTTAAAGGATGCTGCTTGCTCAGTGTTGGCACGTGCACCACTTAATTGTATAAAGACTTCAGTGAAAATCCATGCTTTCTCATCTGTTTTCCCTGGAGCGGCTCTCAATAGCGCTGTGTGACCCTGGGGAGCCCTGACACCCCTCCCTGCACTCTGTGATTCACGGTTCTCAATGCCCCGTGACTCACCCTCTTGATTCCTTAATGTGTATTCACCTGTTTCAGCATCGCCTTTCGGTCCTTTACTAAAATGTCCATGGAGCTGGGGTTATGCCGTTGCATGAAGGTGTTTTTCATTGCTGAGCCATTGTGCAGTCCTCTTTGTGTGAATCTGCATGGCAACTCTTGATTGTATCCCAGTACAATGGGGAATAGCTACCACAGTTGCATAAAGGAAGAAAACCATGGCCAGGGGCTGGTTTCTATTTAAAAAAAAAAGTCCTGTGCGGTTTTAGTATCAGGACCCTGACAGATGATAAGCACACCTCATTTGCCACCCCCAGGACTGGAGAGATCAGTTCATGCAGAAGGACGTTGTGGTATGGAGGGAGGTTCAGTTCCTCTCAATCTGAAGACACTTGTAAAACCAAGCAGATGCAATGGTACAGGAACAGGTTTCCACCCAAGTTGAGCTCCAGCTTCCCCTACCTGGAGCTCTCTGCAGAACACAGAGGCATCTAATGGTTGAATCATAGGCTGCATATTATTACCAAACTTATTACTGAACAAAGACTTGCATGCAAAACTTAGCAAACTGATGAAAGGATGGATCATCTGCTCCTTCTAATTTCTTGGATAAGCTGATGCTTCTTATGTCCCACTCTTTAATTAACGAGGCAGAAGGAATTACCCCATACCAAGAAGATTCAAAGGGAATGTTCTACAAAGAAGCCAGAAAGGAAGGCAGGCTTTGTATAAAACCATTTAAATTGGATTTTTTTTTTTGTTAGCAGCAGCTTCTGGCAAGATGAATAATTTGGAAGTGAAGAATATATTTTGAGGCAGAGCAGGATCACTTGATCTGAAACTAATTTGTTGTCAAAAAAAGTTAAAGGCTTCTAACTTGGGCTTTATCTTGAACAGCATAATGGAAAGTAAGTAAATAAAACTGACTGATTCTCTAGTTCCTTATCCTGGTTTTATGATTCTGTAAGTGCCGAGTTCAGAGGTGTGACGCCAGTTTAGATCCTGTCTAGATCCAGAGAACCAGGGCTGCCATATTTCAAGCTGATGATCTGTTATTTTAGGTTGCAGCAGTGATTTGAGCCAAGTTAAAAGGGGAAAAACACTTCTCTGTCACTATTGGGATTGATTCCAGATTCAACATCAAGTTACACTGGGTTTCAGGCTTCCACGTTGAATATAGGTTAATACTAAATGTACAAAACTGCAGTTGTCAAAGAGTGTGGGTAATAGCTTGAAGAATGACCAGAAATGTAATCTTAGCATTTATGTCGTCTGGAAGTCCTAGCTAGTGCACTATCATAGGATCACATTTTTTATGGGCAATCTATTAGTGAAGGCATGCATAGCCTTTTAGGGGCTGGGTATGACCGTAAACTGCATCCAGCTGGAGGCCCTGGTGACAACGTGGCGGGGTAGCTCCTATAAAATACAACGGTATTGCAACCTCCAGAGTAAGATGAGTATAGGTCAAGAAGCATAGCTTTTTATGATGGAAAAAGACTCCTCCTCTTCTAAATTACAAGGGCCAAACTTCACTGCACTTGATCTGATCTGCCAGAAGATGCACAGCCCCCTAGGGCACCCTGTAATGGGGATAATACAGTCAGGAGTGTGGCGTACATGGACAGGGAAGAGGCTTCGCTTGCACTCCTTGGAGCCACTTTTTCAAAATAAATGTTCCTTGTAAAATGTCTTCCTGGTAGTGTCTACAGGGAAAAATCCCAAGGGCCTCGTAGTTAATTCAGTACTTGCAGTTTGTGCTACACCAGCAACCAGACTATGTGGACAAGTGGGCCAAGTGATGGATGGACAAAGTGTCACTCCACTGAATACAGCAGCTGCGGAGCTGCTAATTTCTCCAAGCAGAGAGAGCAGCAACAAGCTCCTTGGCAAAGGCAGCAAAATGTATCCCCAAGCCAGGGCCTTCCTTTTGCAAACTAAAACCTTCACCTGGGGGAGAATCTCACATGCTTTCCACTGACCGCAGCTTTCTGTGAGACAGGGAATATATAGACTTGCTCGTGGTTGCATGGCCCACTGGGGGATTGGGCGCACTGTCTGTTGTGCTGCCCCGGTGCGATCCCTTGGCTATTCTCTCCGTGCTGACTCTCGCCACTGCCCGTGAGCGCAAGCCCTGATTTGCACTGGTAAGGTTGACACTTTTTTTCAGTGCTGTTAAGCAAAGAAGCCCCCAGCCCTGGCTTCCCGTTTGCTTTGGATCCTAGACTGGTGAGGAAAGCATGGCATTGCTCAGGGCAGAGTCTGAGACTCAAGTCCTGTATTAAATGCCTCTCTTATAGTAGCCCCTGCTCTGATCTGCAGTGAGCATCGAAAGCGCAACGTCTCTGCTAAAGGTGTGAGCTCTTTAGCCAGTAGCTACGGTTCATTTTCCCCATTTCTTGAGGACTAACCACTAGAGGGAGAGCAAAGGCTCACATCCCCTTGGGTGAGATGCACGGGCATGAGGGGACGGCTAGAAGCTGCTTTTGCAAACCACCCCGGTGAAGTCTCTAGCACAAGGATAGCAGTGATTCAGAGCTGGCTTCAGTAATCAGTGATGTGCAGCTAGCAGCGTGACTTCTCCCCTATCAACCTGACACTCTTCATCCTGGCTAGCCGGTCCCTTGTGGCAGCAGTATCGAGCGGGAGCTGGATCTGAAGGGCCGACGCGATTCTGTGATGGGAAAGAAGAGGGCGTCTGGTCGAGCTGACATTAATAGCAAAATCTCTGCTTGGTTTATAGCTCTGCCGGTGTGCGTTTGTCGCGGCTTAGGCTTCCTGGTGAGGGTGACCTTCACCATACGTAGACCTACCCCACTGCTGGCAATGGGAAGTTTTCCCTGGGCAGTGGAGCATCTTTTAAATTTGGGTGGTTTTGTAATAATAAGGGCACTTTCCCTCTGCCTGCCAAGGTCGGTGGAACTGCTGATTACGAACTGGAGCAGGGGCCAGGCATTTCTGGACTCGTTCCTGATCCGGCCGTGGGCTTGCTGGGCTGGGTGACCCTGGCCTTCGCCTCCACGCGGACGGGAGATGCCGATTCTCCACTCTCCGCAAGGTCGCTCGTACAGGTCTTTTTGAGACATGTCAAGAAAATGAGCACTGATGAGAATCGGTCAGATTATTTGCCGTGAACAATTACCCAAATAATTTTAGCACCTTCTGTTCAATAAATTATTCACGATTGATTTTTACATCATTATTTACCCAGCCACACAAATGGCTGAGTAATATTCAATTAAGAAGTACTTTGACAACTCCTCCCACCCCAACCATGGAACAAATGATTCATAAATAAATGCTGTCATTATTTTCCCAGTTCTGGAATTAATATTGATTCACCGAGTGAATCGCCTTCATGTTTATTGCTTGCCAGCGAGGCTCCCGGTTGTTTGCGACTGCCGCAAAGGGAAAGGGCCAAAGGGATTTCAACAGAGAAATCAGATGTTTCTCCCCCCAAAAAGGGAAAACTTGAAATGAGTTCACTTTGTCCATGTGAGCAATGCTAACTAGTTTTACCGTTGCCAGGGCCTACAACTAACACAGCCAGCGTGCATCTTTGCTCATGTCATGTGAGGCTCCCTTTTCTAATTACACACAATCTCTGCTGATGATAACATGAGCGCGTAATAGCTGGGCGAGGCGCTTCGCCACCGCGTGCAGCCACTTGGGGATAACAAACTTGCAAGGTGATAGCAAACCTTAATTAATAAATGGTTATAAAAGGGGTCATCAGACAAACGGGCGCGATAGAAATCAGGGCTGGTTTTCAGCTTGGGTGAACTGTTGCAGCACCGCTGATGTTGGAGTAAGTGCAATGCCTTGATGACGGGTTTCTCAGCTGGTGTAAATCAGCATTGCGCTAATGATTCACCCCGGTTGAGCTCTGGATAAGTGGCATGATCCCTTGGCCGCGCTTGTTAAAGTAGCCTCCATCTCTTTGCCTGGAGGGTGTTGAGCCTTTTGTCCTGTAGCTGCAGGGGGACCCAGCCATCTCTTGCAGTGTTGCATTGTGGCTCACATGGTTTCCAGATTGCCTGACAAAGTGCAGGACGGCTGTCAAATTCCTGTGTGTGCTGAGTAAACAGGATCACGTAATAAAGACTTAATTATAAAAGCTAATGGTGTAAGACTATTATGATTTGTGGAAAAATGCTCATTAACGGCAGAGTTATGAAAAACAAACATTTTTTCCGATACTTCCCTGCAACCGCACATTGAGCAAACACACGCTGGGAAATGTAGATATGTAACGAATTGTGGGAAGCGGCAGACAGGATGGGCTTGTTTGGATGGGGCTCGTTTCCAGGGGCTGGAGTGAGCTCGGCCGGCAAATTTACAGGCCAGTTTATAGCAAAGTCCTGAGCATTTCCCTACGACTGATGAAAGATGTTTTTCATCTGTTTGCTTTGGAGCCGGTGGGCAGCGATAGAGATTAACCACTGAGTCTGATTTGAAACAGCACTGTGATAAGGAAGTAGAGCATTAAACCTTTGAATACGGATGTCTTCCAGCCTGCCAGCCAGTCATACAGCAGTGGGTATATAGACAGATGCAGATGGAGATCAATAAGAAAGGAAGAGAAAAGTTTGCTAACACAAGGTTAGCAATAGTCCAGAAAATGCAAAATGTCTGTGTCCTGGTTCTTCTCTTTTTGCACTGTTTTTACACTGGCTTGATGGGAGTTATCCCAGATTTGCACTGATGCGACTGAGGACAGGATTCAGCTCGTGGTTTTTATAAGGTTGCTGTCTTGGCTGCCAAACAGTGCAGGCTACACCGCCGAATGGATCTCCCTGCAGCACGCCGTGGGCACCTCGTCTGAACGCCATCTGGATTCCCTACCAGGTCCCCAGCAAGCCCTGTCCCAGTCCTCACCACCGCGGGTGGTTCCCCGATGCCTCCTGTAATGGGAAGCGCTAACCCTAGGCATGTCGCCTCTTCTGTTGTGCAGCTGAGACGGTATCTGGGAAGAGGGCAGAAGTGTGTGCCAAGGCAGAGGTGGGATAGACCACACCTGATGCCTGGTACGTGATGGAGGACTCTGCAAAACCCAAGGTCAATCTCCTTTTCTGCACGGCACAAAGAAGAGGGATTCATCTTTATTACTTTCTACGCAGCGTGCCGCGGTATATCCACAGCGCGCAGTATGCCTGAATTAGACCTGCCCGATGTCAGACACGATGCTTCCCCTGCACTACGAGCGCCATTATGTTTCCAGAGTGCCACTTGCTAAGTGGTAAGAAAAGGAACCTCTCCTGGGCTGCTGTACAGGCTCCATCGCTGCCTGTTGAGCTCCCCGTTAATGAAGATGTCAAACTCCAGCTCTGCTGGCTTGAGATTAATTTCCTATTTTTTTCTGCTGAAATAAACCAGTAAACTTCCGAGGCAGCATTTCATCAGATTGACGCAGGTTGCAGGCTTCCAATCTGAATCCAGGAGTCAGATTTTTGGCCAATCAAATAGAGGAGTAGCAAGAAATAGGTCACTTCTAATTAGCTTCAGTTAACATGGTTGATTTCCCTCTCCCAAATATGTCCCTTCCTCTGATATCAAGCATCAAATAGCCTTTCTCAAAGCAATTATCCCATCAAAATGGGTTGTTATCATAGTTAGCAATTTTCATAGTAATGCATTAATTGCCCCCGGCTTACCTAGCTTCTAATCAACAAGGTAGGTATTAGTTTCTGGAAGTGATTGATTTCAAGGGACTTAGCACTTAATTACATTTTAGCAAAGTCTGTTTTGAATCCTTAGAGAAGTGAGACACTTTCTGTTTGGCTTTGAACATATCTTGTTGAAGGGATCTAAGTAACTAAATTATTCCATTCATTCCTAAACGCGCTCATCACGAAATTGTTGAGTTCTGTCACTTCCGATTCATCTTGGCCCAGAAGAGCTCACCCCAATTGGAACATTTGCATTAATAAGGAATTGCCTTAAAAATAATGATCGCATTATACATGGCTGCATTGCAGGGATGGATGGATGGAGTGATCTCTGTGTAATTTCTCTATCAATTAGTTAACTCACTGGGATGCTTTGGGATTCAATGTTCCCTATAAATGCAGGTTTCTCATCATTTAACTTCTTTTGGGTATTTCCAGTGGTCGCATGTTTCACTGGTGACTTTGGTCGTAGGACCAGGAATTGGGAGACTGGATGGGGGCGAGGCTCCAACCAGCCCAGTTTGGCCTCTGTCGGTACCAGTCACTCCAGAAGAAAGTGCAAGACCTTGCAGTTACGGCATGGCCCACTCGGCCTCCCCAGAAGAGTTTCCTCTTCAACCCCACCAGTTAAGGGTCCTGAAAGCAGAAACAGATCTACATCCCTTCCCATTTCTGTTTGTTTTCTGCATTTATGGCTATAACTCCGCGTAGTTTGACCTCAGTGTAAATACTGATCTCATTCTTATAAGCCCCTGGCCTTGTGATTTCTTGTGGCACTGAGGTCCATAAGCTAATTGTGCCCTGTATAAAACAAAAACAAATTCCCTTTCATCAGCATTGCTGCTTTTCCATTTTGTTGAAAATCTCCTTGTTAGTTGTTCTAGGCCAGAGAAAATAGAGCTTCCCTCAGCCATGGCCCCAGGAAGTCTGAACTTGGGTTGCTTGTGCAAAAATGGGAAGTAATGATATGTAATATAGCTCTGTTTATTGTGAGAATTAATTGAAATGTTTCTTTAGCCATTTAGGATCCTCAAATTTTATAACTGCAGTTATTAATATTGGGGGTGATTTTTTTCAAAGGCACAGAGGTAATTTAGGTATCCAAATGCATTGATGGGAGCAGGGTAGCTTTGAAAACCGGCCGCATTATGGAAGAAGGACTTCAGTTTTCCCTGGCCTGCAGTCCCTAGAGCAAGGGATCCCCTTGCTTGGCTGACTGAATCTGCTCCAGGATGGGTGTTAATGATGCAGACAGTGTGGAGGGGAACATCCCAGCCCTTTTGTGTGCAGCCTGGAGGATCTCTTTGCAGCTTTCTTTTCTAAAACGGGTGAGAAGTGCCGGCAGCTGTTTCTGTTCCTGCTGCATTTTAGCCACAGGCTTATTATTCCATCCTAGAAACGGTCTCGTTAATCAAACGTTCTGGGAATGCATGCGATTGGCTGTATCAGAATCACTAATCTTCATTAAGAAGTAATGAAAATCCAGCCTGGGTCTACTCCGAGCTGGAACTTACTCCCCTCCGCCCACCAACCCTCTTTCTCCCCATCGCCCCCAGCCAACTATTTTTAAATGGATTACCTAGGAAAAGGAGGTAGGCTGAAGTGCTTAATTTGGAATAGAATTTAAAAGAAGATGGGAAAGGGCTTGATGATAATGCATGGGTCTGACAACTGCATGTTAA
>JAGPOW010003356.1:6437696-6467820 GCA_030014935.1 Caiman crocodilus | reverse complement strand
TAAGCCGCTGTGATAAATATAATGGCTTTGCTGCTGCTTCCACTTCATACTAGAATGTATTTTATTCACAGCTGCTCCCAGCGTTCACAGGTTCAGGTGGCAGAAGTAGTCCAAGCATGTCTAATATTCATTTTGGGGGGCCCAGTTTCGTTCGCACTTCCCGGATTGTGAACTGGGAGCAACTCGGTTGTGGCCGGTGAAGTGTGTCATTGAGATGTGAACGTAGTCGGGTGAACTCTCACCGTTGCGTGCAACTGTCTAGGCTTGAAATGTGAACGCTCGTGTGCTCTGGCTGCCCTGGCCTGATCTCACAGAGGAGCAGCCCCTGAAATCCGGTTCTTACTCTTAGGAAAGCAGGCCTGAAAAGAAGTGTCCTGCTTCCCTGCTGCCCAGGACGCGGTGCAGTTGTCTGCAGTGGTACAGCGTGGTCCATGGGTGCTAGCAAATCTGGTTTCGCCACGGTCTGTGCATGGCTGTAAGCGAGGTCTCCTGCATCGCACAGTGCCGGGGAGCACAGGCAGAAAGGGACGGTGAACAGGATCTGACCAGCACTTTTCCCACTGCTCTTCTCCCTCTTGCAGCCTCCAGCCTTTAAAGTCTAGGAAGTTCTCATTCAGAAGCTGTACCCCTCACTCCCGTGCTCAGTAGCTACTGATGTCCCTTTCCTTCAAGGACGTGTCCAATCCCTTTTTGTCAGTATTTCTGTTGCAGTGGGAAGAGGGCGGTGATAGCAGCTGGGTGTACTCTTAACTCTTTTCTGATGCTAGTTGTTTGTAAATGGACTTGCACACCAATTGGAGGAGGCCAGGGGGATTAATACTATTGATTTGATGGCATGCATGTCACTCCAAGGATGAGCTGCGTGCTCATAAAGTCACTAATCGTTTGAAGGATCAAGGATAGTGCAACCAAAGTAATTACACCATGCTAACAGCAGCAGTAATGAAAGCGTGCCCTGGCCAGGCTACACTTCCAGAAGTTGGGCAGTAAAGGAGCTTGGCCAAGGACATAAATGCTCGAGTACCTTGTATACACCATACCTGCAGCAGTGCTTCATGGCATATAGGCAACACGTCACCACCTCACTGGGGTCCTGATTCAAAGCCTGTAGTCAATGGAAAGACTTCTGTTTCTTCCAGCTCTTACCCAGGTTTTATTGCTGGAGTCTCTGACTTCAGGTGGCTTTGAAGTCGGTAAGGAGCAGCACGTCCAAAGTTCAAGTTAGTAGATATTCAGGAGATCTGGGCAATGAGAAACCTCCCTCTAATACTCAAAAATATAGTCATGAAAAGAGTTCTCCTGTCAAAGACGAGCAGCGAGGCTAGACAGACTGATCTGCTGCTGACAGCCACCGCGGGTGGCTCGGCGTCGAGACTTCTGTGTTGGGTTGTAAACTCTTCCAATGACTTTTAATAAGAGCAAGTCACTCACCCAACCTACTTACCTACCTGCATGTGGCTTAACTAGCCTCCCTCTCCCTCTCCCACATACAACAATGCTTAGCTCATGGGGTGCTGCGAGGCTTCAGTGGGGATGGCAAAGTGTTTTGAGCTCTTTAGATGAAAGGTGCTTTAGAAGTTCAAAGCATTAGCATTGCTACACCGCGCCAACGTAAATACTAACAAGCCTTTTGCTTTCATCTCCCCCTCCCCAGCCATGGCAGGGAAAAGCTAATACCTGATTACACAATATATGGCACAAAGAGGTTCATTATGTAGAGAGAAGAAAATGATTTTTTGGTCCTCTTTGTGTTTAGCTGGATTTGGAAGAAGGCGGTTGGGGGGTGGAGGGGGAGTTTTCATACTCGAGAAATGAACAAACTTTGCTAACTTCCAAGCTTGCTCAGATGACAGGCAGGGAGCGCACACAAATGTATAAAACATCAAAGGGCACAGAAAGGCAAGTAGTGCCGGAGAGATCCAAATATAGCTTGCTGCAATTTAATACTTTCCTAGCGTGAAAGGAGAAAAACTTTGCAGCAAGGTTTTGCCGTTCAGCCTCGCTTCCATGGGTGCAATGGGCCAAACGGAAACAAGTAGCGGAGGCAGTCGTGTCATTTCATCAGCAATGAAAACACATGCACACACAGGCTTTCTTTGTAGTAAGTGGTGGGGGAAAAAACAAAACTTTTGTAGTCGCCGAACCTGAGAGAGAGGAAATGGCAACACCCACCCCCCCACCCCCTCCAGCCAAAAACCAACCAACCAAAAACCTACGGGCAAGGACTGGATTAATGAAAGGCAGGAATGGAATCAGATGGAGATTGGGTTTTAAAGTTAACCCGTTTTTGCCAGTACATTTGCCAGGTAAGTCTGGAGGGATCATTTGTGACGAGCAACCCAGTTGCTCCCTTGGTAACAGCATCCTCCCAGCCACCGCTTCCAAATGGCACAGTGCTCATGATCCCCGAGGAATGAAAATCAGCCCTCTGGAAAGCGCTGCATAAGGGGCAATCGGCACGGGTTCGCCAAAGGCAGGTCCTGCCAGACCAACCTGATTGCTTTTTACGGCCAAGTAACGAAATCCTTGGATGACGGTGTCACTGTGGACGTAGTCTTTCTAGACTTTAAGAAGGCCTTTGACACTGTCTCTCACCCCAGCCTCATCAGTAAATTAGGCTACTGTGGCATTGATGCCTGCACAGTTTCCAGGCACCGTGTCCTGCACAGTTGGATGGGTAAAAAGCTGGCTGGGGGGCGCACCCAGAGAGCAGTGGTGGATGGGTCGTACTCACCCTGGTGAGATGTGAGCAGGGGGCACCCCAGGGCTCGGTCCTCGGGCCCGTACTGTTTAACACCTTCATCAGCGACTTGGGCGAGGGGGTGAAAAGCACACTGTCCAAGTTTGCTGATGACACTAAGATGTGGGGCAAGGTGGGCACACTGGAAGGGAGAGAGAGGCTGCAAACAGATTTAGACAGACTACAAAAGTGGGCAGACAAGAATGGGATGGGGTTCAACGCAGACAAGTGCAGGGTGTTGCACTGGGGAGAGGGAATCCACAGCACACATACAGGCTGGGGAGTTCCCCTCTTGAAAGCACAGAGGCAGAAAGGGATCTGGGAGTCATTATTGACTCCAAGATGAACATGAGCCGCCAATGCCAGACCGGAGCCAGCAAGGCCAGCCACACCTTGTGCGTCCAAAGGTGCGTCTCAAGCCGGTCCAGAGAGGTGATCCTCCCCTCTATGTGACTTTGGTCAGGCCGCAGGTGGAGTACTGCGTCCAGGTCTGGGCACCGCACGTCAGGAGGGATGTGTCCGGCCTGGAGAGGGTCCAGAGGAGGCCGCCCGCTTGGTGCGAGGGCAGCAGGACAGGACAGGCCCTACGAGGAGAGGCTGAGGGACCTGAACCTGTTCAGCCTCAGCAAGAGGAGGCTGAGAGGGACCTGGGGGCTGCTACAAGCTCATCAGGGGGGATCAACAGCAAACAGGCAGAGCCCTTTTCTCCCCAGCACCACCCGGGGTGACGAGGAGCAATGGTCATAAGCTGATGGAGAACAGGTTTGGGTTGGAGACCAGAAGGCAATATTTTATACTTAGGGTGGCCAAAATCTGGAACCAGCTTCCCAGGGAAGTCGTCCTTGCCCCTACCTTGGGCAAATTGAAGAGGAGGTTGGATGCTCACCTGTCTGGGGTCTTGTGAACCAGCATCCATTCCTGCCCGTGGCAGAGGGTTAGAGTAGATGATCTGTTCAGGTCCCTCCTGACCCGAGCTACGATGAAACTAAGGCCCAGGCATGATTTTTGCCTCCCACTGAAGTCCCCAGTTGAGCAAAGCGGAAACCCTACCAGGCAGAAACCCTTTCAAAGTCCATGAACAAGAACTCAATGGGACTGGAGTGTGCTTGTAGCTCAGCTAATCCTGAAGTGCTTTGATTAAAAGAAAGGGGCTAAGCATATGCTTGAGCATGTTGTTGAACTAGAACCTGAGCTCTCAGAATAGGGTTCCAGGAGATGGAGGATTTGCCTGAGAAATCCCTAGTGCTTCATGCCCTGATTATGAGTCTCCCTAAGAGAAGAGGAGAAAGCAGAACAGAAGCACAATCCAGTAGCAGCAGGAGGAGTCGAGAGCCTGATGTCTTGCCATAGGGTATCTTGTCATATAATTATACATTTGACGTTACTGGAATTACCAGATAATTCATTCTTTCTGAATCAGGCGGTACTTTTAATAAGTTGTAAATATTACTAATTCATCTGCCCTTCATTGCAATTCACTGCACATCAGAAAATCTCTAGACAGGCAAGAGGATACAATAAAAAAAAAAAAAAAAGAGAGAGAGAGAGAAAAGGATCCTATTATTAGTTAGCCCTAATTAAAGTCCACTTAGACTAATTGTTAACCAGGTTTAATAACTTGCAATTGCAATCTTACTAAATAACCACCAGTGAGTACAGAGAAGGTTCAGCTGGGAACCTAATTAACTATTTGTTGCATAGGTCTTTTTGATAATGACATAACAGTTAACAGCATCCTATGCGGTCTTACTAAAGAAGTGCTTCTTTGCTAATTAATATCTGCATAACTGTTATTAAATGTAAATTGATCCTGTCATTAAGATACTGGAAGCACTGCAATGCATTCACCACTGGAGCAGCTGAAGAATGAAAGGGATTCAGCGCAGGAATAAGGACAACGTTTTGATCTGTGATTTTTGCATTGTGGGTGGATAAATGTCTGCTTTCCAAATCTGCCGAGAAAGGGGAAGCAGATCAAATGGACAGATTTTGATTCATCTCTTCCTGATACTGCTAGCTAATGGAATGGTAACTGCCATATTCCATCACTCCACAGAAATAATTTCCCCAAGAAAAACTGTAGCAAACTTTTATACTTTGGCTGCTTGCTCGAGTAGCAGGGAGCTAGCCCAGGCTCAGGAGGTGGGATGCTTCAAAAGGCACAGCAACAGGCAGGTTTACATCGTGGACCTGTCCAAAAGTGTCAGCGCCAGATACCTTTTCATTTCTACCCTGGAAGAACTTTTACAATCAGGCATAGGAGATTGCAAAGATTCACCTGTAACGTTATGGGTCGACGACTGAAAAAAGGCTGAAAACCACTGGTCTAGATCTTCACAAAAGCCGCTCGCGGTGCAGAATAGGGAGGTAGGAAGTTTTTGTCAGTCATATGGAGCATGCACCTAATCTCTAAGCAGCAAGCTGCTACCCTGAGCACTTCCTCCCCCTTGTATCAGTGTGAATGTTAAATATACAAATTACGTGGAGATAAAAAAATCATTAAGTTGCAATTATTTCAGCTGTATAACTTTATAGATATATAACTACATTAAAAGAACTGCTTTGCAAGTCCCTTATTTTTTTGGTAGCAAATTATTCAATTTTATTAAGAACATAAAGCCAGTCTTCGGTTCCAGTTGCAAGTAAGTGTGGTATTTCCATCTGACTGCGAACATGGTGCAGGTATAAAAAAGACAGATTGGGCTGGATTTCAGACCACATGTTCCCACAGTAAGAGTGAAGCACTTGGATTCTGGGGCAAAAAAAAAATGCTAACAATGATGGATGGCTCTTCCCTGCTGCCCTAGGCTGAGGTTGAAATTGTTACTGGAGCAAACAGCTCCATGGGGAAAATCAAGAAGCTACAAAAAAGGAGAGAGAGGATCTGGCCATGTGTCCTCTTCGCCTAGTCTTGGTCCTGGCACTCATTGCAGTAGACGGGTTTCAGGACAGTGTTTCTGACTGACCAGCACGTGTCTGGTGTGCTCGCACAAAACCGGGTTGGGTAGAAAGACGTGGAGAGAGGCAGTTTGCTGTGTTAGCCTAAAGTCAGGTGGAAGGCAGGGATAGGTCGGCACCTTATAGACTAACTAAATCAGAGATGCAGCCACCATCCTCATGTCCCTCCACTGTGCCGCAGCCCCTGGAGCCCGGATTCTGCGAGAGCCTTGTGGGCTGCGTGCCTTCACGGGGATTGATTTCAACGCTGAAGGCTGGTTGAGTCGGTAGGTCTTCCCAGGATTGTGGCCGTTCCTCTTCAGTGCTGCTGCGCTCTGCAGCCCCTTGGTTCATCCCACGGTGATGATGAGACCAAGTGGTCCAGCTAGGCCGCTCCCTTGTGCGCCAGGGTAATTAATGCATCGTGTTCAGGTGACGGTATTTCAGGCAAATGTTAACCATGGCTGATAAATGGCCAGGCTGGTGATAAACGTACCACTAACCCAGCATCAACTCCTGGTGCTGCTAAAGTCAGCGCCTCTCACTTCACTTTTCACAGTACTTTTCTCCACCAGTGGCTGCCGCCACCCTTGTATGTTGTATCCCATTCCCTAGGTCCTCTGTTGGTTCCTGTTTCTTTGCAAGGCTCAATCCTTTCCATATTTTTACCCACTAGCCACTTTGTGGGTGAGGGTGCTGAGACCTTATGGTCCTGCCATTGGGTTTGTGCACTGACTTGATTGAAAGCATTGGGCTCCATGAAACATAGGAGGAATAACAGTAGTGATACACAACAACAGGTATCTGGGACATTAAACCAGAAGTGCTGGAGATCTCTTTCCCACTGATTGGCCAGGAAAACCTCATAATCACATGATTTTTGGAAGGCCCCCCCGGGTACGTGCTGTAACTTAGGGGATCCCAAGTGTTAATGCAATACAATTACAACAGAACTGCTGTGTTAGAAAAGAAAGGAACTGCATGGGGCCTTTTTAAATCTGGCTCTGTGGATTTACATGTAGTAGGAAATGAAGCACTGAACTGTTGCATTCAACACAAGGGGGAAAAATCTATAAATACAGTATACTGAACAAATGACAAATGTCAAAACACTGCAGCTATGTTGTGACTTTGTACTACTATAAAAAAGCAAATTCATTACACTGGAGCTATGGGGCCTTTAATGCTGTTTACTAGAAGGTCAATTTTAAGTCTAAGAAATATCTTTGGAAAACTCAAAAATGACAAGAATGGGCTTACATTTTCTGTTGCTTTCTGGCTACCGTGTTTCTCAAGTGAACCCTGGGCATAGCTGCAAGGAAAGGAAGGGAATTTCATGCCGTAATAAACCATTGAGTAACATAGCATAAAAGCAGACAGCACGGAGAATTTTGCCAAGATGTCACTTGGTTTGATGCATCTGAAGAGGGTGGGGCGAGGAGAACAGCAATTACAAACCACTCTTTTATTTTTAATTAAATCTAACTCTCATTCAGCTGCTGCTAGACAAATAGAGGGAGTTTCTTATAGCGCTCCAGAGTGAATGAGCAAAATTGACCCCTACTGAAATGTGTGCGATGTGCAGGTTCCAGCTGTCTCCTTCATTTATTTAATAAAATCTGCTACATAAAGCACCTGCCATTGCAAAATCTAGGCTTCTCCTCTATGCAGTGTTTCATTGTCTCTGTTCTAACTTGCTAACCATGCCTTTTCATGGCTGGCCTGCCCTTCAGGAAGGAGACGTATGGGATGAAATTCTGGTCCTGTTGAAAACACTGACTCTGACGGGGCCAGAATTTCATCCATCAGTTTGTGGGTAATGCACAGACTTAGGAGCCAAGAGATTGGGACCTCATTGCCAGCTCTGAGCAGCAGTCATTAAAACTTTCTGGCCCACTCTCAGTTCACTAGTACTTGTGATGTGTGCAGCCACAACGTGCATGGGTGGTCTGTACAGAAACGCTTGCGTGCACGTAGGTGAAGATCAGAAATCCGACACGCTTTCTTCCAGCAGTCTCTCAATTAAAATCACAGATGCCCACTGCAACTGGATGGTTTCTTTGCTCCCCTGGTTATCAGGAAGGAGTGGGCAATTTAGCAGTTTAGTTACTGTGTCCTTACGAGCCTCGATGAAAGATGATTCTTGATACTCCCGACCCAGACCTCCTCCTAGCTGTTCCTTGTCTTGGTGAGGAAAGCTGATCCAGATCGTTGACATTTTTCTACCTCTCCTGTGTTCCTTTCTTGCATTGTAGCAAGTTTTCAGAAGGGGACTGAGCCATTGATTAACTATAGGCATGGAAAGCTGCAGGCCTGACAGGTCTTCAGACAGGCAGCTTCACCATCAAGCCACATCCAACAGACAAATTGACTACTAGAGAAGACAAACATGGGCTGTTGCCGCAGCTCCCATCTGTTATGAGGCTGCTTTGAGTTTGCAGGAAGAATGTGGACCATTTGAAACTTTGGAAGGGTTGTGGCTTATGACTACGTTACATCTGCAGGGAAACTACATGGTGAAGAGATGCGCCCCCCTCTATCGCCATCAGTCAGAATCGGGACCCTACCAAACCCTACAGTTCATCGCGTGGAAACAGCCTTCCCGTGCATCTGGACGTGGATGGCATCGTTTTCTTTCAGTTGCCTTTTGCTGCCTCCCAGGCACTCACTCGAACTGTGGACAGGCTCCAGGAGAAGCATTGATATTAGCCCTGATCCAACTCCTACTCAAGATCTTCAGATGACCTTTAAATCAGATGCAAACTCATCGGGTCTTCCAGACTTGGTTGTGCAAAGGTTTACAGCTGATGTTCAAGAGCCTCTTTGCTTGAGCCCTGAGAGAGGAAGAGTAATGTGGAGGGCAGGAGCGCAAAGAAAGAATGGAAGACAGATGGGAAGGGAAGGAGAAAGAGAAATTTTAAAGCAGATACATGAAGAAAGCACAAATTTGAGGCCCTACACCATCCTATTGCATTAGCACCACATCCCTGAACAGACTTAAACCCAGAGAAAGGGCTGGGTTTCATCCCTGCTTGTAGCTAGCTCTAGTGTCTCTGCAAAACAGACTATGCAGAAGCCCTCCGTGGTGGAAGGCTGTTTGGATGGGGGGTGACTGCTCCCTCTCTTTCTAACCTAAGATCTTGCCTTTGCTTGTTGATTCGGACAGATCCAGGTCTAAAGGTGCAGGTCATCCCGTCATGGCCAGCTTTCTGTGACGTTCAAACTAACGCGACAAGGACGGGTCAGGGCAGCGGAAGGAAATATGGCTGTAAAGCACAAAGGAGGACAAGGACGGTGAACAAGACATAACCCTACTCCTGGGAACAAAATGCATGGCAGCAGCAGTGTGAAAAAATATTGTGTTGTTTCCACAAGTAATGATGTCGGGAAATTTGGCTGTAAGCTTTTATTAGATGTTAATCACACAGAGAGCAGGGTAGCATTTCCAAGTCAAATGTAATCCAGTGTAAATAAATACAGTGCGGTTGGACTAGAGCAGCACGTTCATCCTGGTATGAAAAGGCAATTATAAGGCAGTCACATTGCCTCCATGTATAAAACCTGCCATTTGCTATAGTTAATAGAGATTACAGTGTGTTCCTAGGTCGTATTTCAGAGAGTTATGCCTATATCTGTATTTATTTCTGCATGCAAATATGTTCAAAGACGAGGATCTGTCTCTGCAGCCAGCCAAATTGAGGAAGAAAATAAAAAATGATGGGAAAATAGAGGCACATTAGAGCCGTGCATGTTCCCATAATGCTGGAGAAATGTCCCAAGACCGGCACTGCCCTTTAAAGGGAAACAGAATAGATACGTGCGCAATCGCGTCCCTCTCTGCTGACATGAATCCTTCAGGTCCTCTGCAGCAGCAGGCACTTCCCAAGCCCCTTGCTTTTCATCTTAGGTTTTTCTCTTCCTCTTTTGCCCAGAGCAGACATGAAAAAAGAAGGTGTCTAATCTGATTCATTTGTTAGGCGGAGATGTTCCTCAGATGAGGCCTTATTTCTGCAGAATGTAGTTTCCTCGATGAACATGTGTCTCGCTGTCAGCACAGCCATTAGAGAGGCCATGTAGTGCAATAGAAAACATCCATCCCCAAATCCAAGTGCTCGTTAAAATACTGAAAGGTGCTTAAAAATCCTCTGAGTGCATGCGGGGTGGCAGTTCTTCAGCCTCGGCTCTGACGATTGTCTTGTCTGAGCCGGTCTCTCCCGTGGTTCCTGCTCACAAACATCAGGTGCAGACGGACTAATTGACCTCCTAAAATACAACGTTTTGGAATCGTTGCAGTACAGTTTTCAAGGGCTTTTGGCCACGGAGGGTGAGGGGTGTATGGGTGGACGGGCTCCTTCTCCCCAGCATCCCCGCCCTGTCAAAGTCACCCTCCCAGAGGTTTCACAGACGTTCAGCCCACAGGACAGGAAGCATGGTACAGCTCCAGGGCTGTGCCTTCTTCATTTGAGTATCTCAGCAAAGACGTAGCCCTTTCTTGGAGAATTCCCAGCACCACTGGAACAGCATTTGCAGAGCGGTAGCTTTCTCCTCGGATGCTGTTACCACGCGTGTGAGGACAAGAGCCTTGAGAGCAAGAGGAGAAACGCTATAGCTTGTCCTAGCCAGCAGATGAGCTGGAAGAACACGAGTCGAGATGGGCTCACGTTGTGCTGGAAGCACTGCATATCCTGCTGGCTTGTACTGTCGGTATGTGCATCCGTCTGTTGCTTCTTATGCTCTTCCTAGCCTGGCACAGGGGCTGTCTTTTTGCTCTGTGGCCATCCAGCAGCAAGCACAGTAGGGTCCCATAAGACAGGTCATGGAGGCCTGCGGCTCCAGGGTGAACGGCGATGACACTTACTCTGCTGTATATGTTTCCTTGCCATGTCTTGCAAGGTATAACAGGCTGTAAAATGTGAAATCAGTGGTTCTGCACCTTTGCAGAATCAAGGCACCTCCATTCGGCGCTCCCCAGAAAATGCCAGCTCTTAGTTTTCACTCATTTTCGACGGCAGAAAAGTAAGAGCATCATCCTCCTGTTGCAAAGAGCTCAGGAATGACCACAACGGGTCCAGATTGTTTTACCACTCTGGGTTCCTATGTGAAACCTGTGGGCTTATCTTGTGAAACATGTTTTCATGCTTCATCCCATGGCGCCCTGCAAAGGGTCTCGAGACACCCCGGGGTGCCACAGCACCCTGCTTGAGAATCACTGCCTTAAACGCTGCCCTTAATTCCAAACCCTGGTTGATCTCACGAGCTCGGGACCAAACCCGGGAGACATCGGCGGTCTATGCAGGTACATCATCTCGCACCAGCGGAGGATGTGACCTCAACAGCAGCCCCTTCCCCAGAAGCCTGTGCTAAAAGTGCAACCCAGAACTTCCTTTGGGTTTTATCCCTCATCCGTTCTGCACCAAGTACGTTGCCGTGAGGGCCGACGAGTTGCTGAGATGATGTATCGGCCTGGTTCTGGGGGAAGGGGCTGGAGGGTAGGCCCCAATCATTATTTAAACATTGGTTTGTCTGTGGCTGAATAACTGTTATAAACTGAAATCCTCCTAAATCAGCATCCTGTGCTGCAAGTGTCATGCATCATAAATAAAAGCTTTTAACCTGGCTTCTTTGCAGCTGTCCCTGGAGACAGTGCAGGGAATCAATAATAAATTTAAGGCCTGGCAAATTTCAGGCTGCTCGAGCGCTTGAAAACAGAGGCCCACGTCTCGTTAATACACCAGGGTGCAAGCGCAGGCAAACTCCAATGAAAATCTTGTCCCTGTAACCATTTCATTTGAGGATAAAAGGCACAAGGGACTGAGATTAACATCCCATTTTCCCCTTTTGTCCTTGTACGTCTGCAGAAGGTTCAGGCTGAGAAAATGTTTGCAAATTATTATGGAAATGCTGGCTCGCCAGCACATGATAAACATGCCCTGTACAAAAGCAGTTTAAGCAACCAGCTCAAATAGACAGTCAGCATTTCACAGCCAGGTGGGCCCTGAATGCCGATGAGGAAGGAGCAGGAGTGAGAGCGATAGGGCTGGGCTTCCCAAGCAGTTGCAAACTGGCTGAAGCCGTATCTCCACGGGAGCAAGAGCGATGTAGTCCACCCGAGCTGCAGGAGGACGATGCATTTTACGAAGGAAATCTCTTTTGGTGAGACAGTGAGATCCTATGTGGGTGCCTGAGTGTGCGAGGCAGCACACCGAGGCACCTGAGGTTGTTGCACTAGCGGCCCTGCTCAGCGGGAGAGGCACCGTGGGGTCAGCCGGGCAGTGAATGTGCTTGGCTCCAGGTGTCCAGCCACCCCGTGTGGGGCAGGACCCTACGCAGACGGCCGTCCACCTCGGGACCGAGCAAGGACAAAAGGGAGCTGCCCCTCGCCTGTAGCACGCTTGCGGGGAGCCCGGTGCTGCTAAATCACGTGTAGCTGGCCTGATTCAAGGCCAAGCTTTTGTACGCCGTGGAGCAGCTACCTCGCTGCGATCTACTGAAAGTCAGCCTTTGACACAGGCTTTTGTCTGTGATGCCATTAGTGCCCGCGGCGCCAACCATGCCACCTAAGGAAGGGCAAGGGCTCCAGGAGGGCAGAAGGAAGGCATGGGGGGAAGCAAGTTGGGTGACACTCATGCAGGAAAGCTGTCTTCCTCTTCCTCTGCCCCCCGCCGGGGTTGAGCTGGTGCCCAGCCAGGACTCCCCAGAGAACAGGTCAACCCGCTATAGCAATGCTTTGGGTTGATCTACTCTGTTATTGAGCAGAAACGTGGCAGTTCCTGCAGAAGCATTCGCAACTTTTCTTCTAGAAACTGCTCGGCTCAGTTCAGCCATTCGTTCATGGTCCAGCCCCAACTCCTGCGGCATGTCAAGTGCTGGGTGGACCAGGCTGTGCGGGAAAGGACCCAGCTCTGAGCCCAGCAGGCGACCATCGTGGCTAAAAGCTAGGCTGCTCTGGAAGGTCGTCCTCCTTCCATTGATCTTGCTCTGTGGGAGGACCCTTTCCCTCAGAGCACAGTTTCTATTCGCATTCACTGTAAATTGGCGTGTTAAGGATATGTCCCATCTTGCCTAAACTTCCTCACTCATCTCTGGCTATTGAAAGGACTCAGTATTAGCAGGGACATGGCCTTTTATCATTCCAGCGCTTTCCATTATAATGAAGACATGTTTTGCTCGGTGCCTTGTTCAGCTATCGACTATTGAGCTATTAATAAGCACGGTCCATGAAAACAGTGCTGGCCAGGAGCTTTCCCATTAAATACCACTTTTATGAGCTGCCGGGATTTTTTTATGGCAAGTCTAAGGTTTAACTGAGCCTTCGGGCTGCAAGCTGAGTAAGAGAAGGCATTGGGATGGAGTTTGATCCTAAATAACCAAGTTTACTAACAGTGCGCAAGTGTGCCAGGCCAAGCTACACACGCACGGCAGCTCTGACCAGTTCTCTAGCAACATGTAAAACACAGGTGGTACCACCAGTGGGTTCACGGGCTATTTATGGGGATAATATCATATTCCTGAATACTGTCTTATTCTTTCATCCTTCTCTGAAAGGCGGAGGGCGGTCTCTCCGTGCGGTGATGGAGTCTGCTCAGTGATGGGGCCTGACCAGCTATGAGTTGGAGGTGGAAGAGGGACTAAAAGCCCATCCCCATCCCGCTGTTATGCATCTTCCCTGCCTGTTTTCTCAAAAGCTGCTGGACCTACCCGTGAGTCTCGGAGAGGCGATTACCTCTGTTTTTTCCCTGGTGAGCTGAGTAAATCAAGGGCAGCAGATCCATGTATTTCCATCGCCTGAGAAATGAGTTGGAGACATCCCTCCCACTCAGGAAATCTCTCTGTGGGGACATGGTGTCTGGCTAGCCAGTACCGCAATCGATGGGAAACCCAGCCTTTCAGATTAAAATGAAAAAGAATATTGAAGATCTGCTGCACTGGCAAAAGCAATAGAGGAAGAGATGAAATTCGTTAAATGAGACATTAATTATGAATTACCATATCCCCCTGGCACCAGGAGTCTAAATGAAAACGCAGGCTGGAGCTGCCCATCACCTCTGGAGGGCTGGGTCCAGGTCCTGGCTCCGCCACGGCCCCGCTGTGTCACCTTGGGAAAGCCGCTTCGTCCCTTTGCCCGCTAACTCCCCACCTGTAAAACAATACCGGTAATTAGGTTCCCTTTCGATTTTTCCCTCCATGGCTGTCTTGTCTGTTTAGATGGCATTGCAAACCCTGCGGGGAAGGGGCTGTCTCTTGTTTCCTGGTATCTGGTGCCAAGTCCAATTCTGCCTCAATGTCTTCTGGGCATTATGACAATATAAATAGTTTAAATGGTGACCTTTTCCAAGAATAAAGCTTGAGGATACAATACATTTCCCGAAAGCCAAGCCTTTGTTGGAAATCTCTCCAGGGACGGTATAAAAATGTCTTCCCCAATTGAAGACATCTTCAGAATAGGGGGAAAATATCAGCCATAAAACATAAATATAATCCATCCACACTGGGGGATAAAACCAAGGTTATACAGTACAAACACAGAGTGCCCAGCCAGTGCTGCTGGAAGCTTGTCTAGCATTTCTCTCTCCTTTGATGGTTTATGCTGTTGCAGAGGAGTTACGTGTTACAGGACATCAAATCATTTTCCCCAGGTGCTGTGTGTCCAGCGTCTGTTTGCCGCATCACAATATCTAGTTTGGAATTAACTTCTGAGCGTGCAAACACACCGCAGTAATCACTGGGAAGCCGCGTGCGTGCTGTGTGCTGACTGCTCTCTCTTCCACGGGAACCGACTCTAGCAGCAGCCGCGTGTGGCTCTGTGCTGCGGACTCCAGAGGAGACAGCCGACATGATCTGAAGGCATTTGAAATGATGCTCCCAAAATAGATTATTGACATTAATGGGCCACATCAAAGCAAAAAGACTTGGAAGAGAGCCCAGATGAAAGAAAGCGTGAAAGGTAGAATGAGATAATGACAGACAGGGAAGGATAAGAGAGGCGGATGGCGGACGACGCATCTGTACCAGGAACCGAGTCAGCTCAACAAAGCGAAATGCAAAGGAGGGATGGAGGCGGCACAAGCTACTACAGACAATATTTGGCTCAGAGATGAGAAATCATTAGCGTTTCGGTTGTTGCGTTGCACCTGCCATGCTCAGCCTGGGGGACAGGAGGGCAGTTGGTAAAACTTCTGATTAGTTCACAGCCCATAGTTTGTCTTGGAAATAACCCGTGTTCATCTATTAAAAGGTACCTCTCGCCCTGCTGTCCAGGGACTGACAGGTATCCTGTCCATCACCCGCGTGCTGGGGCTCAGGACAGGCCACAGCCCTGTGCCTTCAGAGTGAAATTCAAATGCCTGGGGAGGCAGCCAGGATGGGAAGTGTCTAAGCGTCACTGAAACCCCAGGCAGACAAGGGTCTTTGGGTAAATCTGATCGCTTTCATCAGCCCAACTCTTCTTTGCAAGCTTTTTTCCAACTATTCGAGTTGGTCT
Organism: Caiman crocodilus; assembly: GCA_030014935.1. Taxonomy (NCBI): domain Eukaryota; kingdom Metazoa; phylum Chordata; order Crocodylia; family Alligatoridae; genus Caiman; species Caiman crocodilus. The sequence continues at coordinate 6,452,662 of JAGPOW010003356.1, read as the reverse complement.
AATGAAAGAGATCAGATTCACCCAAAGACCCTTGTCTGCCTGTGTCCTTAGACCAGCACAACTACAACGTATGCCACTGAAGCCCTAGGGCGCTCGTGAAGGTGAGGGGCCCTTGGCTCCTGAGTCTATTCAGAGCTCCATCTCTCTTACTTCACTTGCTGACGATGGTGGCAATGATGATAGAAACAGACTTTGCTACATGTGGGGCTGGATCCTCAGCCACGCCAGAGCCCTGCGTAGGTGCAGCGAAGGAGAACGGGCAGCCCTGAGCCCCGTGCCCCCGGCGCGCCCCATCCATCCTTAACATGGCTGGGGGCTAAGTGGCAACTCTTTGCCCTTGACAGCTTTATAGGAGCAAAGCTTTCCTTGGAGCCGACACTAAAACAGAAATAGTAGGGCCAGTGACACTTGATGGACGGCCCGTTGATGATGGACAGTCTCTTTGGATCATCTCTTTTTCCCTTGTGATCTGCATACCCCACCCTCTCAGCAGTGCCGGGCCACCAGTGAGTTGTTAAGAACTGAAAGGATGCCGAAGTCAGAGCAGGTAGCAAGCCTGTTGTATGTTTAATACCCAGGCTCAGTTCCCAGGTGGCAAGGAGGTAGCAAGACCTCCCGCTGGAAGGAAGCTGTCTGGGATGGGGCTTGTGGAAATGCCTCAGTGCTTCACCTTTCCAAGATTTCCCCCGTCTCCAAAACCTCAGATTCCTGCCTCATTTCTCAAACTGAGGTTGAGACCAGCTTCCAGCATAGCTGGACTGTGCCCTTCCTTAGATAAAGGATGTTGGCCCGTAACATTTCAGTGATTCGGTGGCATCAGCCTAGATGGATGGTCTTCCGTGCACACCCCTGGCTGGTACAAACCCGCGCAGACCCCCTGAAATCGGTGCGACTGCGCAGCTGACAAGCCTTGGACCCAAGAGGTGGAAAGGACCTCAGGGCTGCCTTGTCCAGCCCGCTGTCTGAGATCTGTGCAGGCCCACAGGGCTTGACAGACGATTACTTGCACAACCGTGTGTTTCGCCCCTGAGGGAGATGGATGATAACATTTCCATGTCAGAGACAGGCAAACTGAGGTGCAGAGAGTTTAAGTAACTTGCTTGAGACTGTGCTGTGCCACAGCATCGCTGCTCAGGCTGCCTGTCCCGGTCGGGCTACCTAGGCAGGGCCGCAGGCGTGCAAGCTCTCCAGATGTTGCGCTGGCGAAGGTGGGGGGAATCCACTGTTTCTCCTGCCCAGAAATGAGCCTCTTAATTCCCATGAAGCCAACAGGGCTGTCAACTGGTTCCTTTCAGCGAGGCTTTATTTTCTTGTCCTCCCTGACTGCTTGCTTTTGACGGTTCCTATTTATCCTTTCCCCGTGGCCAGCAACCTTGGCAGGATGTTCAGTACTGTGTCTCCTGAGGACAGTATTAATTAGACACTAAAATTGTCACCATGCTACCATCTCAGAAATCTTCACAGCCTGTGACCTGCCTCGTCCCCCCAGCATGCTGAGATACTCTGGAGCAGTTTCCATTACGTCCTGCTTAGGTGGCACTAACTCCTTGCTTGCCGGCCTCCTGTTAGCGCTGTGTACCAAAGTCAGCTGCCAAAATACAAAGAGCAAACAGACGGTGCCTCCTTTTGTAAGGGCTGAATATGAGCCCGGCTGCACCCAGTGGGGGCTGCTGGTCCGTATCTCTGAAGATCAAGGTCAGTTGTAGCAGCAACGGCGTCTTTCATTTCTTTGCATTAAGGCACAGCGGAGTCTCCCAGGCCTGGACACAGCTCCGCTGTGCAAGGGTCTGTACAAAGACATGAGAAAACAGATGATCTTTGCTCTAACGAGCTTTTCATCTGAGCCCGTCAACCTTGGATTCAGCCGCCCGTCCCTTTTAATTAGAACTTGGGTGAGATTTTCAAAGCTAACTGGGAGATTAAGATACAACTCCCGGCACAATTAGCAGCAGTTGTGTGTCTAGACCTTCAGTTTGATTCCGGAAATCTCAATGTTTAATTATTGGCTTCTGGGTGAATTGCAAGTGTCTTGAATCCCAGAGGTATTGGTTGAAGGGTGTTTGTGCCCAAAAGCTCGCCGAGAACAATTTTCCCAACTATTTCGCCGGTCTAATAAAAGATATATTTACCCAACGAAACTTGAATTCCTGGATGCTTTGTGTCAGGTTCGAGGAACACCCTGTTTTGTTCCCAGACCAGCTGCCCATTTGGAAAAAAAAGGAAGTAATAAAGCCTGGTGCGAGGTAAGAGTTTCACCCCTGTGCCAGGCTGTGCTCAGGGCTCTTTGTATTTGGGAGATGAAGAGAAATGCTTAATTACATTCCAGTTTGAGAATGGATATACGGATGCAATGTGTTTCTCACAGCAGCGGGGTTTAGTGTACCCTTATCACGTACCACTCGCAACCCAGGAAATTACTCCACAAATCCAGATTGAACGTGAGAGCGCACAGCCTTTTTGTGCATCGAGCAGTTTAAGATGTGTTTTCCTAACCTCCAGGTTTTTAACCCCTGCTGCTTAGTGCCTGCTGTGCAGCTAAGCAGGAGAGTTGCCCTAAGTTTCTTTTCCAGGCTCCACCCAGGGGTTGGCTAGATCGGAAAAAGCAAAGTCCTTTTCTGATGTTCTCTTCTTCATGCACGCAGGCAGGTTTTGCACACAAAAAAGCATCCCTTTGCTTCTGCTAACAGGAGTGTAACATGCACACCTGTGCCAAACTGCAGGTGTATCGGGAAACACACGGTGTTGATGCACAAAGCCAGCTAGACCTTCCTTATCTCAGACAAGCAGAAAGTGCGGCCCAATGTGCATCACCATTTGGTGCAGCCACGTATCCAGCTGGGCCACACGTGCCTCTTGAGACTCAGCAAGTCTCAGACGTATAAAGACAAAGACAAAGCCCCCTGTTTCCTCCAGGAAGATGGTGCTGCTATTTAAGGACTATTACCCTCCCTCTACTTGCACACTACTGCCATTAGTGTCATAAATGGGCTGGGTATATGGAGAAGAAAAGAGAAGAGACCCTCAGGGTAGCAATTACTAGAACTGGATTGTCTAATGCAAGAGGCGGCATTACCCTGGTGTAATTTGATCATAAAATAAATTGCATTGCCCATAAACCTGCTGAATGCTGGATTCCCCCTCACCATTGTTGCCATGCATTCAGAGCCAGAAGGCCTGCAGGGAAATAGCATGCACCCAGCTTGGTGCGGCCACAACAGTTTTCAGGCTTCTGGGGAAAATGGTCGTGGAACAGCTGAATATTCGTAATGAGATGAAGTTCATCTACGGATGTGGTGCCAACACTAACCTCTCCCTGCCAGACTGGTAACAGCTACGTGGAAGAGCACGCCTACGCTGTTGTGTGCAGGAAAGCTCACCGCACAGGGACACGTAGGACCCTGGGGTCCATCAGAATTTGGTACGTGGGACCTTCCTTGGACACCCGTTTCCTCTTGTACCAAGGCCAGCAACCAACGCAGCGCATCAGCCGGAGAAAGAAGGACGCAAACCCTGCAATGAAAGATCCTGCCACCTCCAGACAAACCCCTTGCCCCTTTGCTGCCTTCACGCTCCAACATGAGCCAGGGCACAAGCCTGGAATTATTTCTTTGTATTCACAAAAGTCATAAGCCGTTGTCCTGCTTTGTGGTACAATCTGCTTCAGCCGCAGCAGGGTCAGTTTTTGGATGGAGAACACGAGGGGGAAAGGCAGGAGGCAGCGCTGTCTCTTCCACAGGTTGTTCTCTTTCTGTGGCAGCTATACTGAAGCAATGCCCCAGTGCAGTTATGGGGTGCTGGGCATTCGCTGAGGACATTAAATGTCCCAAAGGACTTTTGAAATAAGTCAAGGGCTTATCCAAACTACCAGGCCCCTACCAGACTCTGCTCCACTTCCAGCTGCATGCCGCGCTCTCCCATTTCTAGCCTGTATTCCTGCACGGCGTTGCAAACGTTGCACAGGTGCTAGTCACACCACGTAATGCTCTGCAGTACAGCGCTTGCATCCGTGTGATGGAAGAACTGGCACAAAACAGAAGAGAATAAGCCCCGCTAAACAGCAGCCGCTCTCGGCCCTTAGCCAGTGTGCATCCCCACGGGTGGGGCACGTCACGATTCCTGTTTGCAAAACACTTGGGTCCTTCCATTTATTCCCTGCGAAAACTCTCCAGAACCGCCAGTTCATGTTATGCCCCAGCTCTACGCACCGTTCAGTCTCGTGCCCGTAGCACCACCGGTTCTTCCCCCGTATTTGTCAGCGCTTTCCTTTAACAATCCAGGTAGCGAGGGACTGTCAGAGCTCGCTCTGCTCCGTGTTCCCCTGGCTGCAGCTCTGCTTTGCACGTCCTCCTGTCTCCCTTCCCTTTAAAGTGCAGGGAAGCATGTCTTGAGGCGCTCTTTGTGCTCAGGCGCTCCTCAAAGCTCCCTGAAGAATCCCTGGGCTTCGGGCATGGCTTTGAATCACCCTTGGACACTCTGCTGGAGACTCCCACTGAGGCCGCGTTCCCTGCATCTGTTTCACAGGCTGGCTTCGGCTCCTCTTTCACTCATCCTGATCCTTATTACTTTCCCCAGGCAGCCATCCCGGCTACGCTTCAGGAGGCAAATAAGTGCACAGTCCCACAGCTGAGAAAAAAAGTGCTGCTTTCTATATCCCTTCACATGAGCCACGGGGAAAGTCAATAGTCTGGATGCTGCCCTTCACCCCCCGGATGTTCGAGGCTTGTTCAGACCTTATGTGAGCCACCTGATTAGCACTTTCCCCACTTCTTTTGATTGCAGTATTATTTGAGACCTGGAAATGCAAAGAGAAGAGTGGGATGAAAGGGCTTCCACTCGCACCAAGAGTTTGAGGGTCCTAAGAAGAATACAAACATCTGCTTGTTTGCCCATCACTTCTCCTCCTCCTGCCCTGGTGCGATGTGGTAGGGGACGTGCAGAAGGCATGGGTTTGCATCTCATGCACAGGGCAGGCAGACAGGCAGCCCCCACAGGGCTCCTTACTTGCCAAAGGGAAGATGACAGCAATGTCCCATGGGAGGCAGCAGCATGTACTGGCAGCCTTGCTCCCAAAGCAGAACCGCCGTCTGCTTTGCTCTCCCTTCATGACTCACACTGTTCATCCTCATGGGTCCAAGATCAAGCACATTGGCCTCCTTCTCCATCCTGCAAGATGCCAAGCCGTGTCCCCGAGTCCCACAGAGCACTTGAGCACGTACTTGCATCACGTGTGTGCTCATCCCCACTGGTATCAGCAGGATGGGTCCAAGGGAGTATTTGTGGGTCTGAAGTTAAGTCCACCTTGGAAAGCAGAATGCACGGCTCTACAAGAAAGCCGGAAAGGGCCCGGTCTGAGTCCTTTCAAAAAGCATATGTCTTGAAAGCACAGAGATGATCTCCCGGCTCTCCAGGCCCCTGAGCTTTGAGGCACATTATTCATATGTTACTGTGCTAAAAGTTATATCTGGGAGTCGCGGAAGGGGCTGGAAGCAGCAGGCTCTGCCATTTCCATGAGAGGTGCGACTTCTGCATCCAAGCAAAAATATTTATTGTAGCTCAGCTGAAAAAAAACCATTTGCATCTTTTTTTTAAAGCAAGAAAAACAAAAAAGCAGTAGGAACTACCTTGTCTGGGACAGGCAACGAAGTTGTAACGTAGATTCTGTGACACCCCTTGTCCCTTGGGAGCAATGTCAAAAATCACATAAAGCAGCAGCAGTGAGGAAAGCACAGCCAAGAGTGATATAAATCTGAGGAGGGTTGCCGAGGCCACTTCATCAGGAGACATTTAATTAAAAGCAATCATTGTTGATGAGGGTTTTGCGGCAAGTCACAAGTAAGGTTGGTCAAGCGCTCGCCAGGAGAGTGAATCCTTGGAAATGAATGCACACATACAAGAAGCAAAGACGACAACAGGTTCAGGACGTTGGACAAGGGAGTGATCTGCTTTAGGAAGAAAGGAAAACCTGCCTTGTTTGCATCCTGGAACCAGCCTGGAAACAAAGAAACCCCTTTAAAAACCAAGTAGGGGTTTATTGTGGCAGGAGCTTTACAAACTCTTCAACCGTATGCAGGTAGCGGCGTCAGGAGGCTTGCATACACCTGGATTCCTTAGGTGTTTAGCGCTGGGGAGGCCGCATCTGGAGTCCTGTGTCCCCACCACAGAAAGGTTGTAGACGAGTTGGAGAGAGTCCAGGGGAGGGCAATGGAAATGGTCGTGGGGCTGGGGGACAGGACTGGTGAGGAGAGGCTGAGGGAACTGGGCTGATTGAGGCTGCAGAAGAGAAGACCGAGGGGGATTGAAGAGCAGCCTTCACCTCCCTGCAGGGGGTTGCAAAGAGGATGGATCTGGGCTGGTCTCACTGGGGGCAGATGGCAGGACAAGGAGCAATGCGCTCAAACTGCATCAAGGGGAATTTAGGTTAGATACTAGGGAAATTTTTCTCACTGGAAGGGTAGTAAAACACTACCAGAGAGGTGGTAGCATCTCCGCCCTTGGAGGTTTTGAAGACCAGGCTTGACAAAGCCTTGGCCGGGATGATGCAGTTGGGGCTGGTCCTGCTTGGAGCAGGGGGTGGGCGAGATGCGACTCCTGAGGTCCCTTCAACCCTCATTTTCTATAATGCTGTGATTTGTACGTTCTTACCCTGCCTCGCTTAGCGATGGGCCCTGCCCTGATCGGCACACGGACCGCTTCTGCAGAAGATGCAGCGGTTGCGTGTAGTGAGCAAATCAAGAGGCAAAGGGAGGGGAGGGGAGGGGAGGCAAGCTTGCACAGCGACAGTGCCACTAAATGCGGTAAGTGGCTCTTGCACAGCTTGATGGTTTTGACGGCACCAAATCTTTTTCATTAAAGTAAATGAAATCAGCACTCAGTGAATAATGCACAAGCAAGCCCTCCCGGCCTCTATGATTGCTTTAGTGCAGGCACAAATCCACTTCCATTCTCAGGGCGCTGCGAGCGGAGCGCCTTCGCCAAGTGGCTGAGCCATTTTGGGGACACACGACACATTGTGAGGATGCAGCAAGAGCGACTCTGTGCCCTCGCTGCCGTCTGCTTGTTTATCGGGAACGCCTGCGCGTTTCCCGGGGGGAATTCTCTAAATCGCTCGTTTTCTAAAATACAGATGAAGACCATTTCAGCAGGCAGGCAATTTCCCAATCACTCACTTCACTGGAGTGGTTCCTCCCATAGACCTGGTTTTAATTCCTGGTCTCATTATCTGAAGCATTCTTCTGATGATGTGCTGACATCGAAGCTGGTGCTCAGACCCGGCGCAGAAGAGCCCATCAAGGCACTGGGCTTTTCTTCAAGTTGGGGGCTGGTTCATATAAATATTCAAATGTCCACCTCTTTAACCCTTCTAATGCCACTGCAGGTTTAAAGTGGAGTGCGTTGCCTTGTATATCCAAGCACAGGGACCCTTTTTTTTTTTCAGAAGACCTGACAGCAGCAGTGATCTGGATCTTACGTATGAATGGGAAATAGATGCAGAGAGCTGTTGGCTTTGAGTTCTGACGTTCCCTGTTTGGCTGTGTATGTGTGCGAGTAAGAGTCACCCCTGCGCCCAGGACCCGTGCAAGGGCCGTGCACTAGTGAAGTCCTCCCAATGCAGTGCTGTGAAGTTCACTCCTAGTGGATAAATAGTGGTGGGATTTGAGGCTGCTAGAAATCGGAGCACACCCGCAAGAGCCATGCTTACTCATTCTGGTTCCACATTGCGTTGCAAGTTTTCACTGCCTCGGCTTCATTTTCATTTTAGGAAGAACTGAGTATCTGCTACAATAATGCAAACCTTTTAAGTTGAAACGCGAGCATTAATTTTTAAAAATTCTATTTTTATTTATGAGAATCAATAAAAAGCACTTTAAAAAACACGGGACTTTTTTGTTTCCTTTCCAGCGTTCCCTTCTGCAGCATTTAATTGCTGCATGGGCAGATATATATCTCTGGGAAGAGCTTAGCACATCTCCTGTTCATTCTGAGCAGTGTCTACAGGGTTATTCAAAGCCTGCTGGAGGCATTCCTCTTCTCCGCTCACAGAGCTCCTGATGCTCTCTGGAAAGCACGGGACGAAGTCTTGCTTATTTATAAATTGGCAACTTTCAAAGTACTCAGAAGAACAATAAAATCTTGTACATAAAAGTCAATCCAGTCTGCAGCAACAGTCTGGAGGTAGGAATCAGAAATGAGCTGTCAACAAAAAGCATCTCTCTAGCATGTAAGTGCTGGCATAGTTTATTCCCAGCCTCAGCTTGCTATAATCTTGCTTCCCCCATCTTAAACCCAGAAAGAGGGGAGTTTAATTATTTAAGGAATATTTTGCTGATTAACATAAAAGACCTATTGTGGCCCCAGAGCCCATGAATCATTCTGTAAGCGTTGGTCTCTTGTGCTCTGCTTCTGCACTTACTCCTAACAAGCAATGTAGGTGCACAGCTTTTGTCCATAACGGTAGCCGGAGGCACTCACTGAGGCCATTAGCATAAGCAAAGTCACTTGTGTGTAAATGTGTGCAGCAGCATCCTCACGGTTTTTATCCTCTAGGCAGGGAGCTCAAAAAGGGAGGAGGAGGAAGAGGAGGAGGAGAAGTTTTTACTTCTGCAAACAGTTTTGAACCGACCTCGGTATTAAAAAACACGCTAGCAAACAGCTTGCATTGATCTCTTGTGATGCAAACCTCAGACTCCTGTTTCAAGCTCTCCTGAGAATCCCTTTACAACCTCCTCCTGGGCTTCATGGTTAATCACGTTGTCTTCCCTCTTCGCCCCCTGTTCTGCAAAAGTAAATATTCCAGGTCATACATACTTGTGTTGTCTTTAAGGATGTTCACGTGCCTCTAAACGCTTTCCTTCTCGAAGGCTGTGGTGCCTTGTGGAAGTAGTGCCCACCACCCTCAGGCAAAGAGCTGGCCAGTGGGATTGTTGGCTGCATGAAATAATGTTTTGGGGAGGAATATGAGAGGCAAGGGTTTTTGCGAGTGGTGTCTTTTATCGGATCAACAGCATGGGTGGGATAGACTTAGAGATGCTTGAAAATGCAGTGCATTCTTTGTCAGACCTGAGGAAAAAGTTAGTAATAGCAGAAGAGGGAGAGGGCAGAGAGAGATAGATCCAAAGCTCCTTGGTAGGCTCAGGCATTATTAGCTCTTGGGCTGGGATCCCAGCCGCGTGGAAGCCAACAGGAGTTTTCCCATGGGCATCAGCGGAGGAAGGATTTTGTCCTTCGTACTGATGCTCCCCTGCACTCGTGCTGCATGCCGGGATCCTGTCCTTGGGTGGAGACGCTCCTCGAGTTATTGGGTATCTCTTGCCCTGTTCGACACCTGATGCCTGTCTTTCTACATGGATCAGCCCTGCACCTCCCTTTGTCCTGGAGGCTGCCGGCTTGTAGAGGCCTGGGACTCTGAAGATGTGCATTTCACTCCTGCCACCAGCCCTCACTGCTTCTCTTAGCACCTTTCAGCCCTCCAAGGACTCCAAAAAAGCAGGCACATAGCCCTCTTTTGAGGCACTGTGTGACGTCTAAGAGTTATGACAAAGACAAGGTTCGCAGTGGCGCTATGGGAGCACGAAGGCTTGGAAAACCCCACTTCTGACTGATGACCCTAACGCTACAACTTGTGCCTCCTGGTGCCAGCTTGTTTTCTGCTATGGGCAACCAGAGACATTTTGCGCTGGTGGCAGAAAAGCGCTGAACTGGAAAACTGGAGGGGTATGCATCCATAGGAGCCAGTGGAGCAACTGGTACAGACCTCCAGTCCGTCCTGCAGCAGAACCTGGATTCCTGACATGGAAGAAGAAAAACGTTCTCCTCCCAGACAGCGGGAGGGAATCTGGCCACTGCATCACGGTGGAGAAACTGGGCTTGGTTGAAACGGGGAAAGCGGGCGAGACACTAAGTTTTAGTTAGAGCCTCTGCTGGAACTTTTCCATCAGCGCTTCGTCTTCCCCTGGCTCACCTCTGCTTTCATTTCAGCTTGTCACAGCTCCTATTATAAGCTGTCAGAGATGAAAGAGCCTCAGAACAGTTTGGACCAGCGGTACAATGGCTCATTTGAATGAAAATAGCAATAAACTATTAACTTTAACATGAAGGCGCATTCATATTGCAGGAATGAAGGAGAAGTTTAAAAGAGGATCTGGATATTCTCATGTAGGTGCCTGAAAGGTCAGGTTTCTCTCGCTCTATTACTAAAGAAATCAGGATTTCAAATTTTCTTTAAAAACCGTGAAGAAATGCAGGTGGAATCCAAATGAGACTCGCACGCCAGGTGCATTTCCAGGGCTTCTTCTGTAGAGGCGCGCCATCAACAAGAGGCAATTTAAAGGCTCCCCTTATGTGTCGAGTAATACAACTGAGCTGTCCCTGCTCTGATGACAACTAGGACGTGCCGGGATGTCAATCCAGGCCTCTTAGAGCTGGACCGCTCTGCACAATCCCTGAGTCTGCACGCAGCGGAGCAGCTCTGCACGCAACCGTTGACCCTCTGCTGAAGTCCCCTCCAGGCCTTCGTCCGCTTGCTGTTCTCAGAGAACACCCAGCACGTGCCAGTGAGACCAGGCCCTGCGCAAAATGCCTCTGCCGCTGACAATTCGGTTTAAACAAGGAGGGGGAGAGGGGTGCTGCTATAGGACCCCATGATCCAGGTTAAATTGAACCCCCACATCTCCTCCACGCAAGACTATACACTCTGCTGGTGGCTCTCGTCGGTCCTGCTGCTGAAGTGGTACCACTGTGCAGGAACTCATCCAGGATCCCCAGGCCAGGGCAGGAGCTCAAGAGCCATTTGGCTTTATAGCCCAGTGGTTCCCTGGGAATCAAGGAGTCCTGGGGTCTGGTCCTGGCTTCCAGGACATGCATTTTTGCGAACCCAGTCGCCTGCTTTCATCCCTGGGCATCTTTGAATATATAGCAGGACGGCACTACGGGAAACAGGGCTCTGAAATCACGGAGGGGTTTGGAAATGCCGCCCAGGCTGGTACGTGCACCAGGAACTAACTTTGGAGAGTCGCTGTTGACACTTCAGCATCTTTCTTCCTCATTTTTTTCCCTGTTGGCAGATGTGAAGTGCACAGAAATAGAAGGCAATAATTCCCCTCTTGGTTATACACTCAGTGTGTTTGTAATCTTATTGTCTGTGCTGGAGGAAGAGGCGGGGATGGAGTCCTAATCTTGTTTGCTCTGTTTTTGTGTTGTTGGGGAACGCATAAAATAACATTTTTCACTCATCAGTGCTGTTGGCTGATAGAAAAAGGAGCCGGTGTTGTGGCTGAATGATCAGGACAGGTGTTTTTGTTTAATATTACAGATGATATTTAATTTTCTGATGTATCTATCCACAAGGGTGAAACTTGCTGATGAATTCTGGAAGTCTTGCAAACTCAAACTTTGTATCTTACGAAGTTTACTTCTCTCTGCCTTAAAAGCCGTGGGCATAATTCTTTTAACAGGTTGCACAAACAGCTCCATATATAATTTGCAGGCAAAATATTGGCATCTGCCACGCACACTTTGCTTCTTTCTCTGAGCAGTGGCTGTGAAGGAGCGTGCATGTTGGGTGCACAGAGTGTGCACACAATTTGTCGCTCCCTGGCAGGTGGGTTGTTTGCCACCAATCCATTCTCAAATCTCCCACCTTGCATTGCCTGCCTGGCTTCGGAAAGTGAAAACCATGCAAAACTCACCGGCTCATGCTCCAGTTATAGAACCGGCATGCACGAAATGGGCATACAATTGTGGGCACATCATTATTATTTTTATTTTTTAAATGAATAATAAGCAAAAATGATTGCGTTTCTCTTAAAGAGGTGGAGAGTGGTCCTTTCAGAAGGGATTCTTCCACCATCTTATCCCATTTCTTCTGCATTTCTTACCCTTTTTTATTAATCCTTCTAACGGCATTCGCTCTGAAACGTTCTCTTTGTTCCTTGCACATCGCATCTGCTGCTTGTTCCCCTCCTGCCTTTGTGACCTCACCCGTGTCGCCACAGCAACCACTCGGTTTTTGTTCCGATAGCCTTTCCGGCCCGGCCCCCCACTTTGTGTCATCCCGGCGAGGGGCTTTGATTCCCATGAAAGCTGCGAGCTGCTGTGATCTTGCCAGTCCTGGCTTCGTCCCCTCACCGCGCACTGATTCACGCTGTCTTTAAACCTGAACGCCCAAAACTAAACAAAGTGAATCTGTCTTATCAGCCCCTGCATTGATTAAACCAACATCAATCCCATTTTCCTTCCTTCCTTCCTTTCTCTCTCTCTCTCCAAGTTCCCAATGGGATCTTTGTTCATATCCTTGGCAACACTTAAAACATGTTGCTAGAACATAGGCATGAAATTCCAGGTTGCAAACCAATGGCAAAGTAATATGCAATAAAATAGAGAGTTATTAATAGTATTAAATAAGACTAACTGAGCAATGGCAGAGCTGAAAGGAGATTTAGCTAAGGGTCCAAACAAAAGCCTGGTCCTGCCTTAGGTACTCAATGCCTTCTATATTGACTGAAGTCAAAGGAAGTTAAGACTGCTCCTTGCTTTCCAAGGTCTGGAAGTGTCTGACCTTATCTCGAGGCATGTGCATGTTCCCTGGTAATTGAAAACATGACAAATTGCCAAACACCTACCCACAAACACATGCATTTTTATTTCAGGCGAAAAAATCTGCATACTCACCAAAGGAGATATTATTCCCTCACCCCCTTTCTCTGCCAATATCATCAGTTGATACTGGGACTTGGATCTCATTTCTTGTAATATCTGATTTTTACGGAAGGAAAAAGTTCTACGAAACACATTGGGAGTGAGAAAGACCCAGTGACTATATAGACACTGTGTATATGTGTGTAAATAAATACACACACACACCCAGGCACTAGGGTACTAAATAATAGTACTACCCATAGTGAGGTATATGGCGCTATACATACCAGGGACCTATAGGGTATTAGGGTAGATATTACTATGGGGCCTATAAGGTATAATACCATTGGGTGTACTTGTGTATATATATACCGTATAGTATACTATCTCAGTATAGTACAGTATACTAGAGGGTATATGGTACCCATAGTACCCTACCCAACAGACAGGTATATGCTATATATGACTATGTACCAATGGATGGGTTCTGGGCAGAGGAACTGGGGAGAACTGTAAGTCCCCGCAGAGAGGAAATTATCCTGGTAAAGTAAGAAAGCATCAGGAGAGGAACGCAGCAGAGTGGAGGGCTGTCTATCACTAGAAAGATAATAATGGCTTGTCAGGGGTCTTTTGAGGGTAGGCAACTTAACGAGGCATGTGAACTTGTGAGAGGGGGAGAGGGTTGGTGTCTGGAGCAGCCTCAGTAGGAACTGGGATCCTCACAACTCAGAGAGCAAGGGACACGCTACCTGTGTCACATGTATCTTGTACTCCTTGTAATGGGGCTGACTCTTCCTTTTATCCATGTATTAATCCCTAATGTAATAACTCATGAAAATGAATAATGTACCACAGGGGTCTTTCAGGTTGGCTCTGTTGTCAAATAAATAGTATCGAAAACCCAATTAGAAAGAAAGAGGTGTTCTCCGAGCTCCATGGAAGCAGGGCAGGGGCAGAACGTATTCAAACCCGCTTGCCAGGGAACCTCCGAGATTACACAGTGGTCAAGTGGGATTAGCTGCTGCACGTCCATACTTATCCCAATGTGGAAGGAGAGCAGTTTGGACTTACGACAGCCCCCGAGAGAAATACTCCTTCAGGGTGACAGACAACAACCTTATGCTGATCAAGGCATGTTCTGATATTCATTTGGTTATTCTCTTTTGCTGTACGCTGCCTACGCCGTGAATTTGGAGGATCAGAAATACTTGTGCTGTATTTATAGGGATGCTGCCAAGTCGCATAACCCTAATGCGTCTTCCGAGAGACTTCTCCCAAATGTTTCTTGTGGGGATGAGATGTACCAGACACCCCAGAGCATTCTGCTAAGGAGTGGCAGATACAGAAGTTGATCGTGATGATATGAGATGAGCAAAATGCAACAATTAAGAAAGGTAAATTAGGTTGCAACCATCACTGCGGTTGAGTACAGGTAAAAGGAAATGTGTAGAATCCATATGCTGGCTTCCTAGCTGCATCCCTTTAGAGATTAGTGCTCTGCCAGGCATGTTTTAGGGGAAAATCAGATGACTTTTTTGGTCACTTTGAATACCAGCACTCTAATGCCTCCTAAAACAGTCTAATACACAGACTGCTCTAGGAAGAGTTCATGTGTTTCTTCCAGGGATAATATAGAGAAGGAAGAGTGATTAAACTCACAAGAGTTCAAACCCCTGGAAGTGGATAATGGAAAGTCTCCAAGTCCCTAAAAGATTTACAGTCTTATTCATCTTTGATATGATATTAATAACCTCACGAATACTGTGCAAACATCTCAATGCTGCATTCAGAGGCATTGGAGGGAAAGATGGCAAGAAGCTTCTACTTATGTACAAGTTGCAATGTTTAAAGCCTCCGGGCACAGCTTAGTGGATTACTTCTACAGCAGGCAATTTCCATACATGCAATCGTAGATCCATATCCCCAAAACAGGTGCTGACAGCCCAGCTGCCCAGTTTGAAGAATCACATTTGAACAGAACTCATTAATAAGTTGTTGTTACTGCCTCAAGTTCTCCGGCAACTTCTAGGTCTGGAAGCTGTAATTTATCTCAGCTCATGGATTTCCCTGTAGCAATCATCTAAATCAATGCAGAAGTGGCGTTGAATATGATCTAGTGTCAGTGTTTACCTTGCAGTTTGAGTTGGATTTTTTTTTTTTGATTTCTCCAGATGAAGCAGTTATGTTGGGAAGTCTGAGGGCAGAGGTTGGTGCTAAATTGCATCTCTCTGTCTGTTCTGCATTGCCCCATGGGACTTGTCAGCTATATCCCTGATGATCACTCACTTCCTTTTAATTTGGTCAGTGAAACCTTAGCTATTCCCCTGGCACAA
>JAGPOW010003356.1:6383184-6434920 GCA_030014935.1 Caiman crocodilus | reverse complement strand
CAGTGACATGAAAATAGCCAGGAGCAGCTGGGTTGTACCGTGCTACGGGTCAGTAGTTTGCCTTGTCTATAAAACAGTCAGAAGTAAGTCCGGAGGAGTAATTAGAGCTATCCAGAGCACAACGGTGCTGCTCCGCAGGAGCGGAGTGGGCTAGCTGCAGTGCCGTTCCCTTCTAGTCCCCCGTGCCAAGTCTCTGATTAATAGCATCCCAGGCCACTCAATGCATTATTGATTCTGAACTCAATAAAGGAGCTGGCGGCTGCTGGCAAGGCCACATCATTTTTTTTCCTCTGAAAATAAAAGGCAACAACACATTTTTCTGGTCGTTTAACGTGGTGCAGGAGCCCCTTCGCAGAGCTGGCTTTCCTGTCTGGGAGGGAGGACGCGTCCGGACGCACCGTGGCTGGTCGTGACACCGGGGGCAGCTGGCACGCAGCCGCCCGGCTCTGCCACCTTCCCCGGCAGCGCGCAGATGAAATCATCAGAGCATTTGAGTGGAGTCACGGGCAGGATCGAGACCTCACCTTGGGCACGGGGCGAAAACCTCTCGTGGGTCATAATGTTATACCTGGTTGCCACGATGATGCTGCTGAAGAGAAAAAACTAAGTGGGATTCAGTGCCCTTCTCTTTGTTATTTTTGATGCATTAATTGCAGCCTGCAACGTTGTAGAGGTTCGAGGTTTCTTTTTTTTTCTTGTCCAAGACCTTGTGGAGGTGGTTTCATGCTTAGAAATTCAGGCCTTTTGGGAAGCAACAGTGACAGTGGGAGAAGCTGTGGTGTCACAAGAGATAGGGGCTTGAAACCCCAGGAGCTAAGGGGCAAATGCAAGTTCAGCTGTCCCATCCTCTTTGCTTTTGCTCACGCCTAGTGAGTGGCATGGAAAGGGAGCGACAGCCTCACAGACTGGAGAACAAGGTCAGGCGTGGCTCTCCTGAGGATACGAAACCAGGAGGAAAGAGCCTCAGTTACACCAAGATTGTGGGTGCTTGGGGACAAAAGCATCCCTTGTACACACCTCCCGCAATGAAGTGCCGAGCTGTGCATGTGGATGCTAGGCGAGATCTGCGTGCGTGCGTGTGATAAAGCTCCTAAGGCTTTAATACAAAAGACAACACACGCGAAAACCCACATAGTTTTGTAAAACATTTTTGCAAGGTCACTTTTAAGAGAACAGTATTTTATTGCTTCAGTTAGCAACCACATGCAAATGCAGGGGCCTGAATGCCCTGAAGGCCTCAGTTAGCAAGATGTTCCTATATTCCTGGCAGGAATGATGCATGATCTCCCCGTCTGTACGCATGCAGCCGGTATGACGGAGCAGGTGCAGGGGGCTTGCGGAGGGG
Organism: Caiman crocodilus; assembly: GCA_030014935.1. NCBI lineage: Eukaryota > Metazoa > Chordata > Crocodylia > Alligatoridae > Caiman > Caiman crocodilus. Next base: position 6,433,575 of record JAGPOW010003356.1, on the reverse strand, counting down.
AGATTCACAGCGGCCTTGCAGGCAGAAGAGCAGCTCGGCCCCTCAGTGCTTCCCATCCTCCTGCACAACACCCACTGCTGCATTTTTAGTCTCCTGAGATCCATAGATAGTGGCTGGGGTGTTGGTTGTAGCCATGTTGGCAGACAAGTTTCTTTGGGTAGATGTGGTATCTTTTATTAGACCAACTAAATAGTTGAAAAAAATTTTCTTTGCAAGCTTTCAGGCACAAGCACCGTTCTTCAGGCGTAGGGAGAGTCTGCTGCTCTCCGAGGTGGAATAGGAGCCAATATGCAAAATGCAGGTGGTTTGCATTTCTGTGTCCCTCGTCGCCAGACTGGATGGTCCTCTGTGACTGGTGAGATGAACCATTGACTCTCCAAGTTGGGATAGCTTCTGTGCAGGGATTACACTGAAGACAGTAGCCTGGGGTGCCGGGGGAGTATCAAGTTCAATGATATGTCACCTGGTACTTTTCTACTTTAAATAAAAAAAGTCCAAATAATGATGTAGAAGGGTCAGATGAACATCTTTATGGACTTGGTTCGTATCAGCGACGACAGCCTTCTGCCAAAGACAGTACAGTAGTGGAAGAAGAATAACATGGGGCCTTTTCTGAACTGAGCATTTAAACAACGCTCAAAGTCTTCCCTAAGGGTAGTTTGTTGAGATGTCCAGGAAATCTAGTCCCAAGAAACAGGGATTGCATGAGAAACCCTTGGAGTATCTGCAGTCCCCACTCATCCCAGCTCCCTCTGAACGACAGATGGAGGGGAAAGAGTGATAAAAACACCCAGGTATTTAAGTGGGTGATGAAGGAAGAGAATCAGTAAGCAAAAGAAGTCTGAAAAGAAAAGGGGAGTCTATAAAAGGGAGTGAAAGGCAGCCAAGTAAGGGTAGAGGAGCTAGAGACAGATAATGCTTTCATCTGGAGGGACTATTTCAGCAAACAGTGCTGGGCTCGGGGAACATGAAGTGCTTGTAGTAGGCAGAACGGATGCAGGAGGGAGAACAAGTGACTCACTTCATCCACGCACCCATTTATGCATGGGGCATGGAGACAAGGTCAAGAGCAATCCAGAGAAAGAGCGTATGTACAAGAGCTGGTTTAAAATTATCCGTCACAACTGGTTTTATATGCACCGCCTGATTTCCAAGTCAACAGAATTTCCCTGAAGGAATATCAGCTCACTAGCTTTTCTTTTCTTTTCTTTTTTTGGACAAAAGGTCTACATTTTCCAGAAATTTCTGGCCCAGCATTACCATTACCTGTACTGGCTACATTTTACTTGGAGAATAGATGTCTGTGCATGGTGTACAGCAGCACTCCCACCTCGTGTGGCTTGTGGCACCAAAGCTAAGTGGTCTGCTTAATGCGGCTCTCTCCACCAAGTTCTCCCTGTTTTGGTGGGACAGTGATTTCAAATGATTTCTCAATGACTGCTCTGTAAGGCTAACAGGAATGCAGGTGTGTGTGGGGAGGGGGGGCTTTACTTTTTTCCATCCCTTTTCATTCCTAAGGATTGTGGCCGAACTAAGGACTTGCCCTCAAATTGTAGAGGACAATCTCCTATCCTGCAAGGGTCGCAGTACCGGGCTGCCCCCATCCCTGTGTGGGCCCGTCTATGCCAACAAGGGAGTTCAGCCTTGCACTCGGGTTTTCTCAGCGAGAAAGTCTGTTGTCATGGAGATTTCGTCTTTCGGATGTCTCCCAATGTGTATCGACAACCTGTGAGCCTGCTTAATGTACCTGAAACCCGTACTGAGAGTGCTAGCCTATTGCTTGTGCGCCCATGAATGGTTTATTTGCACAGCAGCACTCGTGCAAAAAGCCGGCGGCCTGGGACTGGTGAGGAAGGTTGTTTTAATTTGTGCAAAATGGGTCAACAAAAATTGAAATTTTTTTTGTGAAATTACTTCAATTTTCACCCAAAAAAACCCAACCCCAGGCTGAATTTTGTTGTTAACACCTGACAGTTTGAGGGCTTTGACCAAGACCGGAAGAAAACATCTGCAAGCATCCATTTTCTTCATCGACAGTCTGAATTCAATCAAAACGTTGGCCATTTCTACTTCTTCCCTCTAATCCCACAGGCACTGGGCAGCTTTTCTGCAGTGCCAGGCCATGCCAACCACTGCTTTGCTTCCTCTCTTTTTGACACCTTGGGCCTTTTCCAAATCCCAGCACGTAGCACACGTCAGATTTACAACAGACTCCGAGCCAGGGCGATGCCAAGAAAGCACACGACCTCTCCACAGAGCCACAGCCCGGCCCCTAGCAGAGCCACGCAGGATCACAGACTTAGACAACGAGGGCTGGAAGGGATGTCAGGAGGTCACATCTAGTCCTACCCCTGCTCCAAGCAGAACCAGCCCCAGCTATATCACCCCAGACAAGGCTTTGTCTACCTGGGACTTAAAAACCTCCAAGGATGGAGGCTCCACCACCTCTCTGGGTAACTCGTTTCAATGCTTTACCACCTTCCTCATGAGAGAGTTTTTCCTAATATCCAACCTCAACTTCCCTTGCTGCAAGCATTGCTCAAATCCTTAGCAGGCTCCAGTTTCTGTACCCCAAACCAGTGCTTCTTTCTTCTAAGAAACAGTGGGGATGTCCGGTCGCTCCTTATAGTCTCTGGAGTTTCTCTTCTCTTGCTTTGCAGTTTTGGTAACCACTAGTCCTTTTTGATCTCCTCCGGGGCATGTAGCTCCTGGCTGGGCTGTCTGAAGACCTGGCTCTTCTGGACAGCTCCTGCCATCCCTCTCCAGATGCTCAATCCCATCCCCTTTGCCTTTCCCTCCTCGGAGGCTGTTCTCAGAGCCAGGAGCCTTCTCTCCGACTGCTCGGGTCAGCATCCAGCCCATGCTCTGGGGCGTAGGACGTGGCACAAGGACTCCCGCTGTTGTTTCTCCCAGGACTGTTTGTGCAAAAGTAGGAGTGGATATGCTAACAGAGCCAGTGCAGCTGATGGGAACTTGGGGAGAGAGAAAAATCTAAATATGTTAATTAGTTCCACCAATTCAGAGGAAAGCAATGCAATTAAATAGTTCACCTCTAAAGAGGCTTGTGTCGTGTCCTCCAGATTTGACTCATCAGCACGAACAAAAGGCAATTTCTTACACCAGTGATTTGGCGGGTTTGGGTGGATTGTCGGGGGGAGAAAGAGAGAGAGAAACAGAGAGAGGAGAAAATCCTCGCCAAGTTGGAGCCTGGGACTGGCAGGCAATGAGAGAGTCTGAGGCAGGCAGGGTCCTTGTTCCAGCGTCAGGGAAGAAGGAGAGGTTTATCTCGTGGCTACCCGGGCTATTTGCAGGTGAGAAACTCTCTCCAGCCCCCAGTGCACCTTAATGAGAAGAGAGAAAAGAGAAATTTGTAACATGGAGGGGAAACCTGCGCAAAGACGCTTTTCTGGTGCTACCAGAGGGCCTGGGGGAGCTGCACGCTCCCTGGGCTGACACGTCAGTGCAGGTCTGGAAGCAGCAGCCCCCACTGTGTAGACGGAGAGGAAACCTGGGAAGAGCCAAACACGATCTGTTTCAACGCAGTCCAACTGGGATAAATGGTGGGAGCTGGGATAACACCCCATGGCTCCAGAAATGCTCAGGGGAGGATGTAAAGGCAAAGCAAAGACTGCCAAGCCCCAGGTGCCTGCGTGGTCCCCCGTTCGCATAGCCCACATGGCACCCGCTGCTTTGGCCGGTGCGTTTCGACACGCCAGCTGCACGCGGGTTCTGCAAAGTGCGCTGAATTCAACCTGGAAGCCGGTCCGGGTGCGCGGTGCCTTGCAGCTGCTCTTGCGAACGGCCCCGGGGGGTCTTGAATCCAGCCCAGCCCGTATCAAACGCCTTACAGCGAATGGCAAACACGGGTCCTGGCACATGGGCATAACCGCATTATGACTCGATGACTAGGAATGATTAAAACTCTAACAGAAGCAAAAAAAAAAAAGAAAACAGGGGGTTATCCATCCAGTCTATTGAGACCTTGAAATTTTCATCTTAATAGGACATGGTGCTTGACAGATTGAGCTCCAGTGAGCAGCTCATTGTGCATTCAGATTAGAGCTCTGAGGCTCATGCCGGCTGTGGGGCCGATTTTTCCCCTGGTTTGCTGGCCGAGCGGGCTGCCGCTCAGACTGGGTCGGGGTTTTGCAGCACCGGCTCCGGCAAGAAAGGCTCTAATGTTCCTGCAGCCACTTTGGGTACGGGGCCACCTCGTACCCAAACGTGCATTTGCTGGGATAACATCCAGTTTGGATTATAACTTGAGAGGAAAGGCACTGGGGTGGGGGGGTGGGAATTGCAGAGCACACCTGTTTAGGGGTGACCTGGAAAATAAAGATGTGGGCTGTGTCAAAAGCCTACAAGGAAAGGAGCAGGTATAATCACAGCAGTGGGGACAAATGGCACGGGCAGAGCAAATACTTTGTAGGCAGCCGCTGTCGGGGCTGACAACAGCACCGGAGAGCAGGGATGGCTCTGGCCTTGGAGCCTTTCTGGCGATGTAGCACCGTGCTGGTCAGGTCTGTTGGTCCAGATGAGGCGGGTGAGCGGGAGGAGAGCCCGACCGGGGCTGTGAGCGATGTCGGGAGCGTAACAGCCGTGTGCCCACATGGGTTTCAGTGCCTGGGAGAGGCAGCTGCTCCCTGGATTGCAGGCGGTCCCTGCGTCCCCGTCTAGCCCAGGGAAGGGCCAGAGTGAGAAGAAAGGACTGTTTTTTTCCTCCTGGCTCTATGAGGTGAACTCCACCTGTGTGCGGAGTGTCAGGGCGCTATTTAAATCATTCGTTGTCCATCAGCCCATGCACAGAGTCTCTCTTTGCCCCGTTTTCTCACAGCTCTCCTATACTCCCATCGCCCTCTTCAAAACACACCGAGTTAAGACACGAGCGGGTCCTAAGCGTTCAGCGTTGCACAGACGTGACTGTCGCCCATCTGCGCGGACGCTTAGGCTAGGAAAGTCCTTAATTACAAACCAGAGGCAACTCCAGGATCCTGAGGCAGAAGTTGCTCCCATTCTGGTACCTAATCAGCCACTGAAAAGAGCTTCAAATCAATGCTTTGGCAGATGAGATGTTCACAAACCAGTCTAATTTTCAGAGAAGCTGAGCATCCTCAGCTCTCTTTGACTTCCTTTTGAAGTTTGCTTATGCGAAAGAGCTCCTGAACCCCTAGGGAGTGAGTAAAAACCGAACAGCTGCTCGAACCACTTTGGGGCCAGATGTTGGCAGTAGCCCCTGCTGAGACCCCACTGATCTCAGGAGATCGGCACCCGGGGCTCCCGGAGCGGGCCCTTGCTTGGGTTATTTTACTAGAGATGGTTGTGGGGAGGCAGGGGAACCACGCAGGGGAGTTTTCCCCACAAGGAACAAAGAATTTTCTTTCCGCAATTTCCACGGACAGTTTTGAAACAAAGCATTTTTATTGCTGTTTTCCAAAAAAGAAAGTACCTTGACATGGAAAGCACCATTTGAAATAAGCCAGCAAGGTGGAAAGTCCTGGGTCATTTTGCTTCCACAAGTGTGATCAGCGTGATGCCGCTCACCTTTTCCCTGGACCATCCAGGCTACGACGCCACCCCCACACTAGCATCAGCAGTGAAACACGATTTTGCAGTCACAACTTTTCTGCCAGGTACAGGTAGGACTGCAGCTAAAGGAGTGGTTTTGAGAAGTGAAACATTTTGAGCTGAACATCAGGAAAATCTGTCCAAAGGCAAGTTCAAAAAGGGATGAGTCTCCACGGAGCAATCTTATCATTTGGGACATTTGCGACTAGACAAATGTTGCCAGTAAGACAAACCAGTGGAAAATGTGCTGAAGGGGAGTATCCAGGCGGGAGGTGGAGTGGATGGACCCTAATTGGCTTTTTTATCTCTGTCTTCTCCAAGTCTGTTTATTCCAGATCTCCGAGATGCCCCATGGGTCACGCAGTCCCTAGTCTCTCTCCCTATCTCATTAAAACTAGTCTAGACTTCTGAACAGGGATAGTCATAGCAAATGTTCCTCAAATTTAAAAGAGGGAAAAAAAATCCTTTCTACTTTGCTGCTTGAAAGTGCATTTCAGATGATGGAGGGAAGGTTTTGATCAATTAAAGACAAGGATTGATGTTTTGCTTTTAAATTTGTTTTCCTTCTGCACAAAACAGAAGCAAAATACAGATATTGATACTTCCACCCCCAGCGTATGAGTGCGGCACATTTATGGAAGCACTTGGACCAAGGGGCCGCAAATCTGTTTTCATTTCTGGCTCCTTAAATGCATAGTAGCCCCATTGCCGTTCCACTTGGGTCCCGGCAGAAAGGGCAGTAGCTCTCCCCTGCCCTGAGCTACTTCATGATGTGCGATCATAAATCCTTGCCCCACCAGAAGGAAAAGCCTCTCTTGTAACGTGCACCTGTGCAAGAAGGAGCGCTGTCCCGAGGGGAACGCACCTCTCCTTGGGCTGCTGACACTATCGCAGGAAGACGTGTCACCGAGCAAATGGCTTCAGGGCCTCGAGATGCAGAGGTGGAGCCTACACGTCTGTTTCCAGTGCACTTGCACATCCACTCTGTGTAGGAAAAGAGGCCAAATATACCCTGGAGAAAGTTTATGCAGAAAACTGAGGGAATAAATACTTACCAAAATAGCAAACCCTCACTTTTGATCTGCAGCGCAAAGGCTGTGTCCAGCCTGCCACAATCCCCTCTGGGGCGCGGGGTAGCTCAGACACATCCATATTTCTATGTGGGGTTTTTTATTGTTGAAACCCAAGGCTTCACCACTGATAACATTTCCTTATGAGGCTTGCATTAGTACATACCAGGCAAGGGAAGGGAAAGGGTTTCCCTCCTGCATCATTTATACACCACACGGATACCTACATTAAGAGCTGCTTCCAAATGGAAAACGGCATGAAACAAGACCAGCCTATGCATTGTCTCCATAAATCCACAACATCTTCTGAATGATGTCCATTACAATCGTTTCATCATTAGAGGCTTCCTGGGACTGTTGTGCAATGCTGCAGTGGATGTCTTGATGCATTAAGAGAATGCATTGCAAAGCTGATCACTTTACATTTAACCTAATGCCCTGGGACAAGATGCATTTTGATGGAGTAGCATTTTGCTATATTATTTTCTTGACTTCAGAGAATTGTCAAGCTGCTTTAACAGCATTAGAGACTGAAGGCCTCTGCTTATCTGCAGAACATGCACAGCCTTGACAATGTGCCTGCTACCTGCCGCGGCCCTGATTGATGATAGCTGATCAAGAGATGTCTCGTGTTCCTGCTCTTCCAACGAATGCTACAAGACCCAGGAAACCCTTTACATACGGTCCATTTTCCCTATAAGTACCAAGGGCTTTCTCACACTTGTTCCAATGCAGTCATCACTCTGATGCCAATGGAGTTACTCCAGATTTATTCAGATGGTGCAAGTGGGATCAAGACCCTGCTCCTCTGTCACCACATAGCATGGGACCTATTGCCCATTGATGTCAGTGGGTTGGTTTCCATGGACTTCACTGGCCAATGAGTGAGCCCACCGGACTCGGTTGTCACTGGTGATGTATAGACAACAACCTATGTAAAACCAACACTTGCAGATCTCCCTTCGGCCTATCTCATTGTCCATCTGTTTTAGGATTGACCGTAACATCCAAATATTTCCAACTGTTGCTTCCTACCAACTCACGTCACCTTCTGCAGGATAGTCATGGATGGCTTTGCATGTCCTGTGATGCACGCAAGAAGCTTGGGATCTCTACCGACCAGATGAGAAAGGGGTCTTGGTGAAGGCAGATCATTTCCATGCAGAGATGGGGACAAAACTGAAGGTAGGAAAAATAAAAGGGCATTGGGAGATTCACAGTCAGCTCTTCCCTAATGACGCAGCCGGCCTGTGTTGCTTACAATGTGACTCTCCATAAGGCTCTTCCACGAGCAAGGATAAAGAGAATTTTCAGCTGAAAAATTAAGCCCTGGAGGTGAACACTTCAAAAGAGCTGAACTCTGGCTGAAGCGAGAGCCGCGTACACATGTAGAAGCGGAGAAGAGCGAGGGCTGATAACGCACTTCAAAACCTCCCAGCGCTGTGATCAGCTTCCTCCTGCCGCTTCGCTTCCACAGGAGGCCTGTCCTTGGCCAGCTCCAAAACCACTGGTGCCGACAGGGATTCGGTGCAAATGCAACCCTTTGAAATGTTAAAAATGCACTGAGTAAACAGCAGACAGGGATGCAGCCTAGTGTGTGGTGGACAGGTTAAATGGGGCCTGTGGAAGCACGCTAACAATTGCTCAATCGTCCACACGCAGACTGGAACGCACAAAGACCGGCAGCAAAAACACACGTTGGGAAGAGTTCGACGCTGAAAGTTGGGCGGGATGTTCAGCGGAGATCAGCTGTGTGCTGAAAGCCTGGTGCTGGCGATCCTCCTGGGAGCGCAGAGGCCCTGAGAGGGAGCGGCTGGCATTGACTTCTGCCTGCGTGGGCTCAGCCCCTTCCATTCCTGCGAAAAAGATGCTCTTCCCCTGCCATGCTACACTAGCCCTAACACGGCTTTTCTTTGTTTAAGAGACCAACAGTATTCCCACTGGTTGCAAAGGAAATGAACCATCCCAAACCAGACCGTGCAGCTTTGCAAGGACCAACCTAGAAATGGAAGAGGGAGTGTTGTGTAGACATAACTACGACTGAAGAGGCAATACAGCTGATTTTCCCTTTGGTCAGAGGCTGTCTGCATTGCACTGATCACACAGCATGGTGTGAGATGGTGCTGTTCGTCTGGATGAGACATAAAACAGAATTCCTTGATCATATGAGATCATTAAAGACCCCCTGGCATACCTTGCAGGAGTTAGTTATCCATGTTATGCCCAGAGCCCTGACTACCCAGTTTGGGTAATTACATTTTATGGACGAGATTCTGCTCTGAGTTATTCTAGTGTAAGTCTGACCTAACTGCACAGACATCGAAGTGTACAGACTGTATGGTAACATTTTGCCTACAGTCCTTAAACTTCACCTGCACTGGCACATGAAGAAGTATTTTCACTTCATGGTGACAGTGTTGTTTCTGGCACCGACTGTAAGTAGGACTCAACCCCAGAACTGGCTGCATTTCAACTGGGGGTGAGCAATCTTCCTGGAGGACTGACTATGCGTACATGTGTTATGTTTCAGGGTGAAAAGCAATACGTAACTAATTGTGACGCATTGGTACCAAACTGGACCCGGTACTTCTTTCTCAAACAGGTTTATCAGTGTGAATGAAAGCCAGCTGTGGTTATCGCTGCACTTCCTAAATCACTGTTTTAGAAGGGCATTCAATAGTCAACGATACTGTCCCTGTGAGAGAAAAGGAGGTGAAATCTCACACGATAGTGTTTAGTATAATTCCAGCGCCAAACCAAACAACTGAAAATTGAAAGCTGCTCTCTTTATCAACAAGATTGTATTTTAAAACGTTTCCTCTGGAGTTTCAGCAGGCAGTTACAGAAAATCTCTCTATATTTCTCTGTCTATGCATTGACTGCTGCCATATGCTCATATACACCCAGAGAGGGAAAAGTCTAGCACCCGCTAGAAATAGCGTGAGAACAAGCAGTGCTAAAGTGTGCACACAAACAAGCGGTTGATCACATTCAGTGGAAACGAGGAGACGAGCGAGGCTGCGTGGCGGGTGCAATCGCACAGGCGGGGGAAGAAGATGGAGATGCGGCTCCCAGCTGTGTAGGGCAGATGTTGAACACTTGAGGAGCAAAACTCTTGTAGAGAAGTCATGCCTAGTTTGGGGGGCAATTTTGCAATGCTCTTCCTCAGTCTTATTCATATCTCAGATCTGCCAAGAGGCTCCAAGTGAAAACAGCGCTCCATTGAGCAAGGCTTTGTGCATGCTCGCAGTGACAGTCCCAAAATGCAGTCCAGCGAGGCCAAACCACCGCAGGAAGGGGAAGCACCATCGTCCCCACGTACAGACTGGGAGCAGGAACACAAGAAGCCTACCGGACAGGAGACAGTACCCGAGCCAGCCGAGCCCTAAAATTGCATCTGAACTCTGCCATACAAGAGAGAGTTCAGGCAGGTGAAACCCACGAAGACCTACACGTGGCTCGCTAGGAGGGGCAGCGAAGTCCAGTGGTTAGAGCACGGGTAGGCAATTCCCACCGACTTCAGCTGGATGCTCCTGTGCTGCGAGTGATGCAGGTGCTGGGGAGCACTGGCGGGCTGGGCTCTTCCTGTGCGGGCTGCGGCATTTTTAACGTTATGAACAACAGACAGAAGGAGAAGCGCTACCGGAGTGCACAAGACTATCTGGAAACAACGATCACTGTTGCATTCAATACGTGTGTTGGATTCTCTTTGTAACATAGGGATGCTCAACATTTCTGAACACGGTGCCACGTTGAGATGTGCAGATTAAGTGGTCTGATTTTAAGGTTTGGTATAGATATATATACATTTTTTTTTACCTGTGGCATTCTCCTCTCCTGCAGTCAGTTCTATACAACGTGGAGATAAGCCCCATCAGCACCCCTCGGTTGCAGTGACCGTCCACCCACTCATGGTCATCTCCCGTGTCATTTGTCTCTGCTCCTTGTCCCTGCGGAGAGCTCAGGGGTGTTGTGTTGCTAGGACATGAAAGAAATGGGAGAATTCTTGCTGCAAGCCATGGCAAGCAGGCTTCAATCAGCTCCTGAATAATTTAGGATACAAGCCTTTGATTAATGTCATGAGCAAAAAGGAAACAAAGTTTGCTAGAACTACAGGCCATTCGAAGTATGGATTGCCAGCAAAAATGTGCAAAGCGCTGTCACGAGAGGATTAATTACTGAGATTAAATATTTTATAAGTTAAATAATGTGTATTTTTGGAGACAAAATGGAATGTCATTTTTTCCCCCCCAAGACAGGGAAAAGTAACAGTATTCGCTTCCCATTAAACCCACAGAGCAACACAGATTCCAGTAATAGAGAAGGATGAATTGGGGTTGTAATTTCCATCTGGCGCTCACATCTATATTCCAAGCAGCATTTCATCTTCTCCCTGTCCGTGTCACTTGAAAGTCCCAACCTCAGCTACGAAGTCCTTTGGTGGGGAAGAGTGGGAGAGGGGACAAGGGTCCTGCTAATTGCGGCGTAGTCTAATAAGGTCTTGCTGACTATGGAGGATGCTTTATTCCCATTGTTGCTCTGTAAGGTATTGGTGAAAAGCCTCTGTGTGTCATCCGCTTTTACAGGGAAAAAATGTGGGTGAAATAAAATACAAAAAGAATACAGTCATCAAAATGTTGAATTATGTTGGACAGCTAGAGTAGGAGCGAATCTACTGGCCCATCATGACGTAATGTAAAAGTGATTCGCGCACACACACACCCATGTCAGCCCCTGGCCCAGCTGGCCTTCTGGTGAAGGTTTCATGCACTTATAATGTCCTTTCTGGATGAACAGGACATTCGCGGCACCGTGTGTGCAGTCTCCCTGGCTAGGAGTGGGGTCAGGAGATGGTGCACGGCGTGGCACCTTGCTTGGTCCTCTCTACCAAGACCCCCCAAATCTGATGTCTTTCCCTTCCTGGAGATAAATAGCCCCTCCGCCCTTAGGCTCAAGTGGAATATGTCATTTGGCTGGAATAGCTAGCCCCGTGGCTTTCAACCTTTTTTTCATTTGCGGACCCCTAAAACATTTCAAATGGAGGTGCGGACCCTTTTGAATTGTAAGCATGGGTATTCGCATACTTTTGATGGATCGTCGTCCTCTTTTGCAGACCACAGGTTGAAAACCACTCTCTCTAAACCCTTTGGAGGCTTTTTCAAGAGCAGCTGGGTACGAGATCTTGCCTGTAATTCCTTCTTGCAAATGGCAAACCTCGTTGCTTCTAAACCAGAGGTCTATGGTCAGGCAGACTGATTGGGAAGCAGTGTAACAGTAACAGTCATGCAAAAAAGGCCTTGGTTAAATACCCTCTTGTTTCCCCATCTCCAGTTGGGCCTCCCATCGTGTAGGATCCAAACTGATTAGGCTCAACAGATCAAACCGTGCTTGCTAGGACAAATTGCTTTGCTCCAAATTCACACCCATTAGGCCGGTGCACTTGCCTAAGTCCCAAGGTGCTTGAGAACTGATTGCAGTTGTCGGTCAGAGGCAAAGGCAGAGCCCCCCTCCCCTGGGAGTCTCCTGTGCTAATGAACGGCATTTCATTGTGCTGGGAGGCCTGGGAGCAGCAAGCTGCAGGAGCAAGGACAGCTTGGGGTGGAGGAAACCCTGCGCAGCGTGTGGCGAACAGGAGGGTAAAGGGATCAACCCCTTCCCTGAGCAGCCAGAAGCTGCAGCCCTTGCAGCTGGTGCCGTTTTCCCACCACCTGGGTGTAAGGAGACAGCAGGAGTCAGTGGGGGAATGGGAAGGAGACCGGTAACACCTGCTTCCCTGGGGTCAGTTGTATAAAGTCGTGGCCAGGGACATGCCTCTGGGAAGGTTTGGCTGTGGGGTAGATGCTTGCTTGCTTTGTGTTACAAAATGGTCTTTTCCTTTTTTCTGCCTCATTTACTTAGGCAATTTTTATTTTTCCATTTGAGCTGCAGGAGGGAGGTAGTAGTTTTGAATATTGGAAAAGCTGCCTTAAAGGGAAGGGAGAAGAACTGCTCTCCCTTGTTGCAGAGGGCAGGGCAGTGAGTTAAAACTGCAGCGAAGCAGTCATAGGGAAAACTTCCCAACTGCTGGACAAAAAGAACAGGCTTCCTAATTATTATTATTTTTTTAAATTATAGCATCATTTCCTTTGCCCTTCTGTGTCATTGTTCAGAGTTTTCAACTGGACTTCTCCTTCCTGAGTGATTTCCCTTGGGTGAAATGCCAGGTCCTGTGGGACCTTTGAACCAGTAAAGTTCATGTGAGGCTGGGATTAATCCAGGCACAGTCAACCATCTGTGCAACCCCTGTGCTGCTCTGTCCCCCTGCTACAGCTGGCGGCAGCACCGAGGAGCCTGGGTCAGTTCACAACCGGCTCGGATTTCGCCGGGAAGGCGGCGTGTTTCCACGTTGGCCGTGCAGGCGCCGATTCTTCTGACAGCATTTTGTAGCTTATTAATCTTATGAGTGCTTGCAGGGTAGTCCTGGCCCAGTGGGGTTGCCATTTATGCTGAATTGTCTGACTTCGGCGTGTCCACGTCCCAATGTGAGCATTCATTTCTGTGCTCAAGTTGATTATTACTTGATTCATCTCCAGAAACATCTGAGGGCTACTACATTTTCTCCTTATCAAGTGTGTTTTATTTCCTAAAGGCTAAGAACATGAGCAAGAGCCCTGCGCTGCCTCTTGTATAATCCTCTCCATTCAGAGTTGATGTGCATGCTAATAAAGATGCACAGAAAATAGCTCTCAAAAGGCAACGGGAAGATGGAACCCAGCAGTGAGCATCAGCCTAAGATGTGCTTAGCTGCCTGACACTATTCACACTAATCTGTAGCAATTAAAATGTAGTATCTTCTTTTTCAAACTGAGTAATATGAACTGCCATAAAATGGTGATACTGCCATATATACTCCAGCTATTCAGTGGACAGTACTTTAGGAGCCTTTCATTTTAATAGGTGTCTTTGTGCATTTTTAGAAATAATTGACATCTGTTCACTTCAGCATGAGAACAAAAGGTAGGGTTGTGGTTTTATTATGAGCATGAGAATTAAAGCGATTATTCTAACGGGTTTAAGACTATTAGGGGAAACTTTGACTATGAGGGTGCTGAAGCACTGGAACCGGCTGCCTAGAGATGTGGAATCTGCATTTTCGGAGATTTGCAAGAGCAGGTTGGACGGGCACTTGGCGGGGGTGCCCCAGCCTTGAGCAGGGGGCTGGACTGGGTCACCTGGTGAGATCCCGTCCAGCCCTACTTTCCTATGACATGCAAGGAGCTGTGATGAAGTGGATATAACTTGAATGTAGCCCAGGTTTCAGCTGCTTTAGGAATAATGGAAGTTAATCTAGGTGGCTTCCTGTGGGATCTGTGGTGCAGATCACCTGAAGCATAGAGATACCTAGTTAGACCCCTTGATCTTGGGCTCTTCTGATAATCCCCATCAGTACAGAAAAAAGTCTGAATTCAGTAAACATCACCCATCCCTACAAGTCCTCTGGCCCTTCCTAATGAACCTGATAAGGACTTTTACTTTTGGTTCATGCACTGCCTTGTCTTCATTCAAATCCCTCTTAATTGTTCACACCTCCTGCAACTAAGAAATCTGGTTGCTATTTTAAAAGTAATTCCATGATCCTGCAAATACCATGGAGGTGTTTGCTTTTAAATCTTATGGATAGATGTTAAGGCTGTAAGTGGTGTAGTTTAGATGTGTAGTGAGCAGAGCAGATATTTGCCCTTGGATGGGGCAAGGGGGTTAGCTGCAGTCAGACCCGGCTCCACTATGTTTAAACCAGTCTGAGTGCTGCACTTCTGTTCTGTTCTGGGTATAGACCAGTTTCTCACCACTTACACTAGTACAAGTGTGACATCTGTACCTGGCCTATGAGCTGTTTCCTTGCCTTCCCTCTCCCGATGCAATTAAGGATCTTCCATACCACGTCCACAATCAGGAGCAGAGGTGTCTCAAGATGGGCACATGCATGTGCGTTTTTGCAGGGTTTGGCACTAAGCATCTCCTTCCTCCTTATTTCGTGGCACATTGTGCATTGCAGGCAGCTCAGACACTACCTCATTCAGGATCTTGGACACTTGTACCCATCATCAGTTCTTATAAATATTAAAATGCACATTGTAAAAAAACAGTGTCCTCTCCCTGGAGTTGGTGCCAGGACAAAGGGAAAGGAGCATGAGGATGTACATACTCCTCTGCTGAGGGTCAGCCGGTCTTCCTGCCAGTCGCACCTTACCAAAAGCATTTTAAAAGGTGGGGAGAGGGGGAAATATAATTAATGCATTACCTGAGAATGGCCTGGGCTGGGGAATAATAGTTACTGATCAATCGCCCGGTCCTAGTTCTGCCCTGAGAAACAAGGTATGGATTATATTAGTCTATTGCTAAAGAGGAAATTCTTCAGGCAGGCCTGTGAGTGGATCAATGCTAACTGATGAGAAATACAATAACGACTTCAGAGTATTTACAGATTTCCTGGAAGGTTGGCTCTATGAGATGTATGTGTTTGCATACACATTATTAGATGCCCATAAACCCAAGGAGACGGGCATCTTAAATTAACAAACATTGGACAGGAATTTTCTCGTCTGCAAATGAAGAGAGAGCGAGAACAAGAGAACGGATTCAGTGTTTAACTCCAAAACATTTGCATTTACAGAGACTTTGGACTCCTGTTTGCTGGCAGGTCACCGGCTTCTCGAGGCACCGCAAGCTGAGCTTTCTGAAGGTGGGCTTTCTAAATAGCTTGTGTAAGGTACAGTCCCTCTCTCCCCATGTGCACAGATAAAGCTCTCCTCTCTGGTGCTGAAACGTGCTTCTCCCTGCCCCTCACAAGTGCAGCTGTGTCCTACTCCTCTCCGCGCAGAGCGTGTCCGGAGCCCATTGCTTTTGGCCATGTCCCCCTACTCCTGGCTTGGCTTTTCTTTTTTGTAGCAGGAAACCGGAGCTGCTTGTCTGTGCTTTCGAAGCCCTTCTCAGCCTATCCCACCTGGCCTGTCACCTCTCACTTGCTAGAGAAAAGTTGGGTCCCTCCCCGATGGGCCCACGATGCCAGCCTCCACAGCGTAGCGGTTGCATTGTGCATGCATCCATGCCTCCCTTCCTGCCCCCATGCAACGCATCCCTTCCCTCCTGGGAGGGATTCTGTAAACAGCCACAAAGCTCCCTCATGAACCCCCCTCCAGGCCCTCCCAGCAACTAGCATTTGCAATGATGTCTGCAAAAAATCCTGATGGCTGTTAGGTCACTGCCACGCGGCAGCTCCCTATTGCACTAGCTGAAGTTTCCTTGGGCCTGTTGGTCTGCATCCTGCCCTTGCCTTTGGGCTCAGGTCACAGGATCTTTGAGCTAGGGCCCATCATTTGGCTTTGAATTTGCCTAGCCTCTGCTTTGGTGATATGGTGCACAAATGACACAATAAACGTGCACAGGTATGTTACTGGCTTCTGTCTCATCCAGGAGTGCACAAAACAACTGCAGGCTCTCCCTTTGCCTGGAGCGAGAAGGGTGTTTCTACCCGAAAGCTTGCAAGGAACATTTTTTCCAATTACTTAGTTGGTCTAATAGAAGATATCACATCTACCCAAAGAACCTAGTCCACAGGTGTGCTAGCCTTTTGGGCAGCAGCACAGCGGCAATCTGCTAACTGCGCGTGGGGGTCCCTCGTGCTTTGGACCGGATGCACCTTACAGCTGCAGTTGGCAGAGCAGGTGGCAGGTGTCGTGCCCAGCCTGCCCCCCAAGCCCACAGCTATGCGGGCCAAAGAGCTCAGGGGGCAAGAGTGGATGGAGCTGGGATCTGTTTTCTGTCTTCAGCGACTCACGGAGCGGGTGAAGCTCGGTTGGCATCAATAGCTTTCAGGTTAAACTCTCTGTGGGGACTGGTGGCTCGTGTTTTGCTGGGGGGTGGCACACCCACGTGTACACACACGTGTTAGCAGTTTCAGCAGTTTCTCGAGGCCTTTCTCGTTTGCATTGTTCTCTTCTTGAGAGGCTTAATCATATGCTCTTAAACCATGTTCTCTATTATGCATTATTGATTGGGAAAAAAGGAACTCTTTCATTAAACTCCAGACTTCTGAATGTGTTTCTTTCCTTACGAATATCCTATTTCATGCTCCGAGACCACCCACATGCTTTGCTGCCTTTGCATTTGCCCTGCAATCTTTCATGCCAGTTGACTCTTCATCTCCAAATCCCTTTTCACATTAAACACAGACCCACACACTCTCTCCCATTTTTCTTTGAAATAAATCATAAGTCCATGCCAGAAATGACTTGAGGTGTTCTTCAGAATTTGTAAACAGCATTAAAGTCTTGTGGGAAATGTCACAGAGTGTAGGTCTGAATTTATTAAGTGGTTTCTCAGCTTAAATTTATATTTTCCGGTACACAATCTGACAACGTTTTTACCTCTAATGGAATTTTATCCACTCTTGATCACTGAACGCGGTGCAAGCCTGGAGCGAGAAGTCCTAAAGCCTCACATGAAGCTCTGCATATCAACCGATGAACAGGATCTCTGTGGCCTTGCAGAATAATTTCTCTAAATAGGCAAAGAAGCCATTTTGCTGCTTTTTCTATAAGCATGGTCATGTGGTCAGAGACGGAGCTTCGTCGAGCTGGGCTTGCTCAGAGCCTCGCCCCAGTCCAGCAGCTGCGCGCGTGCAAGCCCGGCGGGTTTCTAGTTGCCCGCTTCGAGAGGCAGGAGCCCGCTGAAATCTTCCTGGGCCCCCCCGTAAGCAAGTCCTGGGGAAGGTGCCCTTTTTTAGCCTGTTTTCCAACAGGGCAAAGATTTTAAATGCTGGTCAAGTTTTGTGCAGAAGACTCTCTGCCCATTATCAAAATTGCCTTTTAATAGTTTGTAGAAAGCAGCAGCATGGGGACAGGGGAAGTGGAAGGAAACCATAAAATAACTGGCAAAAGTCCTTTTCTGCGAGGTTTGTGGAGGATCTTGTGCAGGTGCATCTGTGAGATCCCCAGGACCCGAGACCTTTTCAAAACTGACTGGACCGTGCGCTGAATCGAGCATCGGGTGGGCCTGAAGGGTGATGGTCCTGGAGATGGTCCTGGAGATGGTCCTGCCCTGGGGCTGGTCCTGCTTGGAGCAGGGCGTTGGCCTAGATGTGACCTCCTGAGGTCCCTCCAACCCTCATCTCCTGACCTGAGATACTGCCCACACTAAAAATAAATACATACATAAATTAAAGAAAAACCACGGGGACTGGCAGATTTCCTCCAACAAGCCGTGCCTGCCCCGCTATGCCATCTCTAACAGCGGCTAGCACCAGAGTGTTGCACGCAGAGGTACAAGAAAGCCTAAAGTGGGCAGCTGCAGTGTGTAAAAACAGCACACGTCTCTTCCAAGCGTGCCTGACACACAGACAGAAGGACTTCTAATTAAAACGTTTTCCACAAGGCATGATAAGGTCTACATACCAAGCAGAAACAGGAAATCAAGCAGCACTTTGTCGTATCATTGAAAAGAGAGAGGACAGTGGAAGTTATAGGTAGAAGAGGCTAATGGGATTGCTTCTGTTTGTGCCCAGCTAGCAGCGGTCGGCAATCAGCAGTGCTGGGAAAGGGCAGTGAGTGTGTGACATCCTTAACTAGGATTTGGTGAAACGTGGTCTTTGGCAAAGTTTTCCTGAGCCTTGAAGTTAGACCGTTAATTAAAAGTTCCCATCGGATTGTGCAGCTACTGTCTTGTTAAGAGGGTTGCAGGCTTTAAAAAAAAAAAAAGAAGAAGAAGAAGAAAGCAGTCGATATAGCTTTGTGGCAATTTAATTTTTATTTGCTGTAAATCAATGCAGATCCCAAAATAGATAGCTCGCACCTCAAGTGATTCTTTTAACAGTTGTGTGCCATGACAGCTTCTTGGCTGCAACGAGAGACTCGCTAAAGCTAGAGAGACGGTCTCAGCCATCAAACCCTACCTGGAGGCCATGACATCCTTCCAGCTTTACAGCGGTGTCAGCGGAGGCTTCATTAGTCACACAGGCATTTCCAACAACATGGGCTGCTGCTTTTGTTCCCTGTAATGTTGAGCGAGGAGGGGGAAGCGAAGCGACAGAAGCCGATGCAGATAGGTAACGTAAATGGCTCCCTCTGTCTCGGCTCCTCAGCACCCTGGCTTGTCAAGTGGCATTACAAATCTCAGCACATGACAAACCGTTGCTTTTTATCCTTCAATCTGCTACTTCGCAATCTTCCTTCTTTTTTTTCCCACCTCTTCCCCCCTGCGTGCACGCATGCACGCACAGCCGCTGCCTAGGGCGTGCATCCTGACTGCTGAGACAAGGGGGTGCTGCGCCTCAAGGAATGAGACTGGGAAGAAAGGCCCCAGGATCCTGTCACGGATCCATCTTCTGAAGGGGCTTCTTCCAGTCCTCGCTGGGATTTCTGTTGGCTCGTATTGGTGAGCACGATCCACGACCCGCATAAGTCATCAGCATGCTTTCCTCTTTCCCTTGCCAGCAGTTGCCTGCCAGCGTAGCAGGGATGAGACTCATTTATCAGGGCAAAGTTTCAAATTATTCAACAGGACTTTAAAATGTTAATTCTCGGGCGGTTTTTATTTCTCTCTGTCTGGTTTTGAAAACAATGACCTGACTTTCCGGTTAGCTGCTAGGAAGCTGCATAATAGTCCAGGTACACCAAGGGAGAAGACATGCGCCCCTGCACTGCTGCATAGAGAAGGGGAGGGTGTCCCCCAGATGTTCTGTCCTACCAGGTGTTCTGGGTGAAGCCCGTGGTATGGACGTGGGTGCCGGATGGTCTGAGAAGGGGTACGTGGAGCTGACCTTTGCAAAGGCTGCAGAGGGCCAAGCACTTGTGAAAATGAGGCGACTTACTTGGGTACCTCCATGGGAGTGCAAAATCCCTTTAATAACCCAGTTCTCTTTTCAACAAATTCCAGCCTTCGTGCCCTACAGAATAGCTCAGGTTTCTCCAGAGAGAGCATGCCTCTCGCTCATGAGATTTCCAGCCAAGCTTTCCAAATCCAGGTGGTCTGCACAGGCCTCAGAGAGGACGAGGCAGACGAGGTTCCTTGGGTGAATTTGATCTCTTTTATTAGACCAACCCAAATGGTTGGAGAATGGTTATGAAGCAAGATTTCGGGTTCAAAAACCCTTCGTCGGGCTAAGGAAGCTTCAGCAGTTGGTGCGTGCTCTTTCTGGATGGATCCAGAGAGGATGATGCTTTCCTAAATCTTTGACCCTTCTGGAGTTTGCTCGTTGTGAGTGGTGTGCATCCTGTACTGAAGCGTTACGGTAGGGTTGGAGTGCTGTTGTGACCAGCGTGACCCCGGAAATAAAAAAGAAGCATCTTTTATTGCACCAACCGTGTAGTTGGGAGAGAGGGTAGAGTGGCTTTCAAACACCAAGCTTTCAGATAAGCTTGCTGAGGAAGGCATGTTGGTTGTCGCTGTGTTGCTCTAAGGACACGGGCAGATAAGGTTCTTTGGGTAAATCTGATATCTTTTATTAGACCAACTCAAATAATTGGAAAAAATTATTCTTTGCAAGCTTTTGGGTACAAACACCCTTCCTCTGCCTGAAGAAGGGCGTTTGTACCCAAAAGCTTGCAAAGAATAACTTTTACATCTATTTTAGTTGGTCTAATACAAGATACCAGATTTACCCAAAGAGCCTTGCTGAAGAAGGGCACTTTGTGCCTGAAAGTTTCTCTCTCATGTCTCCAGCTATACAGCTGATCCATTAAAAGCTATCAGCAAAGAAAAAAAAAGCCCTTGCTTCTGTGGGGAGGGTTGAGGGTGGCGTTTGGAAAAAGCAGAGTTATGGAAGTCGAGCAAGGGACCAGCATTACTGCTAGATCTGAGAAACCTATTAGGCTTGCACATAAAATAATAGCGTGTTCAAATCAAATGGGAAAACGTCAGCAGTCTGGAGGAGAATACCGCATGTCAGCCTTGCCCCCCTGGGATCCGCTATCAATGCTCAGTCACGTCTCAGGTGTAGCAGTTCTTTAACGAAGAGCATGTTAAGTGTAAATATATACCGTCTCTGCTCCCGAGGCAGCTCGCATAAATAAACATTAGGTAAAAATCAAGTGGGATTGATAAGGGAGGTGTTGAAAGATTGCCCCAAGGGCTGTGAGCCTGCCTAGGAGGACCTGACAGGACGTTTTTCGGGGAGCGGTGGAGCAGGATTATTAGTGAACGCGAAAGTGCAGGAAGAGGGAGGGAGGTGATGGGGCAGAAGTCAAGGTAGCTGAGCAGGGGTAGGGGACGTCTGTTCTCTGTGAGTTAACGTTAGCCATGGCATTGCAGCAGCTCCTGGAGGCGTGGAAGTGGATCGGGGCCCTGGGGTGCAAGGCATCGTCTAAGCACAGAGGAGATGGGCCCTGCCTTGAAGAGCTGGCATCTAAACAGACAAGGCAGGTCACGGGCCATGGCAGTGCCCTCCTGTGCCAAGTGGGTGGAAACGGCGACTGACCACTTGCCCAAGGACAAGCAGGGAGGGCCTAAAATTGAGCACGGGCTCCTGCAGCCCACACCCGTGCTTGCACCATTGGACCACCCAGCCTCTCCCCGAGCCGGGGAGCAGCTGTGGAGTTCAGGGCTTCCTGAAATGGTTGCATCGCAGAGGGATTTGACACGACGTCCTTCTGCACCCGCTGTGGGTCCCTGGACTAGCCAGGCTTGCCTCCAGCAGCCAGAGGAGCTGCTTGCTGCAGCACAGCATCTGCCCTTAACCGCGCTGACCTCCAGCCAGAGCAACTCCAAGGACTTGGTGGCACCGAGGTCCTCAGCCGGGAGGGCGCAGAAGCAGAGTCTTTTGGGCTTGTATAGTCGGTCAGCTTCACGGGGAGGAGCGGTGAGAGAGCAACGCGGGATCTCCTATTCTAAGTCACACATTTGAGTACCCACGTGCGCTCTAGCTCAAGTCTGTACTTACCGCAGGCCCTTTGGCTGGTCATCCCGGCAGAGAGGTTGAAGGCCATGGAAAGCAGGTTATCCTTGTACCTCAGGCCCGGTCGGGGCAGCACCACCCAGCAGAGCTGGGGCAGCAAGAAGGCAACGTGCCCTGGGGCTGCTCGGGCTCCCCCGGCCCCGGAGGTGCAGCCAGCCAGGGTTTCCGCCCAGGCATCTTACACAAGCCCCACATTCCCTGCGGGAGGAAGGAATCAAAGCAGGAAAAGAGGCGCCTGGCTATGTCCTCTTGGAACGAATGTCAGTGAGCAAACCGCGCTGTAGCTGACTTTCATCATCGCTGAGACATATTTTTAGGCTGCAAACAGCTTTCCCGAATCTCTGCGAGTAATAGAGGATGAGAGAGGTGTACATTAACATGAGTTCATTCCAGATGTAAGTGCCTGATTCCCAGTTGATCCATTACTTGGCCTGGTAGATACTAGGCAACATGCATTATTCGCAAGCTTCTACGATAGCCTGAACCTGAGATGCTTCAATGTGGAGGAGTTCAAGGCCAACACAAGCAGTTTCTCCTTGGTGGGTTCCCAAGCCTTGCTGTGCCTGCCGTACAGCTGTCACAAGAATCGCTCGGCGCTGAAGAAAGTCCTCCAGCAAATAGAAATGAAAAGGCCCTTGTGCTCCTAAATCCCTTTCCCTGTGACAGGAAGCCATGTGCAGCGCTCTCCCCGTCTTCCTCCAGCCATCCATGAATTCTCACACGCACGTTAACTAACGTGTCCCTTGTTCTCTGTCTGCGCCACAGATACACGTAATAACATGGGAGCTCCTCAATTCCCTTCTCTTCATTTCGTTTTATTGGCACGTGTCAAAACTGGGTGCAGTATTTCTAGGAGCTCACGAAGAAACCCTTCTCCCACCCCCTTTCCTCCAGGCTTAGCATGATCTGGTCATAGCTGTTCGCGTGACTCTCTCCGAGTGCTGCTTCTCCCAGAAGGAGGAAATAAAGAACTAATTGCCTGCTCTCCCCAAATGCCTCTTTGGTGTGAAAACTGGTGGCAGGAATTGCTCCTGCGTCCCCTGGACTCGGCATTGCTTTTTCTCTCCGAAGTCTTTTGTGTCCCAGAGCTCAAATCTGTATTGAACGTGTCGTACCAGGCAACGTGGATTCCCGAATGAAAGGGGAACGTGCAGGTTTAAGAGGCAGCTTCCAGGGACTAATGATATGCACTTTGGTGAGAAGGAGGGCTAAAGTGGGCTCAAGTGCTTGATGTTATCTGGAAGGTGTAGGCATCAAGGAGAGAGCATGGGAGCATGGACTAGACACTGTATAATATAGTATATATAATATACAGAGTCCACTTCTCCAACTGCCCAAGGGGGCATTTAGGATGGATGGCTGAAACCCACACCGCTCCAAATGCCCGAATCTGCTTCTAAGGGCCAGAGCTGAAGTGCTAGGCTGACTTGATTCAACAGCCCCTGACCTGAAGAGAGGCTCAGGCATTTAATTTTTACCCCTTAAATTTATCCGGAGATTTAAGGAAGTTACAAGTATCTGTTGTTCTTCATTTAGAGAAGGAAAACACACCATGCTGCAGCGAAAAGATCCCACCGCCATCCGTCTTATGCAGACCCTTGTGAGACAAGCCATGTCACTTCGTGGGCATGTAGGTACTTCCCTGCGTATCAAGGTCTCACATGTCACGGCCTTTGCAAAGTAGCTTGAAATATATAGTAGCACCATCAGAACGAGGGAATTGATTTGCAGGGTGGTTTACCTGAAGCACCGCTCTTTTTTCTTTTTCTTTTTTAGTCTTTCCGATAGTTTTTAGGAGTCTCAGCAAAGATGCTTCATTAATGATCCTACCCGAGTAATGCACGTGACGGCTCCTGGAAGTGCAGCAGTAAAGCAGGGCAGGGTTGGGGGACTTTGTCTCTCAGCAGGGAGCCAGTTTCTAGCTTCTGCTGGAGAAGTGGCATTGAACTGCCCATCCTAACTAGCTCTTGGGCAGCCGTTCTCTGCTCACCCGTCTGGATCCTGTTGCTCCTGCTCCTTTTCCATTCATCCTGCCTCCTTCTGCTATGTTGGCTCTGTGGGCTGACAGTCTCTCCTAGGAAGCCCCTTTCCTGGGGGCCTGTGACCATCCTCAAGTCTTGGTAGAGAATAAGTAAAAACATCTTCTCCGTAAAAAACCTAGTTCCTATAGGCATCTTCTTGATCACTGTTATTTACACTCAGAGCCACTGACAGCAATGGAAGTGGGCATAAGCACCGGGCGTTTAGTGTCATCACAGATTGATGACACACCTGCCTTGCAGGTGGGAACGTGTTTCGTTCAGAATACTTCGCTGTACGTTGTACAATGGTGAGCAGCGAAGAAAGACATGGGAGCCAAAGGATCAAACTGCAGAGGCTACATTCAGGTTAATTTACCTTCCTTCTCGTCACTGCACCGGGTGTGCACGGTGAGTATGGCTGCACGGCCCGAGCCCAGTTCCCACTGCAGCAGATGAGATGAGACCGACGCCCCAAGTCCTGTACCCGTCCAAGGGAGGACACCAGCTTGATGTCTTCACTGCTTTGCAGCTGACTCGCCCCCGTTCGCAGAGCAGCGCGAAGGCAGCTTCCCAGGCAGCACTGACAGGAGCCCTGTGCAGGGCTGAGAGCGGCCGTGAAGCCCCGGCCTCTCTGCCAGGCCTGCCAAGGGGAGGGTCTGGACGTCTGCAGCTTGTTCTTTGCATGGGTTTCACTTTCCGACCGACTGCCAAAGAACGGTGCCCTCAGGTGACAAAAACATTGACAAACCAAGCGATATTAATTGGTGCTCCCGGCAGCCAGGGCAAGGCAACCTGTTCTCTTGGCAGCAGCACGTGGATCTGTACCCAGGCAAGGGTCAACAGGTGTTACCAGGCAGCGAGACGTGCGGCGCGGCGGCAGCATGGCTCCAGAGGGTCCCCGCAGGAGGCGGGGGTTTACGGGATGGACGTGAGCTGCCCCGTCGATCGGTACCTGCGCGTTGGCAGCGCAGCCCGAGTGACTTGTGAGCGGGCACGAAGCCACCGGAACGGATGGACGCGGCTGATGCTACCCGCCGGCCTGGATGCGTTCAGCGCAAGGAGAGCCAGCCTCCGCCAGCGCCGCAGCCGTCGACTCTGCAAGCTCTGGGCCGGGGCTTGTGCTGCGCCTTTCCTCTGTACGTGGCGTGTAGCGTGCACGGACTGTGCAGCCGTGTGTGCTCACCGCGTGCAAGCACGCAAGGCCTCGCTGTATCGATGCAAGAGAAAGCAGGCAGGCACACTTCAGGGTTCACAGACTGTTTGACGGGGGACTACCCGTTCCCCTTAGGAGGCGGCACGGCTCAGTCAAGCCGCTAAGTCCCCACTCGTTGCCTGACCTTGCCTCCAGATCCTCCCCCCTACGCTGGATCTTACACCCATTCTGCTGCTCCTGTCTCAGACGGAGCCGTGCCGCTAGCCTGCTCGCTCTGCACCCCGGAGAGTGCCCCTTTCCTCGAGTGTTGCCTGCTGTTGCTGGAGAAGGGTTTGCCAGGCACTGACACCAATTAGGGCAGAGCACTTCTGCCCGCACCAGGCTTTTGAGCAGAATTTGAAGCACCCATCTGAGGTGGAGCCGGTTCTCTGAGAGACGGCCTTCAGCCCACGGCACGTCCCCAGAGTCCGTGGATGCTTACACTGGAGTCCCTTGGTGTAACTGGGAGGTAGCTATTCCCTGACGGGGGGGGTCTGCAGGCTGGAAAACGTGCCTGGTGCCCCTGGGTCTGCCAGAGCCCGGGTCTGCTATCTTTCTGGGCTTGCTGCAAACTTTACCTCTTTCTTGTCTCCAGGGACAGGAGGGGATGGGCTGGGATGTGGGGTGGATATTAGCAATCCTGTGTGGGCTTTTCTTGTAGCTTTGACTGGTGAGGAGTGCAGAGCCCTGGGTGGCTCTGCCTAGAGTGATGCACTGGAAACCTGTGGGACTGAATGAATGAACACATGTTAAAATATCTATACTGCTCTCCAAACTCTTGCCCCAAATTTCTTCCTCATTTTAAACCTTGCCTTTAAAGCGGCACTTTCTGCTCCAGAGCTGACTGACTGGAGTGCTTTCAGACCGTGTATCTCGTTGACACACGTACCATTATAATACAAAATGTTCTGTGGATTCTGCAGCAGCCATGCAAATACGGGGACATACATATTCTTGCTCCCATTAAAAGGGGAGCCGGTGACGGGAGTGGAATTTGTCGTGCTGTCAGCTTCTCGGTTGATGGAAATATTTTTCATTTTTTATCCCAGGTTTCAGACTAAAATGAAGGGTTGTTTTTTGTTTTTCAGGGAGGGGAAAAAAATCACCCTTAACCCTGTTCTAGCTGCAAAGGAGAAAAAGTTTGGCTGATGTGAATCCATTGCTAAGAAGAAGGCAGAGCATGTCTTAGCTACCCAGACATGAGGGTTTATCACTTTTCTTTAAAAATGACCCCTTTGCTACCTGGGTCAGACAAAATTTCAGAGCTAATGCCTTCTCTGTCCTTTTGGGGCTGCTGTCTCTGCTGTCTGGAGCCCAACAAAATGAGTACAGGGGAGGCGATGCATTGAAGTCCATTTATTTCTTGTGCATCTTATAGTTAAATATGAATTAATTTTACCATCTTAATTGTGCCTTTGATTGCCATAGTGTGTCTGGAGAATCATATTCAAACCTATTTCTGCTTTCCTAGGAATTGCTGTGCCAGTTTTTTCCTCTGGAGACGTTACTGGGTAAATAAGAAGAACTGTGCAAACATGGGGTAAGACTACAGACTTGGACTTCTAATTTCAGTTCACGTGAAGTGTAAATCAGGTTGAATTATCCAAAAATAGATGCTTATGTTTTCTTTTCGAAATGTCCCCATCCTTTCCTTGAAGCCTTCCCTCCTCCTATTGCCATCTGTTAAACAATATGGATAAATATACTGCAGGTCGCAACTTTTCTCGCCAGTTCAAATGTCTTTTCATGTACTAGGGGTTTTATTCCTTTTAATCAGAAGTGCTGTTTCAGGTAGGTTTATTTCCTGAGCCCATATAACTGGCAGAGATGTACTGTTTGTATCCTGAACGTCAGGATTCATGAGTGTGCTGTGAAATGTTTGCTTTTAGTATACTCATAAAAACCCAGTCCGAGTCAAAGTGGAGCTGCCCCGGGTTCAGCTGATCGGTAACTCATGGCTTACAGGTCTGCTGCCTTCATTTCTGATCTTCCTACATGTGGGTGTCCCGTCTGGAAAGAGCATGTTTTCCATTCTTGGTAACAGAGCGTGAAGTATTTAAAAAGGCTTCCATACAGTGAATACAGATCACATTTCTATGAGACGGGTGGGAAGTAAAATTTTGTCTATAAATCATATTACTTCTGTAAATGTTCTAATACCAGGAGCAACAAGATTCATAGCAAACACGTTATACCTGCAGCAGCTCTGCAGACGCTCTCCAGTGTTTGCAAAGGTGGTGTAGGGTGGGGGCCGGTGTCGTACGTATTTATTTGTCTTCCCTTGTGATAACCCCACACAGCACAAGCGTGGGTGAATAAAAGGGCCAGGTTATCAGTTGAGGGCACCGCCGTTACACCCACGAAGCCCTGCGTCTGTAGCAGCAAATGTTCTGCCTACGGTTGTGTTCTTGCCAGATCTCTTGAGCTCAGCAGGACTCAGCCAGCTCAGTTGGAGGCAAGCTGCGCGGAAACTCTGCAGGCTACAGGAAGAGACTGGGAGTGAGTTGCTGGAGTGCCAGCACCGTACTGCTGACGGGTCCTTTCCCTTCAGAGGAACAGCAGAGTTCCCGGCCATTCAAAATCTGGTGATAATTTTCATAAAACCTCATGCCTCCATCCCAAATTCCAAGCCTAGGAGACTGAGAGTCTCCAGTTGTCTTTGCATCCTGCACTGAAGCATCTCACTGGATTGCAGAGCCTCCTATTGCTCCAAAGCCGGAGCTCTGTGTCAGCTGGTGTTGCAATGATCTGCGAGCGCCGGAAAACCAGATTAACTGTTTGCAAAGTTCCTTGAGATCCTAAAAAGGGCCGCAGAATGGAAGCTAGCAGGAAGGCACCGAACAGAGGGATTTGTGCACCTGCTTTTACCCGCTTTGTGCACTGCAAATGGGGCTGCACTGTACGCAAAGGATGCTGCGGGGAGGGGGGAGGTTCAGCAGTATGCAGAATCCAACGAGACAGTCCGTTTCTTGCAAGCAATTCTGGTTTTGATGAAGCAACGTTTTCTAATAGAAAAAAGCCGTTTCACCAGAACAATCTGCCAGCTCGGTTGCATGCATATACGGCCCTGGCCCCAGTCTGACTAGCAAGAGAGGGGGTGACTCTTGTGGCTGGCATGGCCTGGGGTGGGGGCAGCGTGTGCTCCCTGCTACCAGGATTGCTTGTGCATTTTACGTTTGCCACCGTTTAATAAAAGAAATAGCCCGGGTCAGCTTCAGCAGGAGGCTGGAGTGCCCATCCAACCTCCCACAGCCTGGTGGTTTGTGCACTCCCTTGGGAAGGGGAAGGTATGCATTTGAATCCCCTGAGCCTTGACTCGTGCACCCCTGTCCCCTCTGAGCAGACCGGACCGCATCGGGGCTTGCAGGGATAAATTCAGCAGTGAGGCAGAGGGAAGAGGTGGATTTACCCCGGGCAACTGGAGGGAACTTGGGGTAAAATTAGATTTTAAAAATTCTCTCGAAAGCTGCTTTGTGACTCTGGCTAATTGTTTATTACTGCAGCCAAGTCACTTGAAAGGCAGCAGTGGCCCTTGGGGTGGGTTATGCCCCGAGATGATTTGCTAATTGCTGTGTGGCTGCACGCACAGAGGTCAAATAGCACAAATAGACGGAAAGCAAACCAGGCGAAAACCGGAGCTGTCTCCTGACAGTTGTCTTAGCGCTACTGCTAACCTGATTTCCTATTAAATTCAAACCAGCTCAGCACTGTATAGTGAGTCTGCTGCAATGTACCATAACTCCCAATATTTATGACACCACTATAATACAAGAACTACTGCCAGGAGCTTCTGTGCTTAAAAAAAAGCCATAAGGAAAGGATGCTGACTTGGGCTTAAAACAGGGGGCTCAAAGTTAAGACTTCGGAGTCATTTTTTCTGGCTTTGCCACTCACTCACTTTTTTATCTTGGACAAATCGTTATTCTCTGTCTGCCTCAGATTCCCTATCAGTAAAATGGGTATAATTTTATTGTGTTGGTATTCCTACAGCAGCACCTAGAAACGTGACTCCTGGCATGTTAGATACAATGCTGACGTAGGGTACCAGACCGTCACAGCCCCCCCAAAGTTTAGAGCATGAAAAATTCATAGACGTGCAGGCCGAGAAGGGACCTCTGGAGATCATCAGGTCCAGCCCCCTGCATTTGGGCAGAAGGTAAATGTTGGGCAAAGCTTAATTGTCCTCCTACAAAAATGGGGCAGATTAACTCGTTCTCGGCCTGTTTTTCTTTTTTTTGTAAGAAAGGTATCACAGACTGAGACTGCACAAGGTGGGAGAGACTCGTGCTATGTCCTCTTGGACCTTGAGTGCCCTGAGAGCCACCGTTGTCAATGATGGCACAGAGATTAGCCTATGCTTGCCCCTGTTAGGAAAGCAGACGTTCTGCTCCTTTAATGGCTGGGGAAACTGAGGCAGAGAGCAGGTAACTAGCACCCGGCAGCCCTGGGCATCCTTTCGCCAGTTGCACTGAAATGCCAGCGCAGGGAGTGTTTCCGCTGCACAAAGCTTGCACTGGGCATCCAGAAGCTAACAAAGAGGTGCCCATGGCATGCCCAGCTGTGCTCTGAGGCTGGGGTCTGCCTGCCCGTGCACACCCAGCCCCGTTCTCACGCTCCCCACGTGACAGCTTCTTACTCCGTACCGACCTGTCCTCTGAAACGCCCCAGCCTCCTTACCCCTGCCCTCCGTCCTCCTCCCACACGCCCAGGATCGGCGTTGCGGGCTGTCTGCTTGTCTGAGCAGGGGCACTGTCCCTCGGGACCCCGGCGGTGACCGTGAGCACAAAGGGGCTCTTTGCACGGCGTCCAGCTCCACTGCGCAAAAGCAGCCCCAAGTGCCAGCCCCCCTAATGTGCTGCACCCAGCTCTGCTGTGTTTGGCCTCCCGGGGGTAATCAATGAGGTGTCAGAGCCGGCTCGTTTTGTTGCTCTGAGAAGCGAAGAGTGACAAGCCCCCTGGACTGAACGGCTCCAGTCGCTACCCAAAAAAAACCCCAAAAACCATTATGGAGCCAGTTGCCCAAGGATAAACTCATTAGTTTTGATTACACTTCTCTTCCTACACAGGGCTTGGCTATTTCTTATGTGTCAGCGCCGCAAGGATGGGGACGCAGACTGGGTACGAAGGAGATGATGCAGGTGGGGGGAGGAGGTGAACGGATAAGCAGCCAATTTACCTGTGAGCAAAGAAACGAGGCTTCGTGGACGAGCCGGTGTTCGTAGCCAGCAGGAGTCAACCGCAGCATATTTCTCTGCTCTGGGCAAGACTGAAATGATACATGAGGGTGCCCTTTTCTATTTGGGTGGGTAAATTTATTCCCAAAATGGGGGGCAGGGGGAGAGAGGGAGGAAATGTATGCCAAATATATGGAACATTTTGTTGGTAGCTTTGTAAATAATTTAAAGTCCCTCTCAACATGAAAAATAATAGTGTCATTACTACTCGCTGTATTTCAGTTGGGCTAGGGCAGGAGGTGTTATTTAGGGCTATTTTTTACTGTCAGCATAAGGGCAAGAGAATGTAGCCACTTCCTTGTGATCTCTTCCTATGGGGAAACAATTGCACTGGGTCTCTAAACTCAGCATTATTTTGTATGTCTGCAAATCTCTGTAGTCCCCCGTGCCCCCCGACCTGCTCCTGCGTGTTTATAACAGGGTCTGCAGTGAGATCCTGTGCCGACCAGGACCCTTTTTGTGCTGGGTGTTGTGCAAGCAAAAAAAAACCCATTTAGGTTGATACATCCAGCATCCCGACCCTGTGCTGGAAAACGCGATGCCCTTGCAATCTTTACAGATTCTCTAGATGGGTCCGTGACATATTTTGGAATAAATAAGGAGCTTGCGTGCCGTCTGAGTGGCACATTGGACAGGCAGCATTAGATTCACCGCCATCCCTAAACTTCCCCTGTTTCCAGACATAAACGCTAGCTGAAGCAAGCAGATGTAGAAATATTCAGGCAGATTCAGGGACTAGAAGTGTTCCCTGCACTGGGGGAAATCGGTTCTCGCGGCACGTGGGGAAGCGGAGGCGCTGGGAAGTCTCTGGAGAGAGCCCGTTCATCCACTTTCTGCAACCTCCTGCCGCGGGCTCGGGTTGGGTGATGTGAAAGACCGGCTTCACCACGGACTGTTTTCTGGACTCCAAGCCTTTTGAAGTTTCCCCATCTCTTAATTTTCTGAAAGGCTGCAGAAGATCTGGGCATTTGTGCGCGTCTCTGTGTCTCCCAAGTACACAAAACAACAAAATGGAGAGAAAAAGCAGTCTACTCTTGCTGCTCTGAAAAATGCTGGCTGCCTTTCTACTTTATTTTGTTGCACATTTAATTACCTTGTGAAGGAAAAACACTTGGAGAGCAAATGTAAAATGTTTCTCTGGTTTGCTATGCAACACAGCCCACTGCTGACTGCTCCGAACAGATTTTGAGGCAACACTCGGTTTCGGGAGCTGATTTGCCAGCTAATGGATTTTATTCCAAATAGAAAGGCAGACTGGCCTTCTGCACAGAAATGTGCCGCTTATGCACTAAGCAGTGCACTAACATGCTGGACCGAGTCCTGACCTTGCTCTCTGCGGGAGGTTGAATATGTCCGGTCAAATCCCTCTGGAAAAATCGGGGTAAGAAACCTGTGTGTAGGCACAGCTCGGTGGGATCCCCGCACGCAGCAGAAGTAAGAATTGGTGCCTGCATTTTCAGGCAATAAGTGATATTTGTGCACTTGGATTTTTGGGGAGCAGCCAATTAGCATTCGTACCTATTACATAGGACCGACTCTTGTGCCAGAGAGTATGTGCTCAGCATCTTGTAAAAGCTGGGCTCCTTTAAGTTGCCCCCTCTGAACTCCCAAAATCACGACTCCCTGCTGGAAATATTAGCCTTCACCTTTTTGTGGGTCTAAAACAATGCTGCTTCCTACTCTGGGCAAAGTTTAATTTTCTCAACACATTGCACGCTTCTGAGTCAGCGCCGTGCTGCGGTAGGCATCGTCCTGGCCTGGGCCGAGGAAGTTGTTCTCGGAGGGCGAGGAAAACTTCCCGTACGTGTAGGCCTGGCTTCTGCCTGCGTGCTGAGCCCAGCTCCTATGGCCGCGTTTGCTGCTTGTCGGTATGGTCCTGAATAGTTTAGGCAAATAGCGTTTGCCTTATGGGCTGCTTGTAAAATATTCCCCCAACTAGTGCATCACTGAGGTTTCAGCAGAGTCGGGCTGTGCATGCAAGAAAAGGGACTCTTAGCCCGAGGCAGACAATTTCTGCAGAGCTCCATCAACTCTTTTCTGCAGCGATGCGTCGGAGGGGGGCTGAGAGCCGTACCTGAAATTATACATAATTAACTGCACATTGGGTCGTCAGTAGGTAAATGAACTAACGAGACAAACAGAGGCATGCAAGGGAATCAATTTTCTTCTTAATGCATTTCAGTCCCTGGATTTGTGTGTTAATAATAGATGTTAGCTGAAAGCAGATTATGTTAGACACAGGCACTAATAGGATGACAATCTGAAGAAGACAAATATATTCATTATTACATTATGGCCTTAGTACTCGGAAATGCAAAGCTACAATTTTATGATGTGAGGTTCGTTCCAACGATTTGATTATTTTCAAATGAAACCCAAAATCTTTCCATCCAGAAAACTATTTTGGGCAAGTAATGAAAAGTTTCTACGCAGTTATCAAGCCAGAGTTATACAAGCCAGCCTGTGACCCTAGCAGTGCAGGCGTCTGTACGTCCAGGGCAAGGGAGGAGCTACCTGAAGGGGAAATTCTTGCTGCGCTCGGCCCTCTCCCAGGTCTTGGACAAAACGTTGGTGCTGGATGATCCCTTGCCATCTCGTTTGCCCTTCTCACGCCTAAGTGCTAGGTTTGTCATCAGCCCTCCAGCTGGCTGGGCCTGGTCCCTGTTAGGCACGAGCTGGGTCCCCACTTCCCAGTGTTTTTCAGTGGTCCTTTGCAAAATTGCACCCCCAACCTATAGGACCTTTGAAAAATTTAGCTGCTTCCTCTCATTAACAGTTCAACAGAGAAGGTGATCTCCTTTGTGAAAGAAATCTCTGTTGTGAACCCATCTACATGCTTCTGCAGGCAGGGGTCTATTCGTCATTAAGCCATTTTGTGACGTGTAAATGTTTCTAAGCAACACATAATGTGTGCAAGCATCCTATTGTATGAGGCACTTTATACAGTGCCTCTGGAAAACTTAAAGAAAGGCTGCCCATTCGTGTCACCTCCCCGAAGGCCCTTTTCCATAAGGCCATGGCAGACGTATGTTGTGCTCGCGACAGTAGTTTCTGGGCACTGAATGCAAGCTGGAGTACCGCCCTGGCTAGGAGTCTCCTGCCTTTCGCCAGTGTGAACCGAGTTTCCAATCACAGCCGTCCTCAAAGCAGGCTGGAAAACCAGGGGAACATTTCGTACGTATCTCTATGTGTGCGCGCATCTGTGTTTTTGCAAAAAGGTTCTTGCAAATCACATCCCTCTTTTTTCATTGTCATTTTCTTTTTCATTAACGTTTGATAGCTGAAATTCTTCAACCAGCTCTAATTGTCCAGCAGTTTTTGATCCTTACCTGGGGATAAAAGATACCTACAAGGTATTTGAGCCCTGACTTTGCCCTGAGCCTGAAAGAAATGCACTTTCAGTTCACAAGAACAAAGCAAGTGCATGTCCTAATGCCACTCAAAGACCCTTGTAACCGGCGCCACTAATACTTGAAACAAAATATCTCCAGCGTGCATTTGCAATTAAGCTGAGTGCGCAGTATATCATATGTTAATTGTATATCATTAAAAGGACATTTATAGAGCTGTAATATGCATATAAGAGAGAAATCTAATTGTCACGCAATTAACTCCGAATTATTTGAGCAAATAATATATTGTGACATTTCAATTATCAGCCTCACTTTGGAAGTTCCATACAAAACCTCTTCCCTTCTTCATAAAATCAAGCTGGAAGTTCCCAGATGTGGTTTTAACCAGTGATTATATGTCAGAGAAATCTCTTCAACCACTTAGTGATTTCTGTGGCTTTCGAAATCCAAACTCCTCTGTTTATCCACAGTGTAAATTGCTGTTTACACGCGGCCCGGGGACTGTTCGGTTGTGTGAAATACAACTTTGCCAGTGTCGGTGCAGCATGGGACCTTCTTACAGAGGACAGGAGGCTTTGGGAGTGTGTCAGATCCCAGGTTTCAAGTGAAGCTCTTAAGCCCTTCTTTCCTCCCCCTCGCCCCCAGCTTCACTTCTCACTGTTTGGCATGCAAGGTCAAACATACTTCAACGCTCAAAGCATGCTTCGGGGCCAATCCGGGACCTGGATCTGCAGTGACATCCCTTCCGGCCCACCAGAGCTTATAGCACTACCGAAGATGTAGCAACAACCACCGCATTTTGTAATGATTGAGCCCAAAGCAGAAAGCTCCTTAGGTCCAAGAACATGCTTGGAACTCAGCCCCAGGCTGACATGTCGGGTTTGGATGAGTCCTTCAGCCCAGGTGTGTTCACCCTTCAGGTTCATTCTGACCTGCCGTATTCAATGCTGGTGTGGGTGTGGGCACAGTTAAATGATAGAGCTTACTACGCAGACCTGGGCTGTGGAACAGGACCTTATTATTTAGTCCTGCATGTTTGGTGGGGGTGGGGCATGTTTTGCCTCTGGCTATTTGGTTCAGCAGAGATGAGTACTGAAAATCATGCCAGTTGTTTGAGAGGTTGCAGGAGCTTCCTCCAGGCCTAGTGGATACACCTGCCCTTGGAAATGTCACACCAGCCACCTACCATTGCTGCTGTACTTGCTCTTGGGCTTTGTGGAAAGGGCTCCAGGGCCATAACTTTGACTGCGATTGTCATAGAAGTCATAGAAATCACAGGGCATTTGTACGTGCCACACGTTTTGCCCTTTCTTACACTGGAACAGCATGACTGTTTGCACAAATGGGTTTTCTGGACGCTTTAAAAGTCTTTCTGGATCATTAAAGTATAACCTCTCTGATGTAGTTTAGTTTGACTTGCCACAAATTAAAGTGTTGCATTCATGAATTTGTTGTGTGCAAACACAAAGGCACTCAGAGATATGTAATGGGCCTCTTTGTCCACCAGATGGCACAGTGACTTTTTAGTAGTTCACCCCTTCAAATTGCTGCTGTTTTCAACTCGCCGCTCCTTTTTTTTTCTCTCTGCTATGTGCTGACTCCCTGTTCCCCTAGCTATATGACAGGGCATGGGGTGGGGGGCCCTGGGCCAGCAGGGCAGCCCAGGACTGTCCTGGTCTTCTGTGGTATTGACCAGGAACTGAGCTTAATTAATTCAAAAATCTAGTACGTGCAAACACTGATGCGACACTCCGAAATAAGCAAGCTTCAATTTTATAAACCTATTTAACTTAATGAGGATTAAACCCCATGATATGTACAGGTGCCCATAGAGAGTGAGAGTTGGAAGGGAGCTCAGGAGATCATCTAGTCCAATACCCTGCTCCAAGCAGGACCAGCCCCAACTACATCATCCCAACCAAGGCTTTGTCTAGCTGGGTCTTATAAACCTCCAAGGATGGAGAGTCCACCACCTCTCTGGGAAGCCTGTTCCAGTGCTTCTCTACCCTCCTCATGAGAAAGTTTTTCCTAATATTCAACCTAAACTTCCCTTGCTGCCACTTGAGTGTGTTGCTCCTTGTCCTGTCATCTGCGCCCACTGAGAATGGTCCACCTCCATCTTTTTTGCAGCCCCCCGGCAGGGAATTGAAGGCTACTTCTCATGAGACATGGGAGTTCTGGCTTCCTAGCCCAGTGCCTATGGTATTAAATCTGGCACTTCTTGCAAAGTCTGAGCCCATAAGTGAGCCACTCCAAAGTGACACTGGTTTCCACCGTTCCCATTGCAAGAAATGTGTTTGCTCTTACACTGATGCAGTGTTTCTTTATGTCAGCAATAAATCACTACAGTCTCCGCATCATTTTTGCTGGACATGACCAATGATTCATGTTAGAAAAGCAATTCTCGTGGTGATAGAAATGTGAGATGCTGACATTTCCAAATACGAGCCACGGCAAATGGAGTGTCAGGCAGCCTCAGTCCCTGCCTTGAGAGGCTCCATTTGTCTCAAGCCTTCCGGCTCAGACATGCAGCGCTCCAGACTTAACGAGTGAACTGAAGGATGCATTGCTTAGTAACGACATTTTGTTAGGCAACGTGCAGCCAGTATTGAACATAACTACTTTGCATTTGTGCCTGATGGATTAATAGCAGTTACTGTAATTTTCTTCCACCTCAATTTCAGGCCTTGCAAAGACAATGCCAGTGCAATTTCTCCAGTGCCAAGATTACTGGATTTTGCTGTTATTCACCTGGACTCGCGTGCTCCAGAGTTGGGAATCCTTCACGTAACCTTGGCAGAGCCATAGCCTGGCTGAAGCAGAAAGATCTCCTTAATTTGGGAGTGAAGCTGCCCCCATTCCCACAGTGAAATCTTTCAGCAGGGTATTACAAGCCATGTCAGCTCTCCACATTCCTCTCTTTTCATTGTTTGCAACTTGACAACCGCTGACAAGGACATGAGTGCAGCGCTGTAGGAGAGGACATATAATTCGCCTCTCAAAGGGAGAGCAGGGTGGCAGGTCCCTGGATTCTGACACACGAGTGCTGGGGCTTTTTTTTTTTCTCATTTATTTTTCAAATGAAGGAACATCGCACAGCAAATCTAGCTAGGAACTGCTCTCGTTGGGGCTGCTCTTCCTTCAGAAGTCAGCATGGCTTAACTCTTTAATCCTTTGGATAGACACTATAAAGCGGCAACAGCAATGCAGCTTTAAAGCAGAAGCAGTTGTGTCCAGGTATAATGAACATGCTGGGGAGGCACAAAAAGCAGGGACATGGATCAAAACACCTGCACGTTTTGGAAAGATGCAGATTGAAGCCTGAAGATCCAGAGGAGCTTGGTCCTCGTTATTATTGTTCTGCACAAAGAGAAGGGAAAGGGTGTTGGGGAGCCAGCTCCAGCTCCCCAGTTCCCTATTGAGTCTCAAATGGGAGCATCTCCGGGGCTGCACCATCTTGCCCCGCGTGGTGCCGTCTTCGATGGAGCACACAGCATCCAAGCACAGGAGCCAGAGCACTCTTGCTGCCCAACCCATGAGCAGGATGCCCAGGGGACATTCCCATCAGCACAAGACTATGCACTAGCAGTCTCTGCTCCACTTTGCCCCATGTGAATGTGGAAAGGGAGCAGCACAGAGCAAAGCCTGCCTGAGTGCTAGTTAGGGCTCCCAGGTGTATTCAAGCTTGCACATGAAACCGCTGGGTCAAATCCACGTCCGTGGGTACAACCAGGGAGGCGCCGCACTGGGCCTACCACCCAGCAGCCGAGCGGGAAGTGGAAGCAGGCTTGCTCCAGCACATCCTGAGAGCAGCTGCTCCGGCTGGGAGGACGCCCTCGAAAGCAATGAACGCGGTGAACTGGAACTGACGATTAAAATCTCCCTGGCCCTGTATTTAGGGCTATTTTGGGGAGCCGAAGGATGATCTGCGCGTCGATGCAAGGTGTCATTTGGTAGGGAAGGGGAGTGTTTGCTGCTGGCTACAGCTGCTGCAAATTGCCAACTAGTTCACACTCGCATCCTGCAATCCAAAAAAAGGGCACAGACCAGAGCCTTCTGCCAGGCTGGTGGGAAAAGGAGATGCTGGGTGCGGAGGGGAGGGGAGTCTATTTCCAGACACGATCCCATGCGAGTAATACCCCCTGAGATCCAGACCACGGTGGTCTGAGCACTGCGGGCCTCTCTCTCCTCCTTTTCCCCTGTGCCCAGGAATTTAACCTGAGTTTTGACAGGACTGGAGGATCTCTTCCCCTCAGGACACATCCAGTGGGATTTCCCACGCTGCTGAAGAGAGTGAAGCACCGCCGGTTTCGGTGTGTGGGGAGTGACTTGCTGCCTTTGCAGATGTCCCAGTGGTTACTGGTGCTCTCACCGAGCTCAGCTCCGGTTCATGCAACCAAGCGGTCTGCATTTGAAACAAGCCAACCATGGTAGGGGTACTCCCACCCCCAGCCTGGCTGTCCCTTGCACGATGATTTAGCGCTTCGGAGAGGAACCAAAGATGGAAGGGGCGTGGAGAAGAGCCCACTGCATGGAGATGCTGCGAGGTCTGGAAGGGGTTGTCATGGAAAGAGAGGAGGCAGCCAGCACACCTGCAACCTTTGCTGGGTAACGGGCAGGAGGCACATCAAACTCGGCACGTTTTGCCTGCACTGGCCGCAAATGCAATACGGGAAAATAAATGTTGGAAGGTAACTCCCTTCCTTCTGGTCTCTGCGTGTCTGGGGCACCCACCCCGGCTATCGTGCCATCTCTCTGCCTTCTACCAGTTGCCTGACTCGCTCTGTTTTCCGCTGGGAAAAGCAGAGGAGAGATCATCCCAAACAGAGCATGTGGCATTCATCTGTTTTCAATGGCACTTCTCCTTGCAGCATTAGTACCGCGAGGCAGGCTTGGCCAGAGCGGCTCCCAGTGCTTGAAAATGATTTAAATTAAAACATATAAGCCATTGAAGTGACCTCCAAAGGGAAGGGTGGATTGAAGTCAAAGTGCCCTGGGTGTCTGATTTATAGCTGAAGTGCTCTTCTGTCTACTCAGCTTCTGCATTCAGTCAGCAACAATTTATTTTAGCCTCATCTGTCATATTTTGTGCACTTTCACACTTGACAAATGATCACCTGGATGTTTTCCTTTTTGCCAGGCTGAATGCAGATTGGCTGGTCATTTTTATTTTTAGAGAGCTAATTGAGAGAAGATGAGGTGACGCTTCTAAAAAAACCAAAAACCCCAAAAGGCCAAGACAGAGCAAGAAGAAAGGAGTGATGCTGAGGCAGCTTCTGGAGGAGCAGGTTATTGCTAGTTGTTGGTCCAGCTGATGGGCAGGCGGGTTAGCAGTATCAGGAAGGTACAGATTACTGGGACCAGTAGACTCGGACAGAACTGGCACCAGTTAGAGGTCGGGTGTCTCTTGAGCCTGGTCATTGCCATAAACATCTGCGTGCCCAGGGAGAGAGGGGAGGGCATGACTTGTGACTGGCATGGCCCTCCAGTGTAACCTAGGCTGCAGCAGGGATGCGGTGGCTCTCACACCCAGACAGATCAGCTCTGAGATGAGCTTACTTCTTCCAAACCCCGGCATGGCAGATTCCCAGCTGCTGGCTCTTCTGCATTGCTCCACCGCCTTGCATTGATGGCTGCAAGACAACACTTGCCTACTGGCTGGGCTAGAAGGCATTCAGGAAACTGCAAAGTCTCTCTACGCTGAAATGAGGATCTGGGTAGTGCTGGCCTCTCCCAGCTTGGGAGCCTTGGGCCAGGGCTGGGCCAGGGGAAGGGTGCGCACGAGTCACCCACTCCATCTCCTGCAGGAGAGGCAACGAGCGGGCCTGACCCAGCGCAGCCTGCCAGGCTCCCCACGCAGCACATCCACAGGCTGCAGGAGCGGCGGCACTTCAGCACAAGCCTCTTGTTGTCAAGTGCTTGTTCTTCCCTGTGACGCACTGAAAATGCTTTTGCAATTCATTGCGTCTGGCCCGGGCCCTGGCCGTGCACGTGAATCGTGCCGCGGCCTCCGCTGGCCTCCCTTCCCCGTCGCTTGCAGCTCAGGTCAGTAATCCCGGCCGTGCCAGGCATTGTGCTGCCCGACACGGGTCCGGCTGCTCTGCCCCCACGCACGCCACCGGCCAGCCCGAGCTGGCAGCTCAGCCGACGGGCTTTCTTCCAGTCAGTAACACCCCTCCAGAAGACTTGCTCTTGGCCCTCTACATCCCCGGGGACACGTCGGTGGAAGCACAGCTTTCTCCAGATGAAAGCGGAGCACGAGTGATGTTGCAGAGGGAAAACAAGGAGCAAGTCTCTGGGAGATGACGTTAGATGCAAAAGTCGCAGGCCCTGAAGTGCTCCGGCTGCGTTTGGCCGCGTCCCAAAGGCGTCGAATCCCTCCCAGAGCCAAACCGAGCACAAGGGGTCCGGCCAAAATGCAAAGTGGCGTTTAATTCTCCCCGAGCGTTTCCTGGGGGGTGAAAGTTCCTCTTTTCCTCCGATCTCAGCCTCTTGGGAGCCTCAGGTTTTTTTAAAGCAGTGTCCCCAGAAATAGAAGGGAAGTCACCCAAATATCAGGGAAGTAACAAGCTGCAACATCTGTTCAGCTCCAGCTTGTTGGACCTGGGTCTGCCTGCGTCCTTCCGGCCTGAAATACCAGAGACTTGCCCTGGGTGACTTGTCCCAGACTGCACAGGAAGTTTGTGTTTCCTGATTTGCTACAAAATCCACCGTTTTAAGGAGCATTCCTGCCCTTTTTACAAGGCGGTGACAGCAGCACGCACTCAGAGAAACCAAATCCGCAGCCCTGAAATGGGAAGCACTGAGTTCTCCCTGTTAAGTTGGCTCCCAGATCTGTGATTTTCAATGTTTTTTACCGCAGAGTTCTGAGAAGATTAGCAGGAAATGTGTTTCGTTTTCTTTTTTTTTGACCAAATCCCTTTTATTGAAATTAATCCCGGCCTGCAGCCCTTGAGATAAAGGGAGGCCCTTTCCCTGCTCCTTCCCACGCATGCTACTGCAGCAAATGCCATATAAGCTCCAGCGTGCAAGCAGCCACGAAGAAGAGGGGCAGCTGGAGACTGGAATACGGGAGTTGTCCCAGCCCTATTCAGACCGATGGAAACCAGTGAGAGCCATCCTACATGGGAACGGGGAACCGAATGGAAGTTTCCTAGACAAGAGCAATCCCGAGTTGCTGCCAGAAGGCCAGATGTTGCAGATGTGGACCCTGGGGACGTGCCTGTCGCTGAGAATCTGGCCGCAGGAGTATCCACGTGATGGACCATCGTGGAGAAAGGGGAATGGGGCCTGCGATGAGCTGTCCGTGAAGTACCGGGGTGGGGGGGAATTGCTCAGAGCTGCCCTTTGGTACAGTAGGTATCACGTGAGCCCTTCCCCAGCGCCTGGGCGCATGTACCTGCGGCCCCTGGATCTGGCATCGCATTCATCACAGTAATTACGACGCGGCTGCTCTTCAGCACTCCCGCAGAAGCGCTTGTCCTTGAAGGCATTCTTGACGCCGATGCTCTCGTTTGCTCGCAGGGAACAGCGACATGACTGATGATACAGAAAGAGAACGTGACCCTCCCTGAGATGGCCCGCGCCTCTGGAGATGTGCATTACCCCATACGTTCTGGGCATTTCTCGTTGCCGCGTGCATTTGCTGTGCAGCGGGCGTTTGTCGTCAGGCATGTTTAGCTCTCCCAGGTCACGAGTGCCCGTGACACGAATGTAGGTCTACACGCACTAGAATTTGTCTGGAGACCCACCGGGCAAGCACTTTGCCATGCCAGCCCTTCCCTTGCGGCTCGACAAAAGGAGCTTTCTTGTTAGCTGCAATCACAGCAGGACTTAGAGGCGGTGAGAAGGGCTCAGGGCCCTGTCTGTGCAAACTGCTGTAACTGCATGCCCCTGCCCTAGACATACGGTTTACAGTCCTAGCACATGTCAAGAGAAGAGCGGGTGCAATGAGATGATGGGAGAAATGCAAAGCGTCGGGGAGACCGTTATGTGTTGCATGGTTATCTCAAGCCTCACTCGTTTGGGTTCTGTTGCTGCGTGAGACAAGCCCCAAGGTCATCCGAAAGGGGCTCCGTTCAGAGCAAAGCGACACCGGGGAAGCGGCGCTGCTAGGTGCAGCCTCCGAACGAAGACGGCGTTTTGGCAATGACAGTAACTCTCAGCACGGTTGTCCTCGAATCGCTTGGGGATTCTGCAGCAGGGAAGGAGAAAGCACCAGAGACCTTCTCGTAGGCGAGCGGCAGCAGGATGCCTCTCTTTGCACGATTCAGGGGTGTGGGTTGTAGCAGTGTTGGTCTAAAGACACAGGCAGACAAGGCTCTTTGGGTGAATCTGATCTCTTTCATTAGAGCAACCCAAATAGTCAGAAAAACTCTTCTTTGCAGACTTACAGGTACAAGCACCCTTCTTCCTCTGCCTTCCTCTCAAGGGTGTTTGTACCCGAAAGCTTGCAAAGAAGAAGCTTCCCAACTATTTTAGTTGGTCTAATAAAAGAGATCAGATTTACCCACAGAACCTTGTCTTTCTTTGCACGGGGCATTGGAGTCAAGTGGATCCTCTCTCCTCTACCCAGGTGCCAAGGGCTCGGCACAAGTGGGAGGCAAGGCAGGCAGCATTGCTCATGCCCTATGTGCAGTACAGGAGAAGAGTAGAAATACTGCTCCGTCACCCCCATTCAAGCTCCAAAATGAGAGACGACCCTGGATACATTCAGCGACTCTGAGACTGATCCTCTGCTGCTTGCGCACTGGGAAACCAGGAGGGCAGAGCTGCCCCCGCTGCAGTGAAGTTACACCAGTGTAAGAGGAGAATCAGGCCCTCTGTGTCTCCGCGTGCCAGTGTGTGTGTATATGGGTCTGCATCTACTGTGTTTAAACTGGACGGACTATTACCTGTGTTGCCAGAGGGCATGGCAAGAACATTGCTCAGTCTAGCGAGAATCAGTCGCCTTGACGTCTTTGAGCAGATCCTGTCCGTCGTTCCTCAGCTGTGTGGGTTTGGGATGTCTCAGACAATCCCACTCTACTCTTTGCTTTTAGCAGACGGAGAAGAAGGGTTGGCTTCAGCGTCGCCTGCCGCAGCCGCCACCGTGAGAGACCTTCATGTCTGCTCTGCCGGCTCAGAGGAGCTGAGCTAGCTAGACGGGGCTGTGCCTTGCTGGTGTCTGTGTCGGAGGTTCACCGCGAACAAAGGTGGCACCAATTTATGGCAAAAACAGTGACCTAGGGCCAGCTTCAGAGACCTCCTGCTCCCCTCAAAAGTTGAGGACCTGACTAGTCATCCCCCTCATACGCGAGCCTCAACGCAGGCTTTGTGGTCTCACATGGCCGGTTCCTCCCCACCCCTGACGCAGGTCTGGGCTCTCTGAAGCACGGTGCTAGCTGAAGAAGAGCGCTTGATGGCAGTGCTTACAACAAGATGGGGCCTGACAAACCCGAAACCCCAACTGGAGCTCTGGGATGAGGACCATAGCTGCCAGTGCTGATCCTCTGCTATGCTAGAGGTGGCCACAGCGAGGGTTCACCCACCTGTGCAGAAGACCGCGTCCTCGGGTGCCAGCTCACGAATGCGCAGTGAACTTCCCCGGGGACCGGGTCGGGCTGCAGACCTCCCCAGCTCCTGGCCCCCGTGCCAAGCATGCTTTTGTGCACTTGCCTTCTCCAACAGAAACACGAGGCAAGACGGATCATTTAAAGCCTAAACAAACAAGCCAAGCCCGGCGGGACCGAGACACTCCACCGCGCGCGCGCCTTCCCCGGGGGAGAGGAAGAAGGAACCAGCAGTGCGTGTGACAGATGTTAGTCGTGTCACTCAATGCACGACTGGAAGGTGCTCTGATACCACAGGGATGAGCGCCAAGCAGCGCGGAGCCTGCACGGAAACC
Organism: Caiman crocodilus; assembly: GCA_030014935.1. Classification (NCBI taxonomy): domain Eukaryota; kingdom Metazoa; phylum Chordata; order Crocodylia; family Alligatoridae; genus Caiman; species Caiman crocodilus. The sequence continues at coordinate 6,390,325 of JAGPOW010003356.1, read as the reverse complement.
TTCTGCCCCCCGCCACAAATGCAAATGTGTCTGAAGACAGGAATATCGTGTAAATAAGTCAGTAATGCCCTGTGCGTGATTCGGATCCAAGCAAAGATCGCTGTCTGGGGAGAGGAATAGGGGAACGAGAATAGCACAGCTGGCAGCAGAGCCGGGGTGGGTAATCTTCAGGACGCTCGGGGTATTTCGTGATGACTTTGGCGGGGAGGGGAAGCAATTGGATTTGTCATTGTGACAATTTGCGATGCTGTTGTCACCCACACCAGGCCTTTGATTCCTTTGTCAGGGCTTGTCAGCTTGTGCAGCTCCGAGGCGAGGGCCTGGCTAGGGGCTGTCATGGCTCTATACCGGTCTATTAGGTGACCTGAATAAGTGACATAGTAATTATCTGGGATCAAGGCCCGATCCGCAGGGAGGGGGAGCGGTTGTCAGCGTCTTAGTTTATTAAGCATGGGGTTGTGCTGGAAAAGGTGGAGGAAAGCTGCCTGGATTTTGTCCTGCGGGGTACCAGGAAACTGCCTGCCAGTTCCTTTTCTAATGGTTAGAGATGCGTGACCTGAAGCAGTGCAAACCGGTTTCACACTCACGAGCGCTATTTTAGTAAGGGTGTGTTTACCTGCTCCCTGGTCCCCAGAGGAAGCTTCTCGGGGTCTGAGCAGGCATTTGACAAGAATAAACCCTGTCTCTGCAGGGCCCTTCATTACCAGGCAGCTTGCTGCTGCTTTCCAGCCTGCAGCTTTGGCACCAAAGAGGGGCTAATGGAAGTGCATGGAGATGTTCGGGACATGCTTCCCTTCCAGTCCCGCTGGTACGTCTCCAGCCCATACAGCTGCAGACCCCATGCAAGGGAGGGGAGCCCTGCATCCGCTGTCTTGTTGGGGCGGTTGTTACTCTTGGACCGCAAGGCAGTGCTGGAGAAGTCTGCCTGCTTTCACCGGGGAGGCGACTGCATTTGGGCTGCAGGTCTTGTGCAGGCTCCAGGTAGAGCAGTATCACCTTTGTGTGCACGCTTTGTAGTGACTGGGGGGCAAACGGCACATCTGGAATACAGCCACCCTCTATCACGTCCCAGCTCGCTAGGGGCTGATGTGCCCTTGGCCTCCTCTCCATGATAGCTAAGGATAATTTGTCACCAGATGCAGAAGGCTGAGCACTTCTGTCCCACGTCCTTGTGTTCCCCTCTCTGTCTGCGTCCATCTGTGTCCCTTGCTTCTTATGTAGACTGTAAGCTCCTTGAAAGGAATTGCTTTTTTGACCTGCTTTTGTACAGCCCCCAACCGTGGGGTCCCAGCCCATGCCTGGAGGGCTGAAGCACTCTGGCAATACGCTCAGTAGCAGCGAGGCTCCTCTCACTTCGCTGGCTGATGCTTGAAGCCTGACATCAGGTGCTGTGGCTTGGGCAGCTTTCTGACGAACCTTCAGTTCGAGGCCTTTTGCAGGAAAGGTTGAAACAGTGCAGTTGGGGCTGGTCCTGCTTCGAGGAGGGGGTCGGGCTAGATGTGACCTCCTGGGGTCCCTTCCCACCCTCGTTTTGTATGATTGCGTGGAAGTGCTAACCACGACTTTGTCTGACCTCTCCTCTCGGCCCCAGCAGGAGAAGTCTTTTATCTTGTGTGTGGACACGGTGCTAGAGGGAGGTGTGCTGCACGTGATGGACGTTCTGACTTCAGCAAGTGAAGTCCTAAGGAAGCAAATGCATAAAACAGACGTGCAGTTTTGCAAACTGAGCCCTCAGTTCCTACGTGTGCATAAGTAGCCCTATCCTAAGGTCATGTAACTGGGGGAAATCCTCACCAGAGCTAGTCTGCTTGCATAAGGACAGCAAGCCAGCCCCAGACTTGCACCCACAAGAAATGAGGAGCTCTGTCTCCCTAACTCTTCTTTCCAGCAGCCGCGTGTGCCGGATCACACGGAGATGCGTTCGCTCCCACTGCAGGCCATGCCTTCCATTACAAATGCCAAAACCGGGGCTCGGCTCGTGTCTGACCAGCCAATCATTAGAGCTTGAAATCAAAATTAATTAAAGTTTGTTTACGACTTTGAATTAGTGTGCTAATGAATCTCATACCTCTGAGGCATCCATCTTGGTCAAGTACATTGTGCCTCACAGCTGTTGTTTGTGTCGGGATTAGGTTTGCTCCAGTTTTTATGAAGACGTCTACAAAGTAATAAACCCAGCACTTATTTGATTCCAAAAATTATGAAATTTTTATTAGCTTCCAAGAAATTGGGTTTTCTCCTTTTTGCTTTGGCAATAAAAGTTGATTTGTTCTACAGTTCCCTGATAGAATATTTGGGTACCAGCTATTACTTAAATCTAATGACTCTTCTTAAAAGACATTAAGATCCTCTCCTGTGAGCAAATGCATTGGGCCTGTGAAATTACATACTGATTACTTGGGTTATAAATGTGGTCACACCTCTCCTATCAAATTGTACCTGTATAAACAATTCCAGTGTACACGCATCCTGCCATATGGTTATTTATATCCATTTTATTAAGGGTTTTTTTTTCCTTTTCACTCATAGCACTGCTGCCAAATCTGCTTGGGTTTATTTAGTGCCAAGTGGTATAACATTCAGTATGTCATGCAGAAGCATTGCTTTTTCCCTTCTATCTCCGGCCACCCGACTTTATTTAATGTGCTGGGTGATGACAGGGAGCTGAAAAGACACCGGATAGCAGTCTGTCTTCCAAGGTATTTTTTTCAGCCACTGCTTTTTCTACTCATATACATGCCTCATAGATGGATGCCAGGTTTTTTTTATGACTTAACTTGCGGTGGCATCTCGATGCGGAGACCAGCACATGGCTCCGCTTCGTCAGAGTTGCAGCACTGTGCTAGCACCTAGACATCTCAAATGAGATCAGGACTCCTCCGGCCAAGACGGACACGTGGTAGAAGGCAATCCCTGCCCCTGAAGACGGACAAAGGAGTGGGGAAAAAGTCCTGGCCCACGGTCACTTGGCTGGTCCCTGATTTCACGAGACTATTTTGTTTCGTCGATGCAGCTGTTTCCAATGGAAACGGGTTGAATGGGGCCGGCCAGCTCTTGGCTCTGTCGCGACCAGACGAAGCTTGGGCCAGCTGGCCGTTCTCCGTGGGGAGCCCGTGGCTTTGACACGAATGCCTTGTGCGGCCATAAAGAGACCCAGTTTGAGGACCTTCAGGGTTGGCTGCAATACCATTTTGCGGGGGCCTGGCACTTGACTGAGTCACCTGGAAATGCTAACCGTTTCTTCCTTTCCTCTGTTGGTCGGCTGGCTCTTGTCGCCGCACAGCGGGACTTCAGCGCGTCCTTGGAGCGCTGTCCTGTTGCTTTAAAGAGCTGTCAGAGATGCACTTTTATTTCACTGTATAAATCTCAATAAACAGCTATCGAGATGGTGCAACACATTCGGCGGTTGTGTGCTCGCACTCCCACTTGTCAGCTGAGGGCCCGAGAAAGATGGGTCTGTCGCTAGGACCGTAATGCTTTCGGGCGGCCTCGTTCTCTGTTACCTTTTAAATGTGTTATGATGTGGGAACGCTGTGAAATCCGCCTTTGAACTCGCCCGCGTGACATTTGCAGGGAGATAAGCAGAGCCCCCGAGGCAAAAAAAATAAACCGTGCCCCCCCCTCCACCCCTTCCATCTAATTTGCATTAATCTGACAATTTTAGGAAAATCAAAGCTGAAAAACCAATTGGACTGTGTTGTGTGATGCAGGGAAAGCAGGTGAGGCAGTGGCCAATCCATCAAAACTGATATTGCATCTCTGGAAGGGGTCAGCGTATGGCCTTTGAAATGAAGACGGATGCTTCTGGGAAGCAAGGGGGATGAGGAAGGCAGGACGACACTGCAGGACGCGAAGCATGTGCCCGTTACGCTGTTCAGAGGAAAAGGAGAGGGAAAAGAGGACTCTCAGACTTGTTTTATTTCTCTCCAGTGAAGACATCCAATGATGAAAATGGAGCTGTATAAATATTTAAAAGGCAATATTATGAAGGAGGGAAGAGCATTCTAACCAAGACGAAAGTCACTATATCAGGTGGTTTTTTTTAAAGGTAGTTAGTGCACAAAGGCAGAAAAATAACCAATTGAGCAGGGAGGTTAGAAGAATCCCCTGGACAATAAGAAGCGATCAGACAGTGGAACGTGCATCTCAGAATTCAAGCTCAGAACGAGCTGCCAGAAGTGCTCGCAGGAGCGTGAAGCGGTATCATCGCAACTGATAGAGCTAGTCGATCCCTTCCAACCTGCAGTCCCTTTGCAATAGGGTCGAGGTGGACTGGAGCAACCGATCACGAAGGAAATCCGCTCCTCCAGGACGGGCAGCGAGCAAAGGCAATTCCCTGCCACTAGCCAGCTGGCAGAGGTCAAGTCCCAGACTGGCATGTTCACATGAGAGACTGGAGCCCCTGGGGAAGAGGTGGGGTTTGGAGCCAGTGCATGGCTGCTCACACGTCGTGGGCGTTAGGCAGCCCCCTAACAGCACTGCAGATCCTCTCTGGCCCCCCGACGTCACGCCTCGTCGACCTCGTGCCACAGGAGCGGGGTCCGCCAGTTCTCCCGCAGCCCCCGGTGCAGACCCAGCTCAGCCCTTGCGGGTCCGTCCCCTCCGGCAGCCACGACCGCGGCTAATGCAACAACCAACCGTTCTGTAGAGCGGTGCATGATTTATTCAGTGCAAAAGCATTTCAGGAAAAGCATCCTAACAGCAATATAGCAGACTGTGCACATGCCAGCTTTTCCCTCAGGCTTGCCTCCCCTGGGTCCGGGCAGGCCCCGCTGCCTAGGTCACTGCACAGGGATTCAATCTCTCTGCGCTACCCTGACTTCCTAGACACCGTCCGGCCAGCAACCCCTGAGAAGCATCCTTAGCATCCTTTTGCTCTCTCTTCTGCCCCCCTGGGCACTAGGGTGTCCTTATCCAGAGCTTTCACATTGGCTTTCCTGTGTGCCTTTCCCACAGGTAAGAGATGAAGACACGTACGGGGTTCCTAATAACCCACCTTGGTTATGCACAGTGGATTTGCCCCATTGACCAAGTGGCAGGTCATGTCCACACTGGGATTTACACCCCCATCTTTTACAGGGCATGCCCCTGTGCAGCATTAGAGCAGCTCTGGTGTGCAGAAGGGGAGACAGTGTGCCAGATTCTCCCTGCCGCCTATCCCAGGAGTCTCTCCATGGGCGATGGGTGCTGGGATAGCGGCCACAGAAGAGCCTGCAAGGGCAGTCGATCGATGGTTGCACCAGCATACACTGGAAGGGATCAGATACCCTGGCCTGAGCACCTCGGCCATAAGGAAAAAGGTGGGTTCCCTGTATCAGCACTTTTGCTGGCCATGCATTATGATTTGCTAGCCTGGGCTGTTACTCCATCCCTGGCAAGCATAGCAGCCACTGCAGACCGCGACATGTCTTTGCAGCGACCTCCACACCGCTGCGTTACAGGCAGCATGGCTTGTGCTGGGGTCCGGGACCCCCAAATCCACACGCTGCAAGAGGGTGAGAAGAAGAGCTGCCTGAAGCTCCAGGGCCTGTGGCTGGACTTCCAGAACGAAGCTATTGGCACCACGTTACCTGGGGCTTGGGAGGGGGATGTGGGTTTGAAGCCGGCGGTGCTTGCTCAGGAATGATCCCTTCCCCCTGACCCAGATGCACATTTCATTTTTTAATTTTTTCTTGTTTTAATGACCCCTCCACCCCGCCTTGCCCCCAGTTAAAATGCATGATACCTTCCCCATCCCCTTGCAGGGACAGTGTCTCGTATATGGATTAGCTATTAAAGGAGTGGTTCCTCACTAGATAAAAGCCAGGCCGGAGCCACGATTACAAACAATATGTTGCTTAGCACTTGTTGCTAAGCTACAGGAGATCAAAGCTTTTGGATGAGCTGCAATCATCCCATTGTAGCAGGTTGCACCGGTTCTGCATTAAGAAAAGACTCGGCTTGGGAGAGGTGGGTGTATTTTGGGTGGCTTCTGCTCCGGAGCAGATGAGCACTGGCACCGCTTCACCCCTGCGCAAGTCTCGGGCCCTGCTACGGCCTTCATCCTTTCTGCTGCGGCTCGGTAGAAGGCCAGCTGGATTCCCAGGACAGCTAGGCTGTATTATGATGATCCCAGCCATGCCAGCTACTGCTTCAGCTGCTGCAGGAAAGGAGAGACTCATGTGTACCTGGAAAGCAGAACTGCCGGCCAGGGTGGTTTGCCTTCTGCCCTGCCCCACTGTGTGCACGCCGAGTGGGGAGCCTGTAATCTCCATCCGGGGGGTTCGAGGCTCTGCAGCCCCAGCGCAGCACTCGCAGCACCGCCGCATGCACCCGTGCCTGGGGGGCTGCCCAGGGCAGCTCTCACACCTGTTGGGAGTATCTAAACAAGCGCCCTCGTGCTTTCTCCCAGTCTGCTTCGGCCTTGGGTAAAGCTCCCCATAAACATCCCTGACCCTCTTATCACCATCCTCCTTCACCTTCCTCGGCTGTGGTGCTTCCAGAAGTCGTGGCAGTAGCTAAACATCATGGAAGTGCGGAGACCGCCGCCTCTCGCGTTGACCAGTACTATGTCATTGACGCCCCCCTCTCCTGTCTGTTGTCTCTTACTTAGGATTTTCTGCACGTGAAGGACTCCTGAGAAATGTGCTCTGAGAGCTTTCCCATCTCTGTTGGACCCAGTGGGTGTCAAAGTACCTTCTTCTAGTTTAGCACCGTCCACCTCCAAAGCTAATTAACCTAAATGAGCACAAAACAACTACAGTACAAAGGTTCCCTCTGTGGCGGGCCAGTAGGGGGCGCTCCCGTTTTGAGCCGCCCACCTCCCTGCGCCCGACCACCTTCCCTGCTCCAAGTGCCTCCCTTGGGGTGCCTCACGTCCGGCCGACCCCTTCCCTGGAGCACACCCACTAGCCTGGGGTTCCCGCTGCCACCATCCAAGGCTCTGGACTCATTTCTGGCCCTGTGCACCTTGGAAAACACAGGCCTGTTCGTCCGCTGGGTCCCAGACCCAATACCGGCACTTGGGCTACTCTTCCCAAGTCAGGGGTTTATCAGGAGAGCGTCTCTTAGTCCGCAGACCTAAGGGGCCTCCCAGGCATAATTTAGTCCCACCCCTCAATAAGTCTCCCACACCGGTCACAGAGGAGAACTTTATTGATTA
>JAGPOW010003356.1:6360686-6383084 GCA_030014935.1 Caiman crocodilus | reverse complement strand
GACAGCATCTTCTTCCGGGCCTCTGTCATGTGACCAGGGTTGAAATCCCTGCCCCGAGGGGTTTACCAGCAGCCCCTCAGGCTGGCACAGGGAGAGGTTCCTGGAGAGGGGCTCCCATGGTGGCTTTTCTGCCACACCCTCTGCCTGAAGAAGGGTGTTTGCACTCAAAAGCTTGCAAAGAAGAAGCTTTCCAATTATTTTAGTCGGTTTAATAAAAGATATCGGATTTACCCAAAGAACCTTGTCTGCCTTAACCCAAATGAAGCATTTTTGTGTAACGACCCCCCCAGAGGCTTATTCTGAAATGGGTCTTTCGGTAAAAGTGCTCTGGGGTAGACCGTTTCCAAGCGGGTTCTTGGATTTGTTCTTGCTCTTGATCTGCATGGCACAGATCATCCCAGTGCCCGAGGCAGGACTGGGGGCTCGTAGGCCCTACAGCGATGAAAATAATAATAGTAAGACTCTTTGCTTGGCAATAATGATAATGAAGGCTGTCAGTTCTGTGCCTTGTTGTAGCGAGACCCAGTCTCCGTGTCTGTCTCTGCAGGGATTGTTAGCGTGCTCTCCGTTCTGGAGTGACTCGAGGGCCTGATTTCCCAAGGCTCTGCAAATCATATCTTGGTAGCCCTCGGGCACGAGGGATCACGGAGTTGACAAGGGAGACCAAACTAGAGGAGTTGGGTGTTGGTGGCTGTGAGTGTAAAGCCTCCGTGCGATGGCCAAAATGTGCACGGGTGCACACGTATTTCACCACGATGGAGGAAATTGCACGATGAGTTGCAAAGGGCACGAAACCCCCAAACTTGCTGCTTCTTCTGCAGCTGCACCAGGTCGCACTAGCAGCCCGGGCTGACGCGTCCGGTTCTCTTTCAGCGAGGCTTTCAGTCTTGGCAGTTGAGTGTGTTTACTCTAAGCTTGACTCCTTTGAAGCATTTTTCTGACTGAATACCTTCAACTTGCCTGACTCCAAGCAGAGCTGTGGCTTGGCACCGTTTGCTTAGAGGCAATCTGTTGTTTGTTGACTGAGCCGTACTGGCACGAGACTCGCAAAAAACCCTCGTGCCGGCAAAGTCAAGGTCCTTTCTGTCCCCTTGTTTACGCGATTTTAAAATGAAATCATCCGCCTGCCGTCAGTCTGGGATACCACGCTGCCTGTTTGTGGGGTCTGAAGCAGTCCTGCAAAGGTCTTCCTAAATTGCAGGCCTCTGTAAGGCGTAAGGATGTCAGAGGAACAGGGAACGCGTTGTTCCACCCACGTCATACCTGGGTTTCTTGCGGGGTTTTATTATGCAGGTAAGGAATTTATTGAAGGGCCCGTGGGAGACATCAGCAAGCGTGCCAAACATTAAACATCCACTCAGATCCTAAAGCAGCACGCTGGGGTCATCATTTCTAATTCCTGTAGCCTGCCCTGCATGCATTTCATCTAGGATAATGATGGCCGTATAGGCAGAATGTGACTTAATTGCAATAACTTCAGCAAACCAGGGAGTCTGGGTCCTTTTTATTTTATCTAGAGCGCTAGCTATTCCCCACCTGCTTATGTTCCTTGTACAAATCAATAAAGACAAACACATCTAATTACCCTAAAATATTTTGCAAAAGCAGAAGTCAGATTAGATTCTGTTTAAGTATCAAATGGAAACTTTAATGTCCACCAGCATTACTATGTTGCCCACAGGTCTTGAGATTTCTACTTACATGCTTGATCATACTTTATAATGAAGGCTTGTAATAACATTAAAATTTTCTTGAATACATTTTCTGTATAATTTACTTTATTTTTCTCTGCACCACAGAGATCCAAATATAATTAGTTGGAAAAATAATGCACAGCTGTTTTTCTTGTCCTGTATCCTGAGCTTGCTTACTGATGAAAAACAGCTTGAAATATTTGGATCATTTAATTAAACTCTCACTAAGAATACTTTAACTTTATAGCAATTTCTCCAAAAGGGAGGGGGTGGGAATGGGGTTGCTGTCTTTTACCAGCTGTGACACGAGTATTCGCATCGTCCATAGTGAAGGAGGTTGATCAGGGAACGGTTCATTTATTCCAGGAATTGCAGGTTTTGTTTTCATCTCCCTTTTTTCTTCGGAAATTTCAGGGTGCTTTTAGCCAAGCCTGCTAGGACCTAAAAAGCAGGCATGTTCAGCTTTGGGCTGAAACATTTTTGGTTGCTGGAAAACATGAAAGTTTTTGATTCTTCGAAAAAAATTCACTCAAAACCAGACATTTTAGGCAAACAGGTTCACTGTTATGATGAAGCTATTAAAATGTGAACAAACCAACCTTTTTTGAGTGGAAACTCTGAACCAGCTCCGATGACACGGCAGGACCTGAGCTCCTGTAGCCAGCAGTGATCTGGGGACGACCCTTTCCATCACCCTGTGATGCAGACGAAGGAGCTTTTCTTGCACTTGCATCAGGGCAATGTTGGGCAGCGTTGCCATTGGTTTCTAGTGAAATACTTCTGGAAACTCTCTATACCGGTGTCTCTATTCAGTGGCGATTTGATTCCTCTGCACCAGCCAGGGTGCCACACAATAGTACCGTAAGGTATGCAAACGCCTACGCGCGATTCACAAGATGAACGCAGAGATTTCAAATAGGAGCACGCAGGGCCAATCTCATTCTGACCTGTTGTGGGCTTTCAAGTTCTCTGCAATGGAAGAATTGAGCTGTTATATTTTTTCTGTAGGCCAAAAATGAGTGAAAAGTGAGAGTTGACGTTTCTCCTGGGTTGCCTTGAGGCTAATAAGGGGTGCTTTGAGTCTAAAAAGCTCCAGCCCCGTTGCTGTGTACTACAGACAGGGCTCCTCCCAGCATGGGAACAATTTTTGTCTAACAACAGGGATTTCGACTGGCGAAACCATCTTGTGAGATTGTTTTGATGCTGGCAATTCTTTCTTCAGTTGAAGCAACCTCAAACAAAAAGTTTCATTTCAAATGTTTTCCTTAATTTTATATCAAACCAACAGTAAGGAAGAACTCAAAGCTTAAAAGAAAGGATGTGCTCAACCTAAAGTAAACTTTTCTTAACTTTTTGATTCACTAAAAACTCCTTGTTCCATGTGGACAAATCCATGTTTTCTCTGTTTCCGGTTCAGTCTGCAAATTAAAAAATTGGGACTTAGCACCCAAGGACTTTGGGAGCAAAGTCACTTTTGGGTGAAAGGTGAGCTCCTCAATGCTGTTGAAAATCCTCCCCAGGTCACATATGTAACAGATGGGCACAGAGACTTCCTCAGCATCTGAATCCGAGTCATAGAAAATAGAGGAAGAAGGGCTCTTGGGAGTATATAGCCATAATGACAAACGTCGCCGTATTTTCAAGTGGGACCTGTTGGCTCAGTGACAGTGATGTAGCAGCAGCTCCAGTTACCAAGGAGTTCGTAGTGGGACTCATTCCTGCTGTGTATCAATTATGCATTAATTATCTGGTGAGTTCGGCGGTGTGCACTGCACAACATACAAGAAAATGAGAAAACATTTGCATTTTTGCTCTGTTACATGCTAAAAAAACGCCTGGGTAAATTAGCTGAGAGAGTACTGACAGTTGGCAGGGAGCTAAGAAACACCTTGAAAAATGGTTTGTTTTCCTATGTTGTCACCGTTTTGCTGCCACCCCCAAGATAAATCTCTGCCCCTGGAGATGAGGCATCAGCTGATGATTTACTTTAGCTTTCAGGGGCCTGCTGTTCCAAGGATTCAGCCCTCACTGGGATGGCAGGGCAGGCAGGGGAGGCGGCCGTCGCGCCCCTGGGCAGCGCACAACTAATACGCACAAGGACGAGCTTCTCCGACAGAGCGGAGATGCCAGGAGATTGAATGTAAATGCACCCGCTGAAGTTTGCCAACACCCTTCACCAGCCATTACTCTAATTAACCCCTGTGCTTTGGGCTCTGTGCTGGGATCCCCCCTTCCCTGCAGTTAAATCCCTGCGCTGGCTTCTTGAGAGCCCAGGGATGCTTCTTGCCCTGAGCAGAGGCAGGCTGCCATCCCAGCCAGGCACCAGATCCCGTGCTCGGCTGCCATCCTGGGAGCAGGCACTTGAAAGGGCTTGAGAAGTATCAGTGATTCAGCTCAGACCAGCTCCTTCCTGTCTGACTGACGGGGAAAGGATGCCGAGCAAATCGGCTGCACGTGAAGGTGAGGAGGAAAGCCCAGGGACAATGTAAGCGGAGTTGCAGGAGTCCAGAGATCAAGCAGGATTGATTTACAATGATGGAGTGTTTTTCTCTTGCAGTGGCTCCCCTGTCGCTTCAGGCGGGTAATCCGCTCAAGAAGCACAGGGCAGTGCCTTTCTGCCAAGTGACGTTCCTGGGAGCGTCGGAGGTTACACTGGCAAAGCAAGGAGCCAGACAGGGGAGCAGAGGAGAGATCACCAAGCACTTGGGGGAGGAGAAGGTGATTAGGAACCGCCAGGATGGATTCACCAAGGGCAAGTCATGCCTGACCAACCTGATGGTCTTCTCTGATGGGATGACTGGCTCTGTGGATGTGGGGGGACCCGGGGATGCGGTGTGCCTTGATTTGAGCAAGGCTTGTGATACAGTCTGCCACAACATCCTTGCAGGCAAGCTCAGGCAGTACAGGCTGGATGAATGGACTGTAAGGTGGATAGAAAACTGGCTGGATTGTCAGGCTGAGAAGGTAATGATCAATGGTTCAATGTCTAGTTGGTATCGACTGGAGTGTCCCAGGGTCGGTCCTGGGGCTGGTTTTGTTCAATATCTTGATCAACGACCTGGAAAACGGCATAGCTGCACCCTCAGCAAGTTAGTTTGCAGATAACACCAAGTGTGGGAAGTTGGAGATATGCTGGAGGGTAGGGCTAGGATGCAGAGTGACCTAGACAAATTGGACGTTTGCACCAAAAGCAATCTCATGAGGTTCAACAAGGACAAGTGCAAAGTCCTGCATTTAGGACGGAGCAACCCCGTGCACCAGGACAGGCTGGGGGTGACGGGCTGGGCAGCCGCTCTGCAGAAAGGGACCTGGGGGTGACAGCGGACCAGGAGCTGAACAGGAGCCAGCTGTGTGCACTTGCTGCCAAGAAGGCTAATGGCATCCTGGGCTGCATGGGTAGAAGCATTGCCGGCAGATCGAGAGAAGTGATTCTCCCCCTCCACTCCGCGCTGGTGTGGCAGTTTTAGGCCCCCCCGCCACAGAAGGGATGTGGACAAGTTGGAGAGAGTCCAGCGGAAGGCAGTGAAAATGTTTGTGGGGCTGGGGGACAGGACTGGTGAGCTGGTCTTATTTAGTCTGCAGAAGAGACTACCAAGGGGGATTTGATAGCAGCCTTCAGCTCCCTGCCGGGGGTTGCACAGAGGATGGAGCCGGGCTGGTCTCAGCGGGGGCAGACGGCAGGACAAGGAGCAATGGGCTCCAGCGGCAGCAAGGGAGGGTTAGGTTGGATACTAGGAAGAACATTTCCACAAGGAGGGGAGTAAAGCACTGGGACAGGTTACCCAGAGTGGTGGTGGGCTCTCCATCCTTGGACACTTTTTAAGGCCCAACTAGAAAAAGCCTGGGCTGGGCTGAGATAGTTGGAACTGATCCTGCTTCAAGCGGGGGTTGGACTCGATGTGACCTCCTGAAATCCCCTCCTACCCCCATTCTCTGTGATCCTATGAACTCTGGGCCTGGAAGACCGATGGAGAAGAAAAATTCAGGTGGGCAAAGGGGCGTATAAACGTGATGCCCCCAGCAGAGTCGCAAACCCCAGCGCCTCTGCCAGGCGGTGGTTGCTTTGTACCGCGCTTGTGCGCTGCAGGAGCTGGAGGGGGGTTCAGCTTGCTGGAAGTCCCCAAAGCTCAGCACTGTGCATTGTGCCGTGCCCTTGCTTGGAAAGATGGTGTTGGAGAGCCCAAGGCAGGCACAGCAGTGCTTAGATACGTGTGCTTCATTGTCTCGCGAAGGCTGAGGCCTGGGAGGAAATTCTTAGGTCATAGGGCACCATAGTCTGCCCTTTTGGCCCCTTCCTGCCTAGGCCTCATGTCTAGATCAGTGGTTCTCAACCTCTTTAGACTGGAGCCCCCACCCTGGGAACGCTTTAGACCCACCCTTGGAAAATGCCCACTCTTCGTTTTCACTGCTTTCTTTGACTACAGAAAAATAGCAGGGTAGATTTTCTATTGCAAATAACTCGGAAAGGTCACAACAACGGATGTCTGTTTGAAATCTCTGGGTGTATCTTGTGCATCATGCTTGCACACCTGACAGTGCTGAGGTTGTGCAGCACACCGCAGCACACTTGAACAGCTCTCCAGGCCCCCAAGGGGCCAGGGCACCCTGGCTGAGAATCACTGGTCTAAATGATGATACTTGAGATTGCTCTAATATATATCCAGGAAGCGATAGGGATTTACTACCCACCTTTTCATGCTATGAATCCCACTGGCTCCGTTTCCTTCTGCTGCACCACAGACCAGAAAGATTTGACAGCCCCAGCTGAAGAGTTGCAGAAGCAGAACTGCAGCCTATGCCTTACAGCTGCTAGAGGGGAAGCAGGTGCACCCATATACGGCTCCCTCAATGCAGAGGCCAGCGTCAAGCTATGAAATCCTTCGCTCAGGATGGGCTCCCCGGGAATGGGAGGCCAGAGTGGGGAAGAGAGTGGGCGCAGGGTCAGGAGGTCTCGCAGAGACCCTGCAGCAGGCGGTGGTTTCACTCCGCTCGCTCCAGGTTGGTGGCAGCTGCCTGCGTTTGCTTTCTACAGGCCAAGCTGGGAGCCGACAAGTGCAGGGGCTTCTCCAGACCCTGGCAGCAGCCCTGCAGGGACGGCGTGAAACCTTTGTCCGGCCGGGAGAGGGACGGAAAGCCCAGACCTCAGAGCCTCCTGCAAGCACGCTGCACGTCGCAGCGCTCTGCAGCGCGAGCTCCCACGGCTGCAGTAACATCGCTGCGAGCTGCAGCAATTTGGCGGATGGCTTACGTTGCCAGCTGCTAAGCAAGGGATTGTGTTGCGGAGAGACGCAATTCAAGTGTGTGCGTGCGCGCGTGCGTATGCATGTGTGTACAGGAAGTGGAGGGGGGGGCTGCTAGTGACTTACCCATGATGTATCCTCCTTTCTGATGCATCCTTCTGCGCAGCCCCTGCAGATGTCTCTGGGACCGGGAGACCTTGTGAGGGGCCAAATGGTCAGCGGTGTCACTGGACATTTACACCAGTCAAGAATCTGACCCGCAGTCTCCAAGAGTGGAGTCAAGGCTCAGGGCCCTGCTGTGAGCTCGAGTCTCTGCTCACCGGACTGCTGTGGTGACCTTGGGAAGGTCATTGAGTCTCCCTCGGCCGGGATCCACCTGTACAGCGGGGAAGCCCCGACGTGCCCCGGCCCTTGCCCTAGCGAGGGACCATGCGGTGAGCTATCACCATCAGACTACCCAGAGGGGAAGGGACTCAGCAAGGAGAACAGCTCCACGTCTGGGACCTGGCTCCCCCCGGACCATTGCAGCACCGGGTCCAGAACAGATCCTCAAAGCGCAGGGGAAGGAAAAGGGGGTCTTGCCCCTCGACCACCAGCAGCTCAAAGCAGCTCCTGAGCCAGTGCCCCGGTGGCCGCTGTGTCCCTGGAGGGAAGGTGACTCCGGGCCCGGCCCCTGGGCTGTGCCCTCGTGTTACTGCTGGCAGGCGGATCCATCCCACCACGACTTGTGCGGGCTCGTGCCCAGCTGCGAGCAGCGGGAGGCTTTGCTGCACGCTGCGGAGCTGGAGGCAGCCCCAAACAAAGGCCGGGGCACCCACTGCCAGTGGGTATTTTGAACATAAAAGAGAGCTTGACTGGATCCTGCCCCCACTGAAGTCAAGCCGGGGTTTGTTTGTTTGTTTTAATTATCTTCTCTTTATTTCCTCCTCTACCATCGAATTCAACGGGAGTTGGATTGTCCCCGTCGTTTGCAGTCACGTAGGCAGGCGCACACACAAAGTTAATGAATCATCGTTGTTATTTCTAATCCCACTGGGACTTTCTGTGGAGAAACAACTGATTTTCTTCAGAGATGTGTGGGGAGGGGGAGCATCGAGGAGCGAGTGCTTTTGTGGAGGTTGCTTCAGAAATGCACAAAGCCGGCTCGTTCGACCTTACCAGAACGATGCTTCAAACTCTCGGCGCCAAGGTTGCGTTTTCCTTTCTCTCCCAGGGCTCCCCAGGGCTGTTTTCCCACCGGCCTGATGAACAGTAATTTTTCCTGCCTGCCTTACCCCAGTCAGCCTTGGCTAGGATTCAGGATGCCTCTATCGAGGCCTCCGCTCCTCTTTAACAGCCCGGCATTGGGAAAGGCCGTTGGCAGCTCGAAATACCTCTGAGCAGAGCTAGATGCACAAAAGGACCAGCAAATAACTGCACAGAGATTAAGCAAAGGATGCAGACTTGAGGGCAGTTGATTAGTTTTTGGCATAAAACAACACAATCGACTTAAGCTAACTTCAGCCGCCGAGCTGCACCGGGCGGGCAGCGATCAGCAGAGAAAGAAAGCTTCCTTGCCGGGTTCAGCGGGTGACCGTGACAAGTCCTGTGCCCCAGCCCCAGCCCCCTGGCCATGTTCATTGCCCTCCACTGGACTTGTCCACATCCTCTCTGTAGTGGGGACCCACAACTGGACACAGGACACAAAATAAACTCTTCTTATTGTCTCAGTTCGGCCACCAAAAAAGGATAAACGCAGCACTTGCACAGCTCTGTTGCGATGCGTGAGCCCATTGGGGCTCACCGCGTGAGTTGCTGCATGGTGTAAAGGAGTACGTGACTAGCTGGCAGCAGTCGCAGACTCTTACCTTTCCCGGACGAACCATTAGACTGGCCCAGAGGCTCCTGGACTGGGATATCCTGACCTTCCCGCGCCCCAGAGGCTTCGGAGGATGGTCAGCTATGGCACCGCTGTCTTCACAACCCCAGTACGAAGCTGATCGCATCCTGTTTTGGGCGCCGCTCTCTTCCTTAAGGAAAATGTTGTTTGAGGCCTGCAGGAAACCGTGCCCATTTCTCAGCCTGCACATTTTTCTCCCTTTAATGCTTTGCCTGCTCTTGCTTGACATTGTTAATCACAGGACCATATGGCTCTGCTCAGAGTCTCTGATCCCTTCTGTGTCCCCATATAGGGCATGTGACATAAAATGCTAATTATTTAAATCTGATACACTTGTTAATAAAGCACTGGTGATTTGGAGCTGGGATAGAAATTTAACTCTTGGTTAGGGAGAACGGCTGAGCGCCGTTAAAACTGGGGAGGCATTTCCGGTTCCCAGAATTTGAATGAGAAAAGGCCAAAGAAGGGAGAGAAGAAACAAGAGCAGTGATTTTAAAAAATCATGGCCTGGCGTCTAACCGGTGGGAGCTGGATGAACTCGTCTCCAGGAAAAAATTGCTCGCAGCCAGTCCTGCGGGAGCAAGGGCAAACGTTCAGCGGTTTATCAAGCAAGACAGCCCCGACCTTTAGCTGCACGAGCAAGGACACACCTGGGAAGCTGCCAGGTCAGGCACGGTGAAGGTGGGGAGCGTGCAGACAGCGCCCTGGACATGTGCTGTTGGAGCTCGCTGGAATCGCCCCTGTGCTGCAGTCACAGCGGAGGAGGAAAGGTGATGGCCAAACACAAGTGCAAGCCCGTTGCATTGGTTTAAGCAGCGAGCAAACCCACCCCAGTCAGGGGCAAGGGCGGTGTTTGCACTGGTGGAAACAGGAGCTGCATCCCAGGCAGCATATAGAGCTTCCTACCCCAGACAGAAATCAGCACAGCCAAAAAGTGGTCCCCGGCAGCCTGTTAGTCAAAGCACGCTGGTCATTTGCTCTGGCTCAGGACGACTTTGGGGATTATTTTGGCCTCCCATTCTAATTTACAGGGACCCAGAGTCCATTCCCACGCTGCTTTGTCACTTCTTTATACCTCTGTAATGCTTTTCCGCTCCCCAAGTGGCTGGGTCCGCTCTGCCATTAGCTCCAGACTGAATGAGTTTGAATTCCCTTAGCTCAGTGGGCAGCAATCCATGAAACCCATCAGCATGTGCAGCTCGGGGGGGCACTGTGGCTCAACTGCTGAATGGTTCGCTGAAAACCTTCTGGTTTCTCGTGGATTAGGAAGTGCCTTCACCCATCAACATCTCTATTTATCAGCATCACATCCCTGGTGTCACTCTCAGGAAACATTATCATTGCAGTAGAGGGTTAGACTGGGTGAAACGAAGCGGCTTTTTCTTTTAAAGAAACTTAAGTTTGCTCTCTGTCCCCGTCCACCTCTTTGCAAGCCCCTGTCCACCCCATCTATCTAGCTGTCTGCTTCTCTACTACATCAAATCAAGAACCAGGCAAAGATGGTGTCAGAGCCTCAATCACACACGCACACACACTCACACAGTTGAGATCAGGGAGAAGGAAGGAAAGTGCGTGTAGAAGAGAAGCTGCAGAGAGAGGAGAAGCCAGGAACTGCATCTAGGAATAAAGCAATGCCTCTGCTGGAAATGCTGCACCTCGGTCTGATCCATGTGACCCCAAGAGGTAACTCTCGTTTGGAAACGGGAGGGCACGGGAGTCAGGCACCTATACACATCCTTACACTTCAACCTCTGCGGCTTAATTCCAACCTCGGTTACAAGTGAGGAACCTCCTCCTGACTCCAGGGAACAGATGTGTCATTTTCAAATAATGCATCAATAAAACCACAGCTGGGGATTTGGGGCTCGTGTTGGCAGGTCACCACCGGTCAGCATGAATCAGTCTCATGCCATAAGTGACTCAACCCAGCAAATTTGATGGTACTTAATAAATAAAGCATCTGAGTCACCTTGGGTTTAGTAAGCTAGCGCTAACGTGGGGTAGTGCAGAGGCTGTGACACACGGCACTTAATCATGAAAACATTTGCTTCATGCCAGGCTTGTGGAGCCCATTAGTGATGCAACGAGTTGTCACAAAGCAGCGGATATTATGCTTTGTTCAAAGGCATGGGTTTCAGAGAGTGCAAAGGCTCATTATGACTTGACAGTGATTGGAAAAATCAAAAGTCACTTGTAGCATGTGGGAAACGCACGTAGCAGAAGACGCTCCGTGTATAAGTGGTGCATGGGATAAAAAGCCTCATTACCCGGTGCAATCTGAATCATGCTCCTGACCTGCTCCAGCTTGGCTGGGGGCAGCCATGTCTCCAGACAAGAGATGCCTAGCCACAAACCAGCCAGGAAGGCTCTAGGGCAACAGAGAGGTCCGCGGGCAGACAGAGAGGGAAGAGGTGGCATTAATGGGTGGTGCAGGTCATGCCCTACAATCACGTGAGCACACAGGCCTCGAAGAGGTGAGTGCAAAGCCGGGGATGGCAAGTGCTGGGATGCAGTGCAAGGGACTACGGTCGTTGGCAGGGCTGTGCCAGCCGTCGTTCATGGACCCAGGGAGCCGTGTAGGCTGTCTGAACCAGGAGGCATTTGTCACACAAAACATCTCCAACAGCAGCATCCACATCGCTCGAGTTCCAGCTTCGACTAGCTTTTTGACCAGGGATCACACCCGGGAGGAATGCCATGCAGCATCCAGTGACATCCAGTGGTAAATAATATATTGCGAGGGGAGCACGTAACTGGGCCAGCAATGAATGCAGTCGGCCCAGAACAGTACGTTTTAGCCGCGAGGTGTTGGAAGCAGCTAAGCCAGTCTCTTCCTATGCTGACTCCAGCCCTTGCTATTAGACCTGGCGTTCTCAAAAGCATTGCAGCCAGCAAATATAGAATATGACCTTTTTCAGTCGGTTTAAATGAGACACAAACACAGCTAATTGGAGGCATTGGGTTTTTTCTTGCATGTAAACAAAGGAACATACTTAAAAATGCACCAAACGAATCTCCAGGCAGCTGCGGCTCCCAGCTAGAGTTGGAAACTTGTAGCCCTCGCAATTTATGGGTAGCTCTTTTTGCCACTGAAACTTTTATGAGCTGGGATCTTCTGAAAAAGCAATGTTGGAAATGAAGCAGCAGCATCAGAAAGCCACAAAACTTTCCATTCTGCTGCCTGTATTAGGATGTGTCCTTTACCCTCCACCTATTCATCGCTGCAGCTAGAAATGCTGCAAAGCCAGCTGGAAGACCCAGTCAAATGGAGGCAGGATAGCTTGGCGCTGGCAGTGATGAGGGCAGGACTGCGGGAGAAGAGAAGGGAAAAGGTACTGAAGAGAAAAGTGACTGAACCCAGCATGTATCACTGTGCTTCATAAAGAAAGCGCTCGAGTCATGGAGAAGGCAGCAAGTGAAAGCTA
Source organism: Caiman crocodilus (assembly GCA_030014935.1). Lineage (NCBI taxonomy): Eukaryota > Metazoa > Chordata > Crocodylia > Alligatoridae > Caiman > Caiman crocodilus. The sequence goes on along the minus strand of JAGPOW010003356.1, from coordinate 6,370,846 downwards.
ACCCCGGGGAGCTCGGGGACCGCGACATGCCTCTGGAGCTTGGGGACGTTTGCTCCGGGGAAGGCTTGGAAGCCAGGAATCACATAACCAGTTGCAATGAAGTATTTCAGCCTGATGCACAGAAACCCTAAACTTCCAAGACTTAAGCTGTGCCAAGCGCCTTCGCTTGCCATCTGCCGCGTCCTGAATGCCAGCCTGGGAATAAAACACGCACAGATTTAAGAGGCCTTTTGACTTTTTTCTTTTCTTTGGTCTCCTGAGGACCCACTTATGCCTCCAGACACACATTGTGGCACCTTCTGCAAAGGTAGGGATTTAACCCTGCTCCTTTCGGTGCTCTGAGATACCTCCCACTGCCTCTTTTCCCCAAGCACCCTCCCCACTTCCAGTCTCCATCTCTCCGACTCTTCGGCCCAGTGGCTTTACAGCCGCCTGGGCACCGACCTCTTGCTTTCCTTGCAAAGGTGCATGGCAGCATCTCGTGCTGCTTTTGTGTAAGACCCTTACGCAAAACTTACAAATAAGAATAGCCCTTTTTTTTTCCTTAAAGGGCACAAATCTCACTTCCCTTCCAGAAAAATCCATATTCACAGCAAGACTTGTGAAACATCAGGAATAATTATTCAGCCCAGCTAACTTGTGCAGGGGCCGGGGGGAGCCTCCTGAGAAAGGCACGCTGAAAAGTGGCATTCAGTATAAAAAGGGAAAGGTGTGTGGAAAACTTCCCAACTTGTTAAATTCGCTGCAACGGTTCCATCAAGTGGGAGAGACCCGGAGCCCTCGTGAATTCCTAACAGACCCTTGCGCTCAGACAAGGCCATTTAGGAAGGTTTTCTTCACACGCACATGCCTCTTCTTCATGGGTAAAGCACTTATCTAGGCAGTCAGGGGCATGAGTGTCTCTGGGTTCGGCTGCAGAAAGCAGGTCAAGGTGACCTCCGGGTTTTACTGCAACAGGGGAGCGCACACCTGTTCTCTCCACCGCTCGGAGAGACGTTTCACTTGGGTCCGGGAAGGAAAAAGAGGAACAGAATTCAAGAAAAAGGAAGATGCATGGGACTACTTCATCCTGGTGGGCAGAAGGGCCAAAGCAAGCCATCCTTTTACACCTCAAAACAGGGCTGGACCACGCACACACCTCATGCTGAGCTCTGCACGGAGCTGGATTTCGGGGGCTCTGCGATGCCGCCTCTCCTCGCCAAGGGAGTTCACTCCATCTTCCTACTCCTACCTTTGCAAGTCGCTGACAACCTCGGGGTTTGTCTTGTCGCTGGCTTGCTTTCAGCAAACAAGACACATTTATGCCGGCGGGGGGGACCTGATCTGATCAGATAGCTCGGCCGCCCTCCAGGGCACCGGAGTAAATCACCCCAGCTGCGGAGCTGGCCCCAGGTGGGTGATGTTGTGGGGACAGACAGGCAGCGGGGCTGCCAGACCAGGGACGACACTGTGTGTGTGTGCGTGCATGCAGGTGTGTGAAGATCTTGCTCCCATTAGGTACACGGCAGTCGCACCTTGTCCTTGGCGATTAGCGCCGCTGAAGGAGAGCTGCTTTTCCACCCAGCTGCCGATTCAGAAGGGCAGACGCCAAGCAGAAGCAGCCTCTGCATCTTCAGGGCTGCACGTGCAAACCCAGGGGCCGCGAGCATGGCGGCATCTCACCACGGTGGCGGTAGGGAGCAGGGCCCTGTGCTTTGCCCGGCGCCGAGCGGGCTTTGCTCGCCTCCATTTGCCATTCTTCTGCAAAACAAGCTGCCTTGTCAGTATTCCCTGCAGGTGTCACATGCAGGATATGGCAGTTTATTTATAGCCAGTTCATTTTCATTTTCCTCATAGCAGGGAAGAGATCCTACACCGAGATTTCGCTCCTTGGGGAGCCTGTCTCATTTCCACCGCAGGAGAGCTTGACACCTCCCGCCAGTGAATGAATTGCTCAGACACAAGCGTGCAGAAACTATGCAGAGACCCACGTTACATTGAGAATTTACATCGCTTCAGCCTCTAGCCAGCCCCGTCCCTTGAATCTCCTGTGCATGGAAGGCCCCGGGGTCCAGATGTGATGCTTACTCTTGAATGAGAGTCTCCGTTGTTTAAACCAGCTCTCCGCTGGCTTGGGCTACAGTTTCTTGACAGCTCACCAGCCAGCGAACTGGGTAGCCCTGCTCTTCACCACTTCCCTTGCACCCATGGGCACCTTTCCTGGGTGGACAGAGAATGGGCATCTCGAGTGCTGCTAGTTCAGGCCAGCGGTGGGGCAGGTCCGTGTGTGTGCAGCACCCAGCACCCATACAGTGGGGTCCCAGTCTCTATCGGGTGGCACTTCGGGACTGTGAAGACAGTGCTCTTCCTACTGCGTTATTGAACACTTTGCAACCGATTCCACCGCAGGAGTGAGAACGGCAGCAAGAAACCAAGCTCATTCGTCTTCCGCTAGTGGCAGGCAGCTCAGGGCCCAGCATTGCAGTGCGCAGGTACACTCTCATGGTAGAGGTGATATCTTTTGTGAGGCCAACTAGATTTTTTTTTCAATGTCTTTAATTGCAAGCTGCCAGGCACAAGCACCCTGCTTCAGGTTGTAAAAGTTCTACTAGGTGGCAACGAAAGCTCATGTTTCACAGGAGAGTTAAAGGTGTGGTCAGATCTCTAGACCAACACAGCTCCAACCCGGATACCGGACAGATGCACAGTCCGCTTTCCACCCCTTGCTCAGGCAGGACTTGAAATCACTTTTCCTTGTGGCAGCAGAGAGGTTGCCCGAGCCGTCACACTGCTGTTTCTACCCCCACCTGCCAAATGATGCCTTAGAGAAAAGGGGTCCGTGTTTCTGCTGCCTGGTGCTCGTGCCAGCCTGTGCATGGTACGTGCATGCAGATGTGAAACTGCTGCTGCGATTAGGTGGCACTTTGCATTGGGTACAGATGACAGAACAAGAGCAATGGTCTCAAGTTGCAGCAAGGGAGGTTTAGGTTGGTTATTACTAACAACTTATTAGGAAAACCTTTCTCACTCGGAGGGTGGTGAAGCACTGGAACAGGTTACCCAGAGAGGCTGTGGACTCTCCATCCTTGGAGGTTGAAGACCCAGCTAGACAAAGCCTTGGCTAGGATGATGTAGCTGGGGCTGGTCCTGCTTGCATCAGGGGTTGCACTAGATGTGACCTCTGGATGTCCCTTCCCAACCTCATTTTCTCTATGCAAACAATCAGAGACGGTGCTAGGAAGAGGCAGATCAGGACATAATTTGGGCTACATGCAGTTGCTACTTCTGTGCAAAGCTCTAGGGTGAGATGGGAGATCACAGAGGCCATTTGCTTGTCATGGTAAGAGATTAATAGCACTGACTAAAGCCATTAACAGTGTTTAAAATATGGTTTATTTAAGGCATTCATCTAATGTGCATGCAACTCATGGAGCATAATCTTGCCTAATTTTCCCCTTAAATGCCCTATAGGCTTTATTTAGTTCATGCAATTAATGTAGGATGACATACAACAAGAGAATCTATTTAAAATCCCCTGCACGGTTCAGCAGTGTGTGCACACAATAGGATTTGCATATGCGTGTGCACTGGAGAGGGGAAGAACAGACCGCTAGTTTCTGAGGCAAAATGTCCTTCAGCACCTAACTCACTTGGGCACTTCTGAAAATTGCACTGGTCCTCAAGGAAGCATCTGGGCAGCAGGTCCGAGCGTGGCGGGTGGCCCACATCGTTCCTTTTGCATCTCTGCCCTCGTGCCACTGCAGAATGCTTGGAGCGCCTTCGCTCTTGGCCATTTCTTCCCATTTGCAGCAAATACTCCCAGCTCAGACCAGGACGAGCAGAACAAGGTCCCCTGCTACCAAAGCAGCCTGTAAGCTAGGGTTGGTGCTTGGGGAAGATGCGTCTCTTCCTCGTCCTCAAGGTTTTTGCCCCAAACTCCCGGTTCCTAAAGCACTGTTCTGTCGTGAACCTACTTGTAGCATCAAGCATCACATGCGCAACTAGACATGCAGGAGGATTTTCAAAAGCATCTGTATGCCTAGTTCCTTTAATGTCGTACCAGGCTGCTGCTTGAGGTATCTCGTTATCTTTAAAAATCCATCTCCTAGGCCTCTGTTGCAACACATTTTGGCACTTATTTGAGATCTTGGGCCACATCCTCTGCTGATATAAATCTATGGCACACATGGCGCTGTGCTGGCTTGCACAAGCCAGTGATTTTTAAATTAAAAACTAATTGAAAATATAAACTGTCATTAATTTTCAGGGAATTATTTCTGTGAGAATACAGCCAAAGCTCCATTTGTTTGCATTCATGTGCATGTAACAGTCTGCAGCAAAGAAATGTTCATAAAAAAACCTTCACGGCCTGGCTTTACATATTTTAATCCAATGCCTTTACTTTTCCCCTTATAGTCTAACGTGATCTATTATGTCAGCAAACCAGTTATTCTTAGAGCCCCATGCAAATCTCATTATCTTCATCCTTTCTTAAAACATAATTGACTTTCCGAGGCCTTGGCTATATCATGACTTGACCAGCTGTGGTTTCTCTTTCATTTCAGCTTTCAGGATGGTCTACTTCAGGACAGTAACAGATGTCCTTGAAATGAAAGCAAAGCAAAACGTAACAGAAAGAAAGCCTCGATTTTTTTAGATCATATATTTCCTTTAGTAATTAGTAGCTCGCTCTGTAGACTTTGCCCCAGCCACGTGGGGTTTCATTTACTGTTTGAAGCAGGTAGATATTCTGCGTGGTTTTCTTTTTGCAGCAACTCCCGGTTCAGAGGGATTTCCTTGAGCAGTTAGCACATAATTTCGGTGTCCGTACGCTGCCAGGAACTCACTGGATAATCTCTGTTCCATACCTAGGAATTAGTTGCATCAGGGCATTTTTCTTCTTGAAACTATGGCTTTTGCATTTTAAATACTTTTCTGGGTTATAACATGCTTGCGTACAGGACAAAGCTGAAGTGTGGGGCCTCATTATGTATTTTGTACTGTAAATACAGCTGGAGAAAAATGCTAGGTACTTGCGGTGATCAGATATACAAACACCTTGGAAAAATGATTGCGGGGCAATGCCAGCAGTAAACCACCCCAGATGGGCAGCCCCTCGGCCTTTGGCTCGGTGGTACTCACCTTCCCCTGGGATAGACAGTTGTTCCCTGAGAGTCAGGCCCTGTCTGACCTTGAAGGTTCAGTCAAAAGTGCCCTGGAAAAAGATTTCTATTCCTCTCCTAGATAAAGCCGGGGACTGTCATTGTCTCGGCTAAGTTTATCTTCTTAAGTACCCAGAGAAAAGCCGTCTCTAAAAGACACCAGCTCCAAACCATGTGAGGCTTTATCGATAAAAAGACACGGCCTTGAAATGAACCTGGAAAGGCAGGCAGCGACACACCTTTGACGGATGCCTGTTTGATGAACCCAGGCCTGCTTCGAGAGACGCTGCCCAAATCGTGCATGCAGCACAGGTTGGAAATACTGCAAAGAGCCTGTGATTTTCCTTCTGAGCTCTTAAACAAGCCGCTTCATCTGTACTTAGGCCCCTCTTTCATTTGTTCCCTGTGAGTATTCTGGCCAACGACCCCGCTGGCAGGCATGTTCATAGAAGCAGAAAATTTAAAGCCATTAGGGCTTAATTTGCAAACAGTTCTGCATGTGAGTAGTCTCACGGATACCCGAGTGATTACGTGTCTGAGAAAAGTTTGCAGGATCGGACTCGTCTGGTGCTGCGCTCATTTCCAATTCCTCACCATGGGCACCCACCGGGAAGCTTGGCTCCGAGGTCGGATTCAGCCAGTCGGAGAACAGGAATATGCCCTGAGATGTAAGTGCCTCCTACTTAAACTATATCTTACGAGGCAGCAGCTCGTTGCAGAAAAATAATGACCACAATAGAAATAAACCACCTTTTGTCAGCAGACAGTTTATGAATAGAAAATTCACGGGTCAGACTAGCTCTGCATATTAGTCCTTCCTCCGGCCACGGCTCGGAGAACGCTGGTGTCTGACTCCGGCACGGCAGCCACCGCGAGCCACCCCGCTTCGGCAAAGCTAACTGGAGCAGAACGTGACACGAAGTGGAGAGTGATTGATGTAACGAATGATCTAATTTCCTGATCTGTTAATCTCTTATTAAAACCCTAGTAGCAGGATGGAGGTCTTTGGGTGGCATGAAGCTATGCTGGGATTTTTTTTTAAAAAAACCCTTCTTAAAATGGACTGGCTCCCATTAGCAGGGGAAGTAGGCAGACAGTATTCTTCATTAGGCAGCAATGCCACTCTTGCAAATGAAGAAAAATGCTTTCGTTAGTGGGGTATGTAACTATGCACCGAAAGGACTAGGGCGAGCGAAGGCACGGCAAAGTTGAGCTGATTTGAAAAGCAATGCAACGCAGCCCAGCAGCAGCACCCAGAAACCCCCGCGACAGTGCTTGAAGGTAGACAAAGCGGCGTGGTGCTTTTCTGCAGACACAAAGGATGTCTCACCTCCGCAACCTGTGCAGGGCTGAGCAACGCGATGCCGAACCGCAGAGGACGGGGGCGATCGAGAGGCGTAGGTCACGGAAGAAAAGCTCTGAGACGTGAACTCTGGTGGTGATGGAGGAGGAGAGGGGCTCGGGGAGCTCGGTTCAGATGGGCGACGCTGCCGAACAAACCCGTCTTGCAGCAGCTCTACCCAAGCTGTCTGGTAGACGGGGAGCAGGCGGCCGCTCCGTGAGACCAGGCGCGGGGAGAGAAATGCAAGGGCCACGAAGCTGACTGGGCTCATGCCAGCTGGAGGGGCGTAGGCATAGAAACAGTTGGAAAGCACCCATGTTTTGTATTTCTTTTTCCAAAAAAACCGTTTTTGGATCCGCCTACAACACCGCTGAAACATTTTTGACAAAAGATACATTGCTGAAACTATGCAAAAAGAAGTTTGAATTTTCTTTTTTGGACAAAATGTCCAAATGACATTTTGTCCAAATGACATTTTGTCCAATTATTGTCAAAATGATGCCCAAAACAGTTTGAATTGTCTTTCGGGGATCATTTTTCCAGCAGGTGTGTTTGAGACCCACACGCTGAATTCCTTCCTGATCAAATATCTACAGCTACATAGCAAGGAGGCTTATTTCTAAAGAGGATCTTGACATGAATGAGGAGACTGAAATGATCCGGGCTTGCAAAGTTGGCGGGGATCTTTGTCTGGCTGAGGGTAGGCTGAAGTGTTATGCATGTGACAGGTGCTGTGGAGAGGGGGGGAATGAGGAACACAGAGAAAAAGGCTGCAATAAACACATCTAAAGCTTTAACACCTAGTCAGAGACTTGCCAGGTTTCCAATTTCCGTGATATAAAAATTGGCCATGTGTGTCAGCAGCTCCACATCAAAGAATTGACTTGTAGAATGACAGATAAGGGGTTTTTCAGGGGTTTTCAGTTTTCCTTGAATTTATTCTGATCCTGGCCCAAATACTCACACCAGCAGCTCTGCCCAACCAAGAGTGAACAAACTCGAAACTGGAAAAGGGTATTAATTCTGCAGCTTAGACATGAACTTCAGATATCTGACTTACGACTTTCACCAGGAAAATGTCAAAGTAACAGTAACCTTTTGTAAGCATCAGTGGTCTCTAAAGAGGACCCTGCTCCCGTTTTGTAAGAAAGACAACGTGAAACAGGCAGGTCAGAGAGAACAAAACTCACGGATCCTTTCCTGACGAACCTTCACCGTGCACGTGTGCAGGAAGCCGGCGTGCCCTGGCACTGATGCGTGCCACAAGCGCAGTCAGGGTTGGCGCCCTCCTCCCGCTCTCCGTCCCAGGGCCTGCGCCGAGACTCTGGCACGCACGCGCACGCAGCTATTTGTGCAAGCCGTGCTGCAGCGCAGCTCCTGACGCCAGGAAGCGGGCGACGGGTTAGGAGAGGGCGCGCGGTCTGGCCTCTACAGTCAGCTGAGTATGGCTGGGGAGTCCCGGCCGGAGCTCTATGCCCCACAGCCACTTTGCTTGTTCAGTAGTTTTGGACACGTCATAGCGCTTAGGGTCGGAAGGGGCCTGAACAGATCATCAGGCCCGACCCCCAAAGTCAGTTAACTGCTCTTTCACCCAGCTCTAAACTGGAGTTTGTGGCACGTGCCTATCTGCCGGTGGTGGGAGAGGGAAGCTAATTGATGAACAGGAGCAACGGGCACGTCTACATCTGTGCTTTAATGCACATTAGCCTATTTGGATGCCCATTAAAGTGTCACTAATACAAACTGCACTATTTAGTCAACGCTCTTTGAAATAGGCTAATGCGCATTAAGCATCAGTTAAAACCTGTGCTCTTTAGTTAATGTGCATTAAGAGAGGCTAGTGCACATTATCCTACCTCACAGTGAGGTAGTAGATTTAATGTGCATTAATGAAAGCATGTTAATGCACATGTAGACGCATCCTTGTGCCCTAGCACTCCCTTCTGAGGGAGTTTATGAAAGGGATGCTCAGCTTTCAAGCATTTGCAGCCACCCAGACTAATCAGCTTGCAGCTGAATGTGCTCCAGCATGAAGCAATGAGCTCCTAGGCCTCTTTTCCTTTCCCTGGGCCTGTTATCTAGACCCGAGAGATTTCTACCCCCTCAGGTTGTCTTTTGATGGGCAGGGAACTAGCAGAGCTGGGATGCTGCTTGAAGAGGTGGGATCTCTCCCTGTTCATATTCCAGCCAGGTAGAAGAAAGGGGGGGCACGGTGGAGCGCGGAAAGGATCATTAGGAGCTATCGCTGAGCAAAGGCCTGACAAAATAACAAATGCATCGTTGCTGTGTAATTATGAAGCTGTGTGAATAGAAGATGACTCCAGCACAGCCCTGGTTTCTGCCCTCAGCGTTGGAGCCGAGGTAGATTGAAGGGAAGAGCTGTCACAAGACCCCTCCTGTTCCAGATGTAGGTCTCCCAGGTCAGACTCACCTTTGTAGCTTGGTTTATTTCCCCACATTAATGCCTGGGGCTTTGCACTGATGTGTTAATTTGCAGTCATCGCCGCCTGTCTAGCGGCATCCTCCTAGGCCCAGGTGCCTGCAGATGCAGGTGGCCTGCTCTCCTCCACCACCTTTGCTCATTCATGCCACGCTCCTTCCCTCCTGGCTTGCCTGGCCCATGCTCCCCGCGGGTTCCTTACTGCTTGCTCACACCCCCTGCCCATCTCCCTCTGCTCAGAAGTGGGATATAGTGCAGTGAAGGTTTCTAGATGGAAAGTTTGGAGTCTCCCGGCTCAGCAGTGAGCCCCAGGAGGCCTGAGCGCCGCTCGCGTCCATCATCAGCACGGTGTGCGACTGGGGTGCATGGCTTCCTCCGCTGTGCCTGGCTGCATAAGGGAAGATAATGATGTCCCCGTACTCCACAGGAAGGGCTTGGAGATCTGCGGGTTAAGCGCCCTGCTCTGCGGTAGCTTAGTAGATTTGAAGAAGCACTGGTGCCCTGCCTCCACTGGGGCAGATAATGCAGAAGATAGCATTTCAAGTCCTGCCCGCAGCAGTGGTTTGTGGGGCGCTGTGTTGCTAACAGGGCTGTCGATCTGGATGAGATGTTAACCTGAGCTCCCGCTTGCTCGGTGGCATTCTGGATCCTGCGTCACGCTTCACAGGACACGGTGCTTTATCGGGATGCCCCGGCCAAATCCCGCTCTGTAATTGCATTGCACTCTGCTACCGTTCCCCTTAATTTCTTCATTTCCCAGCCTGAATTGCTGCCTAGCGCTGCTGTCAGCTCCTGAACAGGCGCTGCATCCTCCTGGGCTGACGGCCGAAGGGTCCTGGTCGTTGCCCTTGCCAGCTCCTCGGAGGAGGCTGAGTTAACGAGTCTCCGCACTTCTGCCGCTCGTTCCCTCCAAGTACCTCGGTGACGCACGGAGCGACAGCGGGTCTAATTTCTCCATCTCCTCGTGGTCACTGCAGTGCTCAGACACCTCGGACTCAAGTATCGCTCCGCTGGCGCATTTCCATGTGTGGCAAAAGACCCAATCTCGTCAACAGCTGCAAGGAACAGACGCTCCTGCAGCAATGGAGACGGGGCGGAGAGTTCACACGGCTCACCCGTTGCTTCGGGACCTGCCAGGAGGCAGCCCTCCCCGTGCGGCCCGGGGACCACGGATGCAGCCCCCTGCTCTGGGCACGCTGCAGACCGCATCGCCCTCATTTCTGCTTCAGTCGGGATC
>JAGPOW010003356.1:6347932-6360586 GCA_030014935.1 Caiman crocodilus | reverse complement strand
GTGGGGCATGCTAACGCGACTCGCGCGGTGCGGCGCGCGGCGCTGCTGGCTTGAGGGAGGTCCTGTCCCTTTGGATTCGCTCTGGCAGAGGGACAGGAGAGGGTCATGGAGCTGACAACTGTGCTCTGTAGCCAGCCAGTGATGCCGTTTGATTGCCCGACCGCCTTTCAGGGCATTGACTTTACCCCTGGATGAATGCCAGGGCCTCGTCATGGCTGTCCAAGCACATCCTCTCCGCTGCTCCCAACCAGCACAGTGATTACGCTGATTATGTCCCTGGTCTGTAGCTCAGGTTGGTTTTCCCATGCAATCCCCTTCCCTTGGCTGCGGGATCGCCCCCTCATTGCAGACAAAGTCACCCGCGTGTCTGAGAGCGAGAAGGCCACCGTCTTGCTCTCTGGTCCTTCCCAAAGGACTGAAATGTGCTTCTTCAGTTGTTGCTCCCTTTTTCCTGTCTCTGCGTGTGGGTCTCGCATGGCTCAATACTCCTTTCTGTCTCAGGGGCTATGGCTCTTAACACGCTCTGCACCAGCGCCGGTGCGCATTGCCTCTTGCTGGTCACAGGCACGTGCGGAGCTGGGTGCCAGCTCGCTCTCCTCGGCTGCAGCATCCCGCGGGAGGTGACCCTGTCCGAGCGGTGATAGCCCTCTGCCCTGAGGTCCGCTCCCCAGCCCCCAAGGAAGCTCCTCTGCACACAGCTGCATTTGCAGCTCCTTCTACCAGCACTTTATTTCAGGACGTAAGGTCTGCAGTGCTGGAGCTCTTCCTCCTTTTAAGTGGTGTTCAGCCTGTATTCTTAGCGATCTGACTGCCAGCCTTAGCAAACAGCCCAGGCAAAGGCAGGCGCCTGTCAGCAGTCCCTGCAGCCCCGCTTTCCCAGTGCTGGGCTCTCAGGTGAGCCAGAGGACTCACCACTTAATGATTTTAGGCATCCACCAAATGAGGTAGCTGGGGCTGGAACAGCTGAGCAGGCAGCGCCAGCAGCTGGAATCGGAAAGCTGCTAGCAAGATAATTCGGGTGGGATCAGGCTGGGGTCAGCTCTGCTGGGGCTTTTGTCTGGGTTTCAATCTTCCTGAAGTTTGGGCTTTCTGCAGCCAGACCTGGGAGCCCAGCGTGCGTCTCGTTAGCAGGAACAGTCTCTAACAAGGAGCCTGCGGGGCCCTCCCAGGGACAGCTCCCCGTGCTCTGCAGAGACCTGCCGGGGGCCGTGTGAATGAGGAGGAAGGACCTGACCCAGGCGGGTGGTGTCAAGCTATTGCAATACGACCCAGCAGAAATGCCCTGCCGATGTTACCGTTCCATGAAATCAGCTTCCCAGTGTGGCAGAAATAGCTTGGGGGAAGGTCCCGATGACTAAAATCTCTCCTGGAGACTGTCTGAGAAAAGAGAGAAAGGGTCTCTGCCCCTGGAAAGCACGGGGAAGCCACAGCATGGATGTGTAGGTTGAGTAAAATAAAAGTATGCAGGTCCTTGATGCACCTGGACCGATAAGTAGAACAAACCTGGGAGACGGCAATGATGGATGGGAGGTGAAAGTCTGGTCCAGATGAGTCCAAACACTCAACCTTCCTCTTTAAAAGGCTTCCAGGTTGATCACAGTCCCATTGCACACTTTGTTCTTGAAGGCAAGCAGACGTTACGGACGGAGCTGGGCTGGTCTCCGTGGGGGCAGACGGCAGGACAAGGAGCAATGGGCTCCAGCTGCAGCAAGGGAAGTTGAGGTTGGAGATTAGGGAAAACTTTCTCACGAGGAGGGTGGTAAAAACTGGAACCGGGTCCCCAGAGCGGTGGTGGAGTCCCCATCCTCAGAGCCTCCGTCGCCGAGAGGAATGACGATGTAGGAGAAGGAGCTGGCACTTTCTGTAAAGCAGGTTTCAGCCAGCAATCATTTTTCTGAGAGTTCAGAAGTGTGAGACTGTTTATAAAGGGAATGATTTTCAGTAAGGCTTTTAGAGGGGTTGGACGGAGGTTTGTTCTCTGTGAAGGAGGAAGGCTGACTTTTACAACTTGATCCTGTAGTTCATGATAATGCCTCTTCTGCGCTGATCCTCCTCGGAAAGCTCCTGGACCAGCATTCCCACGTTCTTCTCCGAGGAGGATTTTCCTAAAACATAACTACCTTAAACAAACAGGTTTTAAAAGCAAGGGCAAGCCTATATCGACTGATATGATATGTTCTACAAGAGATGGCTCCATTTCTCCCATAGGAGCCTTGTTGCCTGTTTGCATTTTGATCAGAATGGCCCTTGGATTTATGACCTGACATTTCTAGAATATTTATAACTGGGAGCTAGAGATTTCTACTACATATTTTATACAAAATAAAAATAGCAAGAAGCAATGCTAATCCATTTTTCAAAGCATGGCATAAAAGGGAACAGTACAGAAAGTTAAAGAAAGATAGAAGGTATAAAAATTGCATTTTAGAGTCAGCATAAACACACTTGGGTATAATAAACATGGTTTTATAGCCAAAGACCATCTTCCCTGACATTTTGGTAATAGAAATCAGAAACCACCTGGACTTCTTTTTAATTGGCCTGAACATCGAGTTTAATAAAAGAAGCCATCAAAACAGCAAGCATGCGAGTTAGCATACCCTCCAAGTATCGTGTCCTGAACTTTTTGAGAACATCTCCAAAGCTTAGCAAAGGAAGAAGTAAGTATGCAATGACCTAACGCGGTAGGAATAAACGGCACTGGTAAATATGCATCATTGTTGACATACATGCTCCAGAAGAGGAGGAAGGGACGCAGGTTCATAGCAGAGCCTGCTTCTTGTGCTGGTTCTGGTTGGGACGGCCAGGGCTCTGCACACGCCAAAGATGCTGGGCATCGAGGTGCAGCCTCTGCAAAGTCCAGGGCAGCGTTACGCTCGACGCTGGGTCTTTCTCAAACTTAGCGCTAGGCAGACAGGATCACCGGTCAGTGCTGCAGCCTGTTCCTGGCCCTGGCCCACACCAGCCGCTCAGAGGAAGGCTCCCAAAGCCCTGCGGTGGACACGGGTATGAAAGGGTCTTCATGAGCGCGAGGTTGGCATCTGCCCTGAAGCACAAAGGACTTCTGTTTCCCTTCCAGAGCTCTTGGTATTTTCAGCCCTTGTCTCCGTCATGCGGGGTGCTCTTCATTCGTATTCTTCATATCCTTTGAGCTCTTGGGGTGCTTGTACACGTCATGTGTTGTATACATGCACACTACGAAAAACCGCCTTTTCGCTAGCTGGGTTGCGTGAGCAAATACACGTGCATGATTTTTTTCACAGTAGATTTTGATTCATTGAGGCGAGTTAGTCCACGTCCGACACGCTTCAGTCTTAGCCGCATTCGCAGATTTAGGGACTGGGTAGTTCAGTCCTATGGGACAGATTTCCAGAGGAGCTGAAGGAGAAGGCTTTCCCAAAGCACTGGTGCTCCTTCTGTCTCTTGTTTGCCTTTAAAAATCCCACCCACCGCTCCCTCTGAATCATCAAAAGAAGGGATTGCATTTTCGAGGCGGGCGCCGAGCCTGCCTGGGCTGCCTGAGCCCTGCACTGTGCGGCTCCACACACGTGAAGAAGTGTCGGGGAGGTACGAAGAGGGTCCCAGGGCACGGGCTGAATGGTGCGCTGCCCTTTATTGCAAAGCCGATTATTGTACCCTTTCGCCGAGGATTTTCTGATGTAGTTCTGCCTGGAAGGGAAGTCGAGAAGCCTTTTCTGTCAGCGATCAGCAAGTGGGCTGGTTTCTGCCCCAGTCCTGTTTCTCTGCTCTTTGCTCGGCACACTATAGCTTTTCCAGAGCAGGCAATATTTAAAATGAAGGGCTGGACTGATATCTGGGCAGGTGCTAGAAGCCTGCTCTGAGGCTGTGAAAGCCCATCCACGGAGGCCTGTTGACTGGTGTGGATGAGGCCCCGGATGAAAGGCTAGGAGGCTCGTCCTCTCCCCAGCCGCTGTGCAATTGGGGTTAAAGGGAGGAAGCATGAGAGCAGGAGGGGAAGCGGTGGGAGAGTGGCTCAAGGGCCCGGGTGAGAAAAAGCAGGAGAAGGTTTAAAAATCAGAGTGAAAACTAACAAAGCCTGCAAAAGAGAATAGTAGATGAGCTGAGATCTCGGATCCGGACAACAGGGCTGGGGAAGAGAAACATGGCCAACGGCCAGCCCCAAATACGCCGACACCGGCAGTGCGGCTGCGAAACGCAGCTGTGCTGGTCCGAGCCGAGGGAAAGCAAGGAGGCAGGGAAAGGGCTAAACAGGTCTGCCTCTAGCAGGAAAGAGAAGTTTTATAGCAGAATTTTATAGCAACTTTCCTGCAAACTTCGTACCCAGCCTCAGGGCCTCTGCAGCAGCAGCAGCAGCAGGAGCAGGTTCTCTGTTGCCTTCTGAATGATTGTGTGCTGGGTCGAGCTTGGTGGGTAACGTCTCCTCTCCGCCTCGGAGGCAGATCGGGGCGAGGAGCTCATCCAACACGACTAGCCAGACGCAGGCACCAGCCCTGCATCGGGGTCGCTAGCAGGGACCTCCACGGCCCCAGGAGATGCTGCCCCTGCATCCGGCAGGACCTCTGGGGCATCCATCCCTATTTGCTGGCTGGTGGAGCTGCCCAAATGCTCTGGAGAAGGCTTGGTCGGTCACTACTGCCCACCCTGCAGTGCTTTGCTACTTGGGGCGTCACGAAAGCTAGTTTGTAGCCCACCGACAGGGACCTTTTCTGATCCGGAGCTTCCCGAATGAATCCTCTGCTGCTTGACCCGTTTTCTCTGTTGCTCCTCGCGGGCTTCGAGTCCTTATTATACGTAGTGCGTTTGTGCCGTTGGTTCTGCCTGGCGCAGTATAATCCTGCTTGTAAACGAGTTTGAGAGAAAGGGACTGCAGTGATTTTTCAGGTATTTCCTCGCACGCTGCTTTCAGTTAGCAAACCGGGGAGAGGCCAGCGTCCTAACCCGCCCTGACAGAGCATTTTCCGACCGGTGCTTTCCCGGGCCCAAGGGGGTGGCACTCAGCACGAACAGGAATGAATCAAAATGCGACGGGATGCTGCGCCAACATGCATTACTTCTCTCCTTGCATGGATCCTTGCACCGGCCGTGTGCAGTCAAGGGAAATTCCTCCCAAGGTCAAACCCGTATTCACTTGCAAGGGGTTTCTCTGCTGGTTCAATAGCAATGTCTGAGCTGGTCTCTGCTTATCTCTTTCTGGTGGAATTGTCCTTCCCCAATTTTGACCCTCTCCTTGCCCAGAGGCAGGATCAAGGATACAGAAACCACTCCAAACAGATGGTCATCTGGCCTCTTCTTGAAAACTTCCAGGTATCCCACGTCCTCCCTGGGTAGCCCGCTGCTTTCCGATCAAGCACAAAAGCTCGTCATCATGGGAGCACACGGGCCCAGCGGCTGACAAACAGGCCCAAGAGTCAGGTTTCTGCCACCCACCCAGAGAGGATACATCCCTGCGTTTCTCTCTTCCCGTCCGACGTTGTTATAAACCACCTTGAAATCCTCAAATGAAAGTAAGGGCAAAGTCCTGGGGCTGGAGGGGGAGAGAATAGCAAAAAAGCTCAAAAGCGCATCGGACAATTTTGTAAAACGAAACATGTAAAATATCTGCATCAAGGCAGCAACATCCCCTCAACGCCACTCCCTGCGTGGACGTGAAACTTTTCCAGATCCTCAAAGCAGAGCAACTCAGATCCCGTTGTGCATTTTCGGTTCATAGGAACTAAAAAAAGTGTTTGCTTTGTGCTGGTTCAGTCTGGAGAAGGTTGTCAGGGGGTGGGATGGGACGCCGGCTTCGGGGTACCCAGCTCGACTTTGCACGTCCAGCGTGTGCCTTGAGGGGTGTTGCATCTCCTAGCTCCTTGGCTGCCCACGCGACCCTGCTTGACTGTCTCTTGGAATGACTGTTGTGTGGGCGTCAGACAAGGATGGTCTAGATGTGCTCTGGGTTCATGAGTTCAGACTTGGGCAGGATTCATTTTCCCATGGCCAAAGCCAACCATGGAGGCTACGGCCACGGCAGGAGCTAGCCTCTTACCCTGCTGCCCCTCCAAACTCTTCCTCGTGAAGCTCTCGTGGAAAGCCACTTCCCAGCATGCTAAGAAGCTGCCAATCAATAGTCATTATTAAGACGATTGCTCTTGCCCTGCTCCTCAGACTCCAGACTCTTCCCAAAACAATCTAATCACACTTGGCAATTGCTTAAAATGATTAGCGATAATCAGTGCACCTTAATGACGTAGCAAGCTCTCAATAATCCATGAAGTGATGCCATGCCTGCAGGATGAGCACGGATGGATCTGGGGGCCCACTTTCTGAGCTGTCGACAGCCTTGTTTTTGGCAAAGCGGGTGGCGTTGAGCGTCTTGCTAGTGGCGAGTCTCTGTGCCTCGTTTTTAATTGATTGAGACGTTGATGCAACAAAGGAGGAGGCATGCTGGAGGGGTCCAGCAACCTTATCAGCAAGCTGTCCGTCTTGCGAGCGCTGACTTAGGGCCAGGGAAGAGCCGTGTGTACATAGGCGAGCTGGGAAGCGGGGACCCGTGTCTGTGGGGCAGATCTCCCAGGCGCTGCTCCATCACAGGGCGAGCCTGGGGCATCCGGGCCACTTCCACCCCTGGGCACCCTGTTATCCAGACCACCAACCTCAAGCACTCAGCCATCGCGGGTCTGTCCCATCCAGTGCGATACAGGATCACGGAAACGTAGGGCTGGCCACTTGGGCTGCGTGGGCAGACTCTTGTTGGCTTGAAGAAGCCATGCCTGCAGGCCAGTCCTTGCCTCGCCAGCTCTGTGCTTCGTTAGCAGGCTTTCTCTAAGCAGCAGCTCAGCATTTCTGCTTCCACCACCCGATGGTTGTAAAAGGGTTGGATTTCCCATTTGCTGGGGCCCTCCCTCTCCAGGGATTGCTTGGGGAGGAACATCCCTGGGCACGATAAACACGAGTTTTGCTGGCGAGTGAGTGTGTTGCAGAGGAAGGGGGTGTGTATGTGTGTGTTGGGGCGGTGTGGATCTCATTTATTCCTGCAGCAGGCAGGTATACAAGAGAAAATTCAAATTGATCAGAAAATTAAATATTCATAGAACATTTTTCATTAAGATTCATCTTGCCAAGTGGGTGAAATGAGGCAAGGGAAGAAATTAGCTTGCTTGAGAGTGTCAAAGTGATTATGTGATTAAATTGCAATTTATAATTTCTCCTTCAAAAATGCTACTTCTTGATTTGTGTTTCTGCCCCTCTTTTTTTCCTCCGGCTTCTCGTTCCATGGGCTGCAGTCAGCAAATGCCCGGGGGGCCCGTGGGCGGCCCGTGCCATCTGCACACGCGGGGCCAGCGTGCCCAGCTGTGCGCCCCTGAGTTGTCTGCCTGCTTTATTCTTCCTCTGGCTGATTGCAAAGTCATGGGAAAGGCTCGTGTGCCATTAGCAATCCCGTCGCCCCAGAGATAGCCCTGGCTTCTGCGCTGGGCTTCATGTTTCCCATTTAAAAAATCCCGCTTTGCACTAGCTGAACTGAAGCAAGCCCTTAGCATCTCGTATTGTCATGCAGCATAATCCAGCGCCGCGCTGCATAGACAAAGAGATTTGGTGCGAAGGAAAGCATTGCTTTGGTGCGTGTGCCTCTAATCCTACTACAATAGCAGGGAGGCTGCAGTTCAGGGCCTTCTGCAAGCACTGAGCCCGGCTCCTTCGACGACTTCCAAACACGTTCAAAGCAGGAAAGCTCATCACACGGAGCCGCACAAGGGAGGAAAAGCATCTTCTAATATTTCACTCCAGTTTAACAACTCAGCCTATTGTCATTGCTGCTGCTCTTTGCCGAGAAAGGGAAACTGTTCTTTTTTTGCCGCCCAATAAAGATTTAGTGGCATATGCTGGCAGTTGAAAAAATACAATATTAATTCACGGCTTGTTTATGAACAACACAAGGCTTGCGCAGGTTAATTAGTTGCGGCAGGCTTTTCTTCAAGCGAATGAGCAGGCATGATTTTTATAGCTTTGTCACCCAGTTTATTTGTTCATTTTCTGTTTTATTTGGAAATACATTTATACAACAATAAATAAAATCAACCATGACAAGGCTTATGTCTGCAGCACACATTTAAGCCCGGCCAAGGCAGTAATCCACAGCGCACTCGCAGTTATCGGGCTTGGCAGGAGCGGGATATCTCCTCTGAACCGCGGGACAGGTGGCTAGGTGAGATAGTGGAGCGCGCGCCAGGTGACAGCGGAGGAGGGGGCCGTGAGGAACGACCGGCCGGCACGTGCCGGGGGCGCGGAGGCGCTCTGGCTGTGGGAGCCGTCCGCAAATGAAGCAGCAACTCTTGCTCCAAAGAGAAAAGGAAGGGACTTGCATCTGAGCCGTTCTTGCGGCACTGGCAGATGCTATTAGCCTAAGTAATAGCTTAATCATCGCTAACACGGGTGGTCCAGATTAATATTAACTGCGCTCTGTGTTCCCCCCCGCCCGCCGTTCGGATTACATCAGCGCTGTGCAGCGTGGGGATTAGCCTGAATTTGCAAAACCTGCCTTCTGCACATCGTGCACGTTTCAAGGCAAAGAGGGGGGTCTCTTTGCTCCTGTGAGATGCAAAAGAGTTAACCCTGTCTCCTAAGCCAGGAGGTTGGTTCAGGCTGAAAGGAAACCCTTCCCCTGTCCTTGGAGCAGACAGAAGTGTTACAGTGCGCTGGAGATGGGCGCCAGGGTTGCTGAAAACGGGGGTTAAAGAACCGGAGTTTCTCCACTAAACGTGGTGAAATGAGAGCTGGAGAGGTGAAGTCTGTCCTCAAAAGGTGCTGGGAAGGGACGGGAGGAAGTGTGAAGCAGGAGGAAGTACTGAGGGCCTTGGCAGGACTGTCAGGTTGCACAGGCTCCAGCAGTTTCTCCAGCAGCAGTCACATCTGGGGAAAACCGGCTGCTAGACGAGCAAGGAGCCTGTCTCCCAGGGCTTCCCGCTGGGATGTCGGCATGGCGGGGAGGGAGACTGGATCCCCTGTGGTGGGGATCATGTTGTGGAGATGAGAGCGGTGCTGATCTTGTCCCCCTGCCCCCACGCTCTGGCCGATGCTCCCCAGGCCTCCGCGTCACGGAGATCTGGACTGCAAATGCCGCCTCCTGCAAGGGCACTTCAGGCTCCTCTCCCCCAGCACCAGTTGGGGTGTCGGGCACCCGCCTGGATCATTGCAGCCTCTTCCCACCCTCCACGTTTCTCCAGCGTCACCCCTATGATTGCTTGCCGGTCACCATCCCCAACGGCCGCCCTGCATGAGACTGATTGAAGCATCCGTTCTCCACTCCCTGCCTTCAACTCGAGATCCTGCATCCTGCTGAGACCTCATTAATCCCCTCTCCCACCTTGATGAGGCTCCTTCTCCAGAGACCCAGAGATGCTGTGCAAGGTGGCTGCCCCGGCGCCGTGCTCTCCGGTCTCTTCTCTTCCTTGACAATGCACCACCTTTGCTGCAGCCGAGGGTCCTTGTGCCTCCGTCCCCGACATGCCGGGACACCCCACGCTACCTGCTCTTCATCGGCACCTTGCAAGGGAAGCGCACCGGCAGCATGAGGAGGTGCACTGATGTTGCACTGACGTGGTGTGCAGGTGATTAAAACCGAGTGTTAGCGAGAGCTGCAATGACACCTGTAACTTTCTGGGGAAAGATCTCCTCTTTCCCAAAGCCTCTTTTTGCTGAAGGCAAGTTAGCGTATAAATTCTAACAAACAAATGACAAAGTAACAAGGTCGGTGCATAAGGGGAAAGGATGGGAAGGGATGATGCAGGTTGCAGATGGGAGATAATATGCAGAAGAGAAAGCACGCTGGGTAACATGCAATCAGGACTCATAGTAGAGATGATATCTTTTATTAAACCAGCAAGACTTTTGCAAAAAAACTTATTTAATTGCAAGCTTTCAAGCGCAAACACCCTTCATCAGGCATTGGAGAAAAGATTGTAAAAGGTCTCCTGGGTAGAAATGAAAGTCCGTATTTCATAGGATTTCACAGAGGAGTCAATAGACGGAAAACTCCTCTGGACAGTCAGTTCCTAGCTGGTACGAAGCCTCCCACCTCCTGTGAGGATCTGTGATGATGCAAATTACCTCGAAGCAAAGGCGGGAGCAGGATCCCAGGTTTCAGGTGGTTACCGTTGCTTTCTGCTTGGGAAAATATGAAGGTTTCATTTAAAAAATCTGGATTTTTGTATCCTACCTGGATACCTGGTGCAATCAGCGGATAATTCTCCAAGCCAGGCCGCGCTAGGCATGGTGGGCAGGCTGCTTGCTGAGAGACGCTTCGAGTCGGGGGCCCTTTCTGCTGCTGGGGAAGTGCCACGATAAGTTCAACCACGGGCACACCTTGGGGTCACAAATACGACGTCCATGTCAATGCAGACCAGACGAAGGACGTGGCACGAAGCAAGAGCCTGCTGCATTGTTGGTGGCGTGTTCGTGGTCTCGACGCAGCGTCGTTTTGTCGCGATTCCACCAATCCATGCGGAAGCAACAGGCGGCTGATTGTTCCTAGCATGCAGCGTGCAAGCACCTCCCTGGCCCGGGCCCTTGCTTCCAACCACTCCTGGCACCGTGTTGCGTTGTGCAGCCAGTTCACTGAGGCAGGAGCCACTTGCACGAGGAGTTTCTCCATTTCTCTTGCACACGCACGCAGCCGTCCAGCGCTCTCTGCCCATCTCCGCCCGCCTCTTGCAGGCACACCGTCCTCAGAGGTGTGTCTGTAGAGCCCCACGCCCAGCCCTGCTCTCAGACAGGCAGACACGTCCTGGGTTTGTGGCAAAGGCGGCCAAAGGAAGGAGGAGAGAGATGTTTCACCGCAGACCGCGAGTCTGGAGTGCCTGAATTTTTCATCTGGCTCTGTCATTATCTTGTCGGTTGGCCTGTCTCAGTCTTAATTATATTTATTATTAACATTCATTTTTACTGTTATTATGATTATTAAGCATCCAGAGCATCCTGCTTTCCCTGCCAAGGAGCCAGCTCCCGTGCTGACTCAGAAATTGCTCTTCCGAAGGCAGCCGTGGGGCAGCTCGTCCATGCCGCTCCCGCAAATGTGCACCTTGCCCCGCTGCAGCCGACCTGCTCCCTAGCCGGTCGGACACGGCGGGGATGCCGGCTGCCAGCAGACGCATCACAACGCAGAGGCGCGGTGAGAAAGCCCGGAAAGGTGACCTGCCAAAGGGAGGACTCATTAACAGTAGCAGAGTCCATGGGAAACAAGGCCAATCTATCACTGCGCCTTGGCAGACAGCATCGTCCAAACCACACGGCGGTACCTAATAAAGTGCAGGTTTATTTCCTTGAAGTTTAGGGCATTGGGCTGCTGAGGCACCGTGCGGCGCTCCAGGATATTCAGCCTGACTAAACTCCTCTAAATCAGTTTACTTGCTTGTTTCTGCCTCGCTTGTAAGACATCGTTATAATTACTTGGCATTGGTAAGCCATTACTCAAAGGTTCTGGGCCAGGGTTGCAGAAGACATGATTGTCTCATAAACCTAATGAGCCATATTGATTACGATAGGATAAAGGCTGAGCTATAAACAGCCCATATTCTCCATTTGTCTAGCCGTTAGAGCTGTATTCGCAGCCGAGGTTCGACGCTGAGTGATGAGAACGTACGAGGCGGTACGATATTTCACAAATAGCACCAAGTTAAGCGTATGTACTCCGTGCCACCGTTTCCCTGCGTCCGGGAGAGAGGGACCGCAAACGTCGCCCTTGCATTTGAAGCTCTGCTGCCGCGGCCCCCATTCAGAGCACGCGTGGTGGAAGGCGTGGCGCGGCGGGTGTACGAGCTGGTGGAGGCAGCAGCTAGGGAGTAATACGCAGGCAGCTGTCTCCGGAAAGAAATGGCTATCATTCGCTCGCAGAGCCCAGCCCTGCCTCCTTGTCGCCGTGAGAGGAGGAAAGTCTGGGAAGCAGCACGGCTTAGCTTGGACGCCCTCTTTCTTGGCTCACAAAGTGATTAAATAGCTGATTAAACAGAAAGGCTGGAACTAGCCCACGGGCTCTCAAACGGTAAGGCTAGAAAAGCCCCGTATCCTCCTCACCATCTAGTCTGACCTGCTCCTCGTGGTCCATAAGGCTCCACATACTTGGCCCCGTAGCAAGCCTGTATTTTCTCCTTGAGCCAGGACGTGTCTGTCAGAGGGCCGGCCGGGCTGGGCTGCAGGCTCGCGGGGTGGGGGGTCCCACCAGGACCTGGGGGAGCTGTGCCAGTGGCTAATTACCCTCCGTGTTAAATGTTTGCACCTTGTTGCCTTTTCTGCACTTGTTGAGTGTCATCTTGCTCCTGTTAACAACCACAGGTCCTTTGGATCAGCTACCACGAGCATAAATGAGTATATCCATTGCCAGAAGTGCTGCTTCCAAAAAGCACTTGGCTACGCAGATCTCCCCAGCCAGTTTCTCACACAGGAGGAGTCTTGCCGGCTCCTCTTCTGGGAGCTAAAGCCCATTTCTCTCCTCTCTGCCTGTGGCAATCCTCTCTCGCTCTGCTCCTCTCCTGGATGCCCCAGGTGGAAGCTGGCTGAAAGCTGCAATGCCTGTAGATGTATATAGATGCCTGTAGACCAAGCAGGTTTTAGTGAAGCAATTCTTCCCCAGACTGCAGAGAATCCATATCTTGTCTAACCTGACCCTGCTGCACCTGATCCATGTGGCAGAAATGCCCC
>JAGPOW010003356.1:6328603-6341994 GCA_030014935.1 Caiman crocodilus | reverse complement strand
GTTTTGTCTTTCCCGTCTCATCGTGGAGCGGGTTTTCCGTTCTGGGGCTGTAGAGAGGGACCAGAAAGGCAGGCCGTGAGCGTAACGCGCCCGTCCCGCAGAGCAGGAGTGCTCAAGCCAGCAGCGTGGCAAGCTTCCCAGGGATATTGTCGATGGTTGCGGGACCACTGCTTTATCTAGGAAGGGACCCCCACTTTGTCGGGGTATGGTAATGGTCGTAGGGGTGGCAGGTCCTGGATGCTGGGCACCGGTCGCTCTCTCCATAAGCGCAGATTTCAGCCTCTGCCGTCGTCAGCTGGTCAGAGCACGCAACCACGAGGTGAAAGGCTCTGGGTCCCACGTCTGGTCATCTAGCCTCCGGCTTCCATCCAACCTCCATCTGTCATCTCTGCACCCTCTCGCACTCCCCAAGGCACCCGTTTCGGATCCCTTCCCTGCTTGTCCTCCCCTTCCCAGAGCTGCGGCTCGGAGCAGGTGGGAAGAAGTGTGCGCCCAGCTACAGCGTGTCCTAGCAAGGGCCCTCAGAGCTGCTTGAACCCGCTCTGCGGACTCCCCGCCTCCCTTCTGCTTGGGTGCTTTTTGAGGCAGATGCCTAATTTGAATAGCTGGAGTCATTATGCAAGTGCTAGCACGACCAGACACCGAGCTAGCAGGGGCTCTCAGATGCAGGCAGGCTGGCCTGGAATTAATAGAGGTGGCCGCATGAGTGTCCTCTCGTCATTAAACTGAAAGGCTTGCTTCTTTCTCAATAAACTATTGTACGTGCGAGGGACAGGACTTCCTGGGTAATAAAAACCCCAGCTGCATTTCACAGCAGATGCAATAAAATGGGCGCTTGACCGACTTCTGGAGCAGGATCCGAGAAGCGATCCATCACACGCCGCACGGGGAGATCTCCGCTGCCCGCTCCGCAACGGCGAATCTGATGCCGCCGTAGGAACCAGCGGCTCCTTGAAGTAGTTGAGACACATTGGCCCTGACCCCTTTCTCCCTCAAACCGGTATTATGCCAGTGTGATTTCAGGGCAGCAGTGGGTAATTTGTAGCACGCTCTGGCAGAAAGCCGTTAGGTGGAAAGGGGATTTTTTATTTCACACGCGTTGGTCGGGGTTGGTCACACGCACAAGTGCCCCTGCTCTACCAGCCTGCTGCTCCTATTGCCCCTCTTCCACCAGATTTCACAGACCTGGAAAGGACATCACCGCTCCCGAGCTGTCTCATACACTGTCTGGTACCCAGAGGTTATGATGTACAGCTAGCTCCCACATGCCAGGGACAAGCTTAATTGTCTGCTCTCTCAGTGCCGTGGCCTGGGACGACAAAGGGACTGAAATGCATGCAAGCACAGAAAAGTCAAAGCTTTGCACAGGGAAGTAAAAGGCCTGGGCTGCAGCCACATCGGCGCTTTGCACCTCGGCATCCCAGGCAGTGATCCCCAACCAGGGTGCTTTGCGACCCTTTCAAGGGTGCTGCGGGGTGCAACAGTGTGAGGTGTGCAAGCATGATTCACAGGACGAGCCCAGACCCACAGTTGTGTCTTTCTGACTTCGGTGCAACACAGAAACTGCTCTCTCGGGGAGTGGAAACGATGAGTGGTGATCTCCCAGGGGTGCTACAGATCTATCTAGGGGTGCCGCGAGTTGAGAGCCGCTGATCAACGGGGATCTATTGCACCTCTCGTCCCAGCAGCTGCAAACCTTTAAAAACTTTAATTATGCCTCAGAGCCAAGCACAGCGCAGTCAGCGACGCTGTCCTGGTTGCACAGAGAAGAAAATGCTTGCTACGGCACTTGCAGGTGCTTGGCACGCCCAAAGGCTTCATCCCCCAAAATGCAGAGCACTTCAGGAAATCTGGCCATGTAGTTAGGAGTCTAAATCGGAGCTGATGTGTCTGCAGATATTTTCACAAGCCATCTGTAGCAGACCCAGGAGTTGAATGCTGTGCTTCGCCCTTTGTGGAAGGAGGCTTGGACCGGGCAGCAAGAGGACTGGGACTTGAGCAGGCCCCGGATCTGTCCCAGATCTGCCCCTGACCTGCTGAGCAATGCTAGACAACTCCCTTTGACTCCCCGTGCCTCAGTTTCCCCCAGACAGCGCAGATAATGATGCTCTGGGCTTTCATCGTAGCACTGCGAGACGGATGAGTAATGACTGCCACATCCTAGCAAGGCCTAACGAGCGGTGATGCAACCCTGAATGAGGCGAGTGCTCCTTGCTCTTTGCTCCGTGGTGTGAAGAATGGCCCCGGAGAGCTGGCAGGGAGGCAGCCAGCAGCTCAGGCCTTATTAGCACATTGCTCCTCACGGTGGGAGCTGGGTGATGTAGAGCAGCTGACCATGAAATGGTCACAAGGCTGCAATTTTCAAAAAGAAAAGTGCTAAACTGCTACTCCAAGGCCTCTGATCCTGCCTGTTTCCAGCTGAGCTCCCCTCCAGGGGCTGCGCCGCCTCGGACTAAATGGTAAGAGGCTTGAAGGGAACACAGCCAATTTGTGAGGATCAGGACATGAGACCACCGCACTAAAAAGTCTCATTATTATGTACTATATGCCCAGCATGGCCATGGCTCCTTGCAGACAAATAAGACACGGTCCATCGCTCCTAGCGCAGGCTGCGTGCGAGGCTGCTCTCACAAGAAGATAAGACAGGGACTCAGGAGACCGGGGCCGAGCTCCTGACTCTGCCACGGTCTTGGGCAGGCCAGCAGAGTTGTCCATATGATGTGGAAAGAGGATTATCACCCTTCTTTGGCTGGTACAGGGGCCAAAGCCCCTCGCCCCGGGGACAGTCTCAGGGCCCGTGGTGGCAGGGAGCTCAGTCACCTTGCAAAGGATGAGAGCCCTGCTCAGCCCTTCTGCATGCACCTGTGCTGGAGAAGGCAGCAGTGAGGAAGCCCTGAGGGATGCACAGCGCCCGAAGCTGGGGTTTGGGCTGAAGAGCGGCCGTTTGCAATAGCCCATCGGGGGCTCTTGCTGCCTTGCGTCCCGGGTTGGCCTGCACAGAGCGGGTGTAGGTGAGCAGTGTGACGGGGTGCCGCTGAGCCGTGCCGATTGCACAATCAGGCCCCCGCGCCTCAAAAACACCCCAGGCAGCGAGCAGTCAGGAGTGCAGGGGTTATGATAACTACATCAGGCAGCTGCCGGAGGGGGCAAGAAATATCTATCAGGTCGGATAGAGAGCAGGGATAACAGATTATCTATATTGGCAATATTAGAATAAACTGCAGCTGGAAGCTGTCCACGAGAAAGCCAGCGCCGGCGGATGCGAAAGGTCTGCAGAAGTCAATAAGCAGAGACACGTTTGCTGCAGGCCTTCCCCGAAATGGAGGGGAAGAAGTCAGATGAGCAGTGCTGATCTCTGGTCCTCACATTCGCAGCCCTAACTAATCCCTAATTGCCTCTCGTGCTGGCTGCTCGCGCGCTCGGCCACGCTGGGCTGTCGGCTGGGACAGTGCGGGCTGACGGGGGTCTCAGGAAAGGAGCAGCAGGCTTCTCGCCCAATTTTGGCGTCGAAATGTCTTTTTGACCCTTGGTGCAAAAGCGTGAAAGGAGAAGAGCTCTCACGCACGGCTGCCTTTGGACCCATTATTCTGGACTCAACCTCCCCCGGGTGCAAGCCTGATTGCCGGCAGGGTAAGAGGGGCGGGGGTGAGGAGGTGATGGAGATCGTGTCTGGAGCCAGACTTCTGCCCAGCTAGGGCGCAGTAGGAAACCTCGCCTTTTTCCCTCTAGGAAACCTTGCCTCCACCTTTGCAAAGTGTTTATCGCAGCCAGACAGCAACCCGGACCGGTACGGGACGGGCAAAGCCGTAGGAGAAGGATGACCAGCGCTTCCCCGTCCCTTTGTCAACTGATTTATGAAAGGAGCCCTAATGCCAAGGGTGCCTCTGATTACTTCCTCTGACTTGCTGCATTGCCCGTGGCCTGCAAAGCATTGCCCTGTATCTCTGTCCTTCTCCTCTCTCCACCTGCTCTGGCATCACCAAAGCCTTCGTGGCAGCGGCAGGGCCTCGGCTCTGTACTGACTTCGGCTTCTCGCTGTCAAAGCGATATTAGTGTTGCTGATGTCTGTCACGGTTCACAGAGAAACAGGCACCCTCACCGAAGCCCTTGGGATGAGAGATTTGCTAGGGGCGAGGGTAGGGAGGGGGTGACTATTTTAAAGCAAGAATCAGGCATAAGAAATGGCTCTAAAACAGTGGGCTTGTTTTAACCCCTTAGCACGATTTATTCCCCCTCCCTTGCAGTGCCGCGACGAACCCGCTGCTTCACGTTCACATCCAGTGCTGCAAATCACTGCAGAATTGCTTCCAGGAAGCTGTAAAGCACACTGCCTCTCTGCTTTACAGGAGTCCAAACATTATGACTGCAGCTTGAGTCTGGCAGGCAAACTGCTGCGAGGCAGGGAGATGCCGCCAGGTGAGAGACTCCGCCGTTCCTTGCCTGCTCTTCGACCGCCGGCATACGCGTAGTAGGGGCCGTTCAGCAGCCGAGCAAGGGCTGAGCTCCTGCCCCTGGATTGCTCCGTTCTGCTCTCTGACCCCGGGGATGCTGCTTCGCTTCCCTGCTCCTCGCTTCGCCCCGCGCAAGAGCGAGTTACCAACACTTGTCGCACGCCGAGGATGTTTTATAAAGTGTGAGGTTCCTAAGCTGAAGAAGCAAGAGTGTAAGATATAAATGATTCAATAGAGCTTGCTTAATTACTTCTGTGACCCCGGGGCTACACAGAAAAGTGCTTCTCCCTGCCCCAGTGCCCACGATGAAAGGGAGATTTCACTGAGGTAAGGCTGCCAGAGAGAAAGACACTTTACAACCCAGCTCCAATACTTCCAGGCTCCTTGATCATCTTGCCGTGGAAATGAAGCTTGAGGGTGTATGTTAATGCTGCTCTTTGATCGGTTTATGAATAGGATTAGCAAAGATCTAATCACTTGCCCCGACGTCCCGGACTGGGCTGCACAACTTTGGTGCCGTTCGTCACGCCCGGAGATGAGAGAGTTTGATTAAGGGAGCCCTGGGAAGGTTTCTGCTTACCATTCAAGGTGCAGAAATATACTGGCGTTTTTGCAGAGGAGCAGGGGAATGGCTCTAATAGCAGTGAGAAATTAGGATGGAAAATGCTATAAAAATGTCTGGAGTTATTCATCCTTCCCTTTCCACAAGTCTTGGAGAGGGGGATGTGGGAACAGCAGCATATTTCAAGGTGGACTAGAAAGCTCGGACGTGTGTGCACATAGCCCTTCTCGGTGAACTATGGCTTCCCTGAACAACAGCTGAGATCGATCGCTCTCCTAACCCCTCCACGCTGCAGCTCAGAGGCAAGTCATTTCTGTTCGGAAATGGGAGCGAGACCAGGAATAAATGGTCGTCCTGCCTCACGGCCTCAGCCACACCTTCGGGGTGATGCTGCGGGGCAGAGAGGTGCCTCTAATTAATAGCTTTCCCTTTCCAGAGGGGAAAAAGTGGCTGCTCGGCGCGACTTGCGATCACCCGCTCGTTATAGCGGGCTGACGTTAGAGGGGGGTCCGTTGGAGGGGAGAGGATTGCTTGGCTGTTGTTTCCCAGTACGTAGTGACCATCCCTTTTTGCTGGTCTCGGAGCAGCTGGCGAGCGCCGTGCCGGCCTCTTGCGCAGCTACACACCTCCATCTGGTGGAGTCCTTTCCTAACGCAACCGGTCTTCGGCGGCTCTTTGCACAGTGCTGCCGTGCACGTCAGACCCCGCGCGGCGCTGTGGTCACCGGTGACAGCAGGGCCGGAGAACGGGTGCGGGGCAAACGGTTCTCCTGGCGCGCCGAGTGCCAGCTTCGCAGCTTCCGGATGCTCCGTGTCCATATAGCCGCCCTGCCTGCGCCCTCGGCCCGCAGAGCCCAACTTCCAGGGAGAAAAAGCACGCGTTCCCGATAGTCAGAGCTGGTGTAGGGACCAGGCTGATACGAAAGGTCCTGCAAGGCTCAGGTGAAGGCCCAGCTTGTGGGCAGAGTGCAAAGCGAGGGAGAAAGGGTTTGGTGTTGCACCAGGTCAGTGTCTGGCTACTCTTTGGGTGCAGCCAGGTACAGCGAGTCCTTGGCGCGCGGTCTTTCCCGGTGTCACCGTAGGCTTGAGACAAATGAAATGTGTGGGGGCTGTCCCGATGGCTCCTCTATTCGCTCCAGCAGAGCATAGCTCGCGCTGGGCCTCATGCCAGCCTTCAGTCTGGGCCAAAGGGACAAAGAAACACCCGGCAGATCAGATGCACGCCGCGAAACGGGAGCATCCTCCGTCCTTGAGCGCAGCACAAGCGAGTCCTGCGTTGAGGTGCTGGGAGTGCCACGCAGGCGGAGGCAGCGGAGCGAGCTGGCATCACGCGCGGGCACCTTCGAGCCCTGTTTGCCACGCACGGTTTCCCACGCGTCTGCTGCTCGCGCCTCTCTCTCCGACGTAGTCAGTCTATGACGGTGCAAGTCTACCCTGCCTTCCGTTTGCTGCTCGCGGCCAGCCGCGGGGATCCTCCGTTCAAGATTTATTGGCCTTTCAGGGCTTAATCCCTCATACAGTCACTTTTAAAAAGCTTTATATATTAATATACAGAAGGCACCTTCATTTTAAGGGCTCGCTGCTTTTTAAGATGCTGCCGGCCGGAGCAAAGAAAGGCATAAGGTAAAGGATGGGGAAATGAGTGTGGAGAACAGCTGCATCCAGCCTTGTGCCCACACTCACACATCATGATGGTGTGTGTGTCTGTTCAATGAAAATAAAAGGCCTGGGAAGATGCTTTTCCATCTGCTCCTGGAAGAAGTCCCCCCCCCTCCAAAATCTCGAGCTCCCTGATTTCTCTCGTGCTGGATCCAGCGCCGCCCGGATCAGAACCAGCGCGATGGGTTTAGACGAGGGACTGCACATCACAGATGGCAAATGGTCATCGTCCGGCCACCCAGAGGTGGAAACGTTCCCGTGAGACGTTGCTCGCCAGCACGAAGGTTTCATAATCAGCCAGGACCAAACTGGCTTTATCTACCGGGAAAAGAGGGCTGGCTTTGTTGGCAGCTATTCATAGCGAGCAGCCGTGCCACTCAATTACGAACATCTTGGCGAGGCAGTCCAACATTATCCCTGTTTACAGGTAAACTCGATACGGACGGGTTAAGTGATGTGCCTAAGGTTACACAACGCGTCAGTGGCAGAGCCAGGAATAGACGCCGGCTCTCCCGAGCCGCTTTGGTTCTAGGCACGCGCTCATCCTGCAGCTCAGTGGGTATCTGCAGGACGGAGGGAAGGGAAGCGGGGAGGCAGACCCCTGACGTCCAGCTCCAGCTGCCCGGCCGGGTGCACTTTGCAGCCGGAGACACTGACCCGTTCATCTCCTGTGAAGCCCATGCCAAATGCGCAGAAAGAGCTTGGATAAGGACCAGGCAGCCTGCTTCCTCTGGCGTGTCTAAGCCGATGGGTTCTTCATGTTCCCAGCATTTTCCACCCAGCCCTTCCCCAAAGTGCTGCCTAAGCCTGCAAGAGAAGGGCAAAGTCCTGCTCTGCTGAGTGAGGTGCCAGCACCCAGCAGTGGCGCAGACAGTCCAGACAGACCAGGCTGGGGGACAGCAGGCAAGAGAGAGCTTCTGCACTTGCACGTTAATGTGCATTAGCTTATTTTAATGCACTGCTGCCCCTGGCAGTCCTGAGCATCCCAGGCAGGCACGTGCCATGCGCCGTAGAGGCAGGACCGACCATTCGGCAGTGCGCTGCAACGTACCTAGCCAGGTGAACGGCACCCGAATGCAGGGGCACCAGTACCTCTGGGTGCTCGTGTCACTGCAAGAGAAGGTTAACATTCACGACGTCCTCTAGAAATCAGTGGAGCACGGGAGCTACTAGTTGCTCCCCTGGACCGAACGAAAAAATGACTGTATTTTGCACTGAGTGCAGCTATCACATGAGTAGCTCTTATGCTTGGGATGCATGTGTGTGTGTGCGTGTGCATGCACGAGCAATTAGTGCCGGTGCATCTCTGCCAGTTGACCCCTATGCTTTCCAGAGTGGCTGAACGAGGATTACTTCTGATCTACAGATGAGACGTGACCGACGAAAAGGAGCTTTTGTCCAAGGCTGCATTGACGGGGTCACATCCTGGCGAGGGTCAGAGCCTGCAAATAACTCTGCCCTGAGAAGCAAAGTCCGTTCTTCCAGTTTAGAGGGCAGCCCTCTTTCCTGCTTAGCAATTCAGGCTTCTTCCTTAAAAAGCAGTCCAAGGACATCCTCTTCACTTTAGTGGCAGCATTACGTGAAGATGCAGGGGTTTGGGCTCCACAGTAAAGGGCTTGACGATGGTTATTAGCAAGAAAAATAGGAGAAAGCAGGCATCTGAGTGCTGATCCTTAACTGGAGCGGGCATGGGGCCTGAATGGAGGATGATGCCTGCGCTGGCTGTGAGGATTGCTGCTCCAGGGCAGCCTGCGCCTTCTGGGTGCTTCATCCACCTAACTGGGCTGCATTTAGTCTAGCAGCGGCGTCCCTCCCAACCCTGACATCTGGTAAGGAAATGAGGTACAGTGAACTGGAGTGACTAATCGGACTCGCCATCCCGTTACCGGAGCTTGACAATCGGATTAATAGTCGCAGACATCCGAGTTTTCTGTCCGATGGACTCTCCGTTGGGTTTAGGGTGGGTCAGGTCCTCGGCGGTAGTACATGGTTAAGCAAAAGGGAATGGAGTCACGCATTTTGTTTTTTCCTTGCTGATTAAACGGCAAAGGAACGGAGTGTCCCAGCCACAGCAGGAGCAGGAACTCATTTTAAAAAGTTGGCTCCGGTTTACGACCACTCGCTACGGACCCCCTCCCTGCGGGACGGAAGCAATCTAGTGAGCAGGAAAGCCAGGAGGGGACAGAGAGGGGAACGTCCAGCTGCCCATGGAAAGAGGCCAGAGGGATGGTTAGTACCAAGCTCACCGATGCTTTAGGCCTTGACCCTGCAAGAGTTTCTCCGTATGCAGAGACCTAGTGAGGCCACTGAAGAATCAGAGCCCAAGTGCTCAAGCCATCTAGTTTCTTTCTCATCGGTGATGCCAGTCTACTCACATGGTCTAGCTGTTTCATAGACTTGGCCCTGCACCCCGGGGTACTTAACAGTTGCATCCTCTATACGTCCTGTGTAACCAAGCTGCAAACTGGGTTACACTCTTGGGCATCTTACATTACCCGAGGATAAGTTCTTGGCTAAGCAACCTTCATTTATTCCCCAGATCCAGCTCTCTACTTTGCTGACACCACTGGCTACTGGTCGTCGCTAGATGACTTGCACACTTCAGCAATTCAGTTTTCTGCCAGCTTGTGTTCAGCGTGGTGTGTGAGACGATGAACAGGGAGGCATTTCTGCTCCAGAATTGTAATGAGTGAGCGCTGTTCTCCAGCTGAATCGTGCAAAAGCACAACTCCCCAAACAGCCTGCATCTCTCCCGCGCAGAGACCGGCCGGTCCTGACCTGACACAAGCAATTTGGCTGCTTTGGAAATTCGTGGAAATCCAGATCCAAACCCAGACCCACGTCTGCGTGGGTTCCTACACCACTTGGTCCGAAAGAGCTGG
Source organism: Caiman crocodilus (assembly GCA_030014935.1). NCBI lineage: Eukaryota > Metazoa > Chordata > Crocodylia > Alligatoridae > Caiman > Caiman crocodilus. Next base: position 6,332,441 of record JAGPOW010003356.1, on the reverse strand, counting down.
GCTTTGGTCATCTCCTGGGCATGCTGGAAAAGCTGTTTAAAGGACAAAGTGGTAAAAGAGTGATTTTTTTTCTGGAGCTGGCTTGGTAGCTGGCTGAGTTGAGTGAATTAGTTTCCATTGAAAGTGTGTGTATGTTTAATGCTGCTTGGTGTATTATGCTGTGGCAAGATTAGTAAAGTGTCAGGGCACAGCAAGCTCTGGTATGGGCAGCCCTTTATGAGCTTCGATTTTTAAAACTAAATAAGTAGTTTGGCAGACCAGCAGAGACCCCCTGTGCTGAAGACGGGTGATTGTGCCCGAAAGCTTGCAAAGACCTTTTTTCCAACTACTCGCATCTAGCAAAGAACGGCGCCGGCCTGCGTCCTTAAACTAACACGCAGCTACAACCAAAACCCCAGCAAAGAGGTGGCTCTGCTCTCTTTATAATGGCTTAGCTGGACTCTACATTTGTTGGACTGTGGGGCAGATTTTGAATCCAGACCTGGGTCTGAAATGTGCAGGTTTTTTCCTTGTAAATGCAGAGCCCCTCCTTGATGAGCTGCAGCGGGGTGACGAGCATCCCCTCCTGGCATTGCAGCACCTGGTGTCCATTGGAAAGGGGGACCCCGTTGCACCGGGTGCTGCACAAACACAGAGGCAGAGACCATGCCTGACCTGAGGAGCTTGCTGCCTAACAGGGCACGAGGAGGCTCCTTTCCAGGCACATCCGAGACGGGAAGCCAGACCAGGTCCCTGCCCCATGCTGCTCGTGGGGAGTTCAGCAGCGAGCGCTGACAAGCCCCAAGGGGTCATTTCAACCATTAATTATGGGAAGACACATTTGAACAGAATAGTTATAAGGAAAAGAGTGTTAATAAATAACCAGGACAAGGAGGTCCCTCCTGCGTGTTGCTAGCTAGGCCGTTTGCTAATCCCACTAGTGCTTAGAAGGGAAAATGCAGGTCCCCAAACCTCTGTGCTGTGGTTCTTCTCTCATCACAGGAGTTTTTTTTATTTAAGAAGAAGGGGGCAGAGGGAATCAGTAATTGCAGTGTCGAATTGTCAAACATGGTGAGTCCGGAAATCAATCCAATAAAAATGGAAAACAGGGCAGGAAAAGAAAAAGAGGGAAGGTTTTGCACGGAGACTTTAATTAAAATGCCACGAGAGGTTTTCGCTGTGCTCTCACATCGGTAAAGAGATAAAAGCATCTCCGTGAACACTGACACACTCTGCAAACTGTTTACAATTCCCTGGGCAGGCTGGAAGATGTTGCGGAAACCCATCGTGCTGGGATGTAGATGGGACTGAGCAGAGGGCTGATTTTCTCTTTTTCCCCTGAGGTTTTTTTAAAGCGTGTGTATTTATTAAGCAAAATATTTTCTAAGAAGAAGGACAACCCCCTGCCCCCAAATCGCTGTGGCCCACACTCTGACCGGAAGTCACCGGGGAGTCCAGCTGGGCAGGGACCTGAGCCTGCACCTCAGGCTCACCCTGGGTGTCCGGAGCCCTGCATCGCCAGCAGCAAGGATGTCTGTGATGTGGTGGGTCTGCTTGGCCACCCTTGGGACTTTCTTCCTGAGCCTGTGGTGGGGGCTGGCGTGGCTTGTGCTGCACCACAGAGATGCTGGATCCACTCCCACTCCCAGCGACGGAAGGGGCTTCCAGTAGGTTTGGAGTCGGATCAGGCCTTCACAGCAGATGGGCCAGGATCAGAACAAATCCGGCTCCCGGGTGACTCTGCAAGATTGCAGGCGTGCTGGGGTAAGCCAGGTGCAGAGAGAGCAGAAGGGTGCAGCAAGCTGGAGGGAGCAGGAGTTGAGTCACGGGGATATTTTGGGTTTCCAGGGAGGAGACTGGCATTCAGCGTCTCTTCAAAAGCAGTATTTAAAAGCTGGCAGATTCATGCCCCGGGAGGCTGATCCTCCGCAGCAAACTTCCCCTTGCTGCCTTGCCCAAGGTGTCTCGATCCTGACGTGGAAGAGCAGTTTTCAGAGAGAGTGAGCCCTGGGTGCCCTGCCAGGGCATCCGGAGGAGGGTGGCAGGGGTGCTGGAAGCGCTGGGGGGGGAAAGGGGCTCGGCAGGCAGATAAATGCAGCGTTTGCCGCATGTCGCCGAAGGCCGTGCTGGGCGTTCGTGCTGGAGACAGCTGTGGGTTGAAAGGGTGTCTCGAGCAGTTGAACACCCAGTAATCTCGTCCCCCGAATTGCAGAAATGTACCAGTCCAAAAGAACAAATAGGCCAAATCTTAGTAATGAGCTCGCGTAAGAGCAATTGCACGGTGCGCGTGCCAGGGTGCGCAGAGGCCTTTGCTGTGACTTAAGGGGCCCCACCCGGCGAGTAACCCGGGCTTTGGCTTCAATTGTTTTATTCAAGGAAGAGAGAATGAAAGCAAAATAAAGCGCGGTCACTCGAGTGGGTCACAGCGAGGGTGGATGTGCGGTTCGTGGGGAGCGGTGCGTGCGGGACGGTGGCTGAGCTGCGAGGGGCTGCAGGGACGGCAGTGTGCACTGCAGACCCGCCGGCTCCGGGGTGCGTGTCCCGGGCACGAGCCCTGCCCTGCCGCCCGGCACTGCACTGCCCGCACCCCGGGGCGGCGGCACCCCGCGGGGCCCCGGCTCCGCACTCGGGCCGGGCGGCAGCGCCGAGCTGCCTTGGGCGCCGGCCCGGCTCTCCCCGCCGCAACGCCCGGCGCGGCCACAGGGGGGCAGCACCGAGCACGGTGCCTTCCCCGCCGGCACGGGCTGCGGCAACGCCAGGCGCGGCCACAGGGGGGCAGCACCGAGCGGCGGGGGCGTCTCCCTTCCGCGGGGGCGGGGCGCGGGGAGGAGCCGCCTGGCCGCGGGCCCCGAGCGCGTCCCGGCCGGGCGGGAGGGCACCTCGTGCGGGGCAGCCCGGGGCGGGGGCAAGGCTCCGCGGGGCGGAGGGGCCGTGCCCGGGAGAGCAGGCTCCTGCCTGGGACGGGGCTGCAGGCGGGTCGTGATCCAGCCCGGGGCAGGGCCCTGCCGGGAGGGCAGAGGAGCTCGCGTGCAGCCCGGGGGCAGGGGGCACCGGTGCCCGGGCTCAGAGGGGCAAGGCTCTGCCCCAGCGCATGGCCTGCCCCTCGCACAGCTCCTGTGCGCCCTCGCACGCGCGAGCTCCTGGGCACAGCGCTGTGACCCTTGTGCGAGGACAGCCGCCCCGGGGCGCTGGTCCAGGTTTTGTCTGGTGGCCGCCCGGCTCGTGGCCCTTTGCCTTTTGGGGCCCCAGAGACGGCTCCGCAGCTGGATCTTGGTCTGAGCCAGGCCCCAGGGAGGGTGTGTGGGCAGGCGGCCTTTCCTGGGTCCCCATGTACCCGCGCTTAGCAGGACGCGGCTGTCCAGCTCCCTGAGGACAGCCCGAGGACGCTGCTGCCCCTCACTCAGCCGCAGGTCTCCACAAGCGCCAGGGACCGGGGCACGGTGCTGCGAAGTGCGGGCTGGGGTCCAGACTCCCTTGGGGCTGGAGGCCTCCAAGCCCCTTCTCTCACCCCTTGGCTGGGGTCGCGCAGGAGCTGGGACCCCGCACTCGTCCATGCTGAGCAGCCGGAGAAGACCCTTCCCCGCAGCCCAGGGGGACGTGCTGCACGACTCCGCTTTTCCCAGGCAGCTCCCATGCCCGGAAACAAAGGCAGATTTCCCGACGTCTCCAGTCTTGAGCACGGGCAGCTGGAAGTTTCCCCTTTCTGACATGGCAAATGTGATGGCTCTTGAACTGCAGTGGCTGGGTTAGTGCCACCGGGGAAAGCAGGAGTGAAAGCCAGGCCAAGAGGACGCTGGCCCTGTGTAGTGTCAAACCCACAGGCCCTGTCTACAAACACGGGGCCTTGGCCATTGGGGCG
>JAGPOW010003356.1:6294677-6320059 GCA_030014935.1 Caiman crocodilus | reverse complement strand
TTTTTTTGTTGCAGAGAACCACATTCATACTGTAGGCTTTGTTCAGGCACTTTTTATACAATGTTCATCTGGAGTAAAAGTCTGTGAAGTCATTTCTGCATAATTTAAAATGAGCCTTTCAGTCCCATGACAGTTGCTCGTCGGCGCCCGGCACAGGGTTGAGATTCTTGCCTCCTCAGTTGACCTGACTCCTGCCACGAGACCCCTTTTGAGGCTACCTTCTAGCTCTAGTTCCTGTTAATACAGCAACGCAAAAATCCTTTCCTAACTACTTTGAAAAAAAAAGGGGGGGGGGGGGACCCATTAAATGCATGACACGGACAGAGGCTGCTACCATCCAAATAAATAACACGAAGTGGGGAGAGCGCGTCTCAGCTCCAGGATGCCGAGCCTTGGAATGCCGCCTTGACGCCTTCTGGACACTAGCTGCTAGTTGGCAGCAGTATCTCAATGTCTTTACCGTTCGCTACGACAGCGTTGTTAGAGCAGCTGCCCGCTAAGTCCATGGGGGCACCCAGAGAAGATGCCTGGGAAAGGGTTTTGGTTAGCGGAGCAGGACTGGCCGGGGACTGAGCCAGGCCAGGCTTCTTTGGAGGAATAGGTGGGGGGGTCCCTCTTTCTGCTCTGGGGATGGTTGGCGACTTTATTCCAGGAGACAACGGGCTCAGCGGGCTGGAGACCTTGCCCGGGTTTGGGGAATGGCCAGACTCACTTTTGGGGCTCACAGCATTTGCCAGATTTCGGTAGTCTGTGCCAAAGGGCGAGCTATTGGGGGAGACTGGTTTTATAGTCCCCTGCTGACTGGTGAATCGGGAAAGGACCTGAGTGACAGTATTGCGGGCTAACTGCTTGGCAGTGGAGTTATCTGCAAGGGTCGGAGACAAATCCCTTGAGGGAGGACTCTGCAGCCCACTGGACTGATGGTCCTGATCCGCTTGAGACTGGAATTTATGGCGAGCGGCGTGGAAACGCTGGTTGATTCCCACCTGGTAGGATGACTGATAGCCGGGACTGCTCGCTGAAGCTCCCACCAGGCGTTTAGAGAGAACCGGAGAGGAGCACGGGGAGGACGTCAGGGAGGAGGCCGCGGTGCTGCCGGGGGACACGGATGCCCCAGACGAAGGGAGCTGTGCAGTCACATGGACCGGAGACTCCGTTCGCACTGGGGAGCTTCCGTTCTCAGCTGCACTGTCAGGGGCCGGCCCAGCAGGTTTCTGGGTCTCCTTCCCGCTGGCCTGCGGTAGGTCACTACCTGCTTGCACGTCTGCATCCCAGTGCCCGTTTGCTTTTGCATAGGACGAGGGAGGTGTGATAGGGCTGGGCAGCACCATGGGCGAGGCTTTGCCTGCGCTGCCCACGCTAGCTCTGTCTGCTTCAGCACCGTCTGTCTGGCAAGACACAGACCTCACCGACCTGCTCTCGGTTTCAACAGCTCTGGTCACCGTGGAGGGGCTTGGCTGCGAGCAGTCAGCAGGGATGCTGTCCCTGCGAGAAGCCTCCAGTTCCTTCAAGGCTTTCTTCAGGTTTTCCACTTCTTCCTTGAGGGCCCTGGTCCGGTTCTCCTCCCGGTTCAGCTTGGCTTTCAGCTGCTCTCTCTCGATGTCGAACTCTGAGAGCTGCTTCTCCACCTGTGCCTCCATCTGCAAGCCCCACTTCTTCTTGGAGGCCAGCTCTTCCTCCAGCCGGCTCACTCTGCTCCTCTCTTTCTCCAGTTTCAGGCTTAGCTCTCCTGCCTTCTGCGCTTCTTCTGCTGCTTTGGCTGTGGCTTTCTTGCACTCCAGGACCAGCATGGAGGACAGCTGCTTGTGGCGTGTCCTCTCCTCCTCCAACTGGCTTGCCAGCTTCTTCTGCTCTTTCTCCAACTTCTTCCCTTGGGATTTTTCAAACTCCAACTAGAAAAGAAGACAGAAGGTTCTCAGAAGGAAGCACCAAGTTTGGCAAATGCTACAGAAGCAATGTTTTCAATCCCAAAGAGTCAGTGGGGAGGTCCTGCAGACCTGAAAGCGTTTTCTCACCTGTGAGCTCCGATCCCCGTGTGCCCCAATAAGAGATGGCAACGTTAACACCAAAAGCAAGGGGAAGCATGGGGGTCCTGTCCCAGAGCAAGTATCTAGGGGTCACCAAGTGCAGCAAGGTAAGAAGCCAGCTCAGAAGCACACCTTGCCAGGCACAAAGCATGAACGGATCAGTCAAAGACTGAATGCTGGGCAGCGTGCAGTTGTGTCCTCGTATTGCAACGCCTGTGGCCGGCCCCGCAAGGATTGAGGCCATCATCTCAACTGGAGACTCCTTTACACTCCACCTTATTTGTTCCCTGCTCAGTCTGCTCCTTATGCTACTTAGCAATGTTTACGGAGGTCTAAAGTCTAAGGCCTTACCATGCTATTGCTCTTGCATATCAGATAACGCAGCAGCAGGGCTTTGGCTTGCTGCAGCTTTCTGAACAGGAGTACACCGGTCCTTCCCACACTGGCCGGCATTCTGCACTGGTGCTGCGCAGCATCGGAGCCGGCCGGCATCGGTGGGACTGCAAGGCTCAGCCCCCTCCCACAGCTCTTTTCAGGTCTCAGGCAAGCCCCTGAACCTACTTCATTGCTGCTGAACATTTCAGCTGTGCACAAATCTGGGCAGGCTCTGGATGTAGTTTACATCCTGTTACCAAGAGCCAGGAAAAGAATAATGCCTGGAATCAGACCCTTCACATTCCTCCACCGCTCCAGCACAGTTGGAGGAGCCCGCTCCCCAGCCCATGGATACGGCCGTGTTCCCAGGACACGCAGCTCTCCGGGGCAGGGTTACCAAGTGTGGAAGCACACCTGCTGCGTGAGCCGCTCCCTCTCCTTCTCCAGCATGTAGGTGACATCATCTCCTTCGGCCGTGTCTTGGGCGTGCCGCTGCCGCTCCTCCTCCAGGTCCAGGATCACCTTCCAAACAGGCACAGACACTTCAGCCACCAGACAGCACAGACTCAAGGAAACAGCTGCTCAGAATGGCTCGAGACTAGTGCTGTGCACTGGCCGAGGCCAAATTTGGGCAGACGAGTGAAACAGCATCCCTCAAATGCAGAGGGTCAGCCCGAAGTCGTGCCGGAGAGACGACCGTGCGGCATCATCTGCAACCCATGCATGTCCTTATTTTAGCCTTTAAGAGCTAGCTTTCAAGAGCTAGCCTACAGGCCTGTCTCCAGGTTGCAGTTTGTACACAAGTGCTCTTTCACATGATTTCAACTGTACTGGCCCCTGCCCGCCCACTGCCCTAGGTGGGATTTCCTGGCAAGACCATCAGTGCAAAGAGCAGGCGCACAGGCAATGCCTCAGACAATGCAGGCGTCCAGGAAGCAGGGTCCTGGCCGTAATCACATCAGTCTAGTTTTGAGCTGTAGGCTCGGTGGCAATCTGCACAATATCTATTTCTCTCTATTAGTGTTGTGGGAGAGATTTGGAGAGTGCAGTGCAAATGCAATCAAGTGGAGGAACAGACTAGAGTTCTTTAAAATAAACTTCTGTTGTCAGATTGGACTGAAGCAAGATGAACACTTGAAATGGAAATGCCTGCCTTAAGGACCTGGTTGAGGCTCTCTCTCCTTCAGATTTGAACACCGACTTATAGGAATAACTGGGATTCTAGAAACTCAGCAAAAACGCCAGCGCACCGTCATCCCTGGGGCACCCCAGAGGGTGTCATGACCAGAACCCCAGGGCCCCTCTAATAGGCTCACCAAGACCTCCTTTAGTATCCTCTATCCTCCACATTCAGCTGCTAGACTGCGCTCGAGGAAGGCAGCAAACCTTGTGGGAAGGGGCTATAAGATTTTAGACGCCCAATTATTGCCAGCTATGTAGCTAAAAAGGAAGAACAGGGCACAGTCCCTGTTTATGCTTCCATGAGCTGCAGATCAAACTGCTTTGTAAATGGAGTGCAAAAAGACTACTTCCAAATAAATGCCATCCCTGCACCCTTCATCTGAAGCTGGAAAGCCCAGCTGCTTGCTGCATGGGTGCAGCGACATTTCTGCAATCGGAACTGCTCCTGCCAGTGGTTTTTGTCATTGCATAAGAGAGAATACAACCAGGCCACTCCTTCACAGGCAGTATAACGCACAGGAGTCAAAACTAGATCTTCTGACACTGATTAGGTGTAAAGGCCCCAACCCTGTATGCCTCACGCCCAAACGGGACAGACTACTTGCATGAGCTCGCTCTTTACTCGGGCGAAGCACACCGCGACTTTACAGAGGATGGTAGAGGGTAATGCTGTGCAAGCAGACTGCCTGGGAATACATTTAGGTTGGAAATTAGAGCATTTCTAACTATCAGGGCAGTGAGGAGCTGCAGCCGCCTCCCAGAAGGAGGAAGCAGATCTACAAACCCAATGACTAAGAGGACGCTCGATTAATCTACGAAGGGCTCGTCACCGTGTGGTGTCTGCAGTAGTGGGGCACTGGCCCCAAAGAGTCTGCAGTACTCTCCAAGTCCCAGGCTCCTAGGCAAAATATTCACTTCTACATTTTTCACTGTGCTCTTGCTAAGTAAACAGCAAGCAGCACTTCTACCCTTGTACTTACAATACGTGAGCGTCGCTTCTTACATCATACGGATGAATTTGAAGCTTTAAGGCTGTAAAACAAGCTCCTTCACCAAGTCAAGAAACTCTTTGGGCACATTACTGAAAGCAAGCAGGGCAGAGACCGAGGCCTACCTTTCTGTGCTGGCTTTCTGCAGCAGCTAACTGGGACAGCATTCTTTCCTGCATGTTCTTGCAGTGCTTCATCACTACTTTCAGGATAGACAAGGGGTTGGAGCAGACAGGCTGCTTTTCGCCATGATTTCCCTCCTTCAGTGTCTCAAAATCTCTCTGCAGAGCCATTAGTGGGTCACTGATGTTGTACTTCCCATAGCGTTCTTCAATGAAAGTGTCTCTGTGCTGGGCCTGGAACAGAAATACAAATCTGTGCTTCAGTTTACGGTAAGGCAGTTGCTCGGAAGAAATAAGCAGAAGGAAACCAACATGAATCATTTCAGGATAAGACAAATGCTCCTGGTGCCCCGATATTTCATCTCCGAGATGTGGAAATCCCTGCTAGTAGACAGCAGGATGTGATTCAGACTTAGTTATCTATCTGCTGGAAGGATAGACGTCTCCAGCACGGCATATGCTTTTCCTGCTGGATCAGTGACCCCCGAGATAAGCTTTGCTAAGCCGCGGGGCAGGGAAGCCAGCAGGCAGCACAACGTGCGTGTCCAGTGACCTCTCTGCACCCCGCAGAGGTGGTGAGAGCAGTCTCCAAGGCTCAGGCGGCCCCTGCCACGGCTGCTAAGGTCGACAGCAAGAGGAGGCCAGCAGGATCATGGTTTTCACAAGTGCCGGTGCTCCCAGATGTGGACGTGGTCCAAGCACTGCATTTCCCAAGCTACTGAATAGCTGCTGCAGAGTCAATGCCCAAAGCAGCTGCTCATCCCTATGGATCTCAACTCAACCGTTTCTCGAAACCTTTCCCAAGCGTGAAGTGCCAGCCAGCTTTGCAGCTGGGCCAAGCCCCAACATTTTTTAAACTACTGTAAAGAACCAAGAACCTCTCTCCTCTCTGCCCATCTGAAATCAAAATACCTGCTCGTTTCAACCAGTTCGGGAGCCTGTGGTGGGTCTGCACTGGCAGCACAGAAGAGACAGGCTGCTGGAGGACCGGGCGGCTCCAGAGCCCACCTCTGAACTGAATGAGATGCTGCGAGTCCTTTAACGGAGACTTCCCAATGAAGGGGAGCGTCTGCACATCTCTGACCAAGGGGAGGACGTGGGGATGAACAGGGAAGAGGACCGTGCTGTACCTCACGGCAGACGTGCACGCAAAGTAAGTCTCTCCCCCCTACTTCCCTCCTTTCAAATGCCCTAAAATCATTTCACTTGTAGCTACTGATTCCCATGCCTGCTTTCCCCAACAGGAAACCATTTGCAGGAAGAGGAAATCCAGCTCCTAATGCCTGTGTCCATGGTATTTTAATTACCGCCAAAAGAAACAAAGAAAACACGATCAATAAAAGGAACGAGGACCTCCTCTCCCTGTAACAACCCCTGAAGCTTGCTTGGACACTAACTGAAACCAGACCCTGGCCTGCACGCTGCTTGTTTTGTTTTATTTTATTTTATTTTTTTTACACTCGCAACTCCTCGCCCAGCTGCTCCCTTTGCTGCAAATATTAGCCAGGCTCATCTCTCTGCATCCAGAATGTGACACCAGAAACCCTTGGATGCACTGCTCGAGACGCTGCAGGACTGCAGCTGGACGGCGGGCCGGGAGTTCTGGGCTCCCGGGCTCCACTCCTGGCTCCGCTGCGTAGCTTTGGACAGGGCTCTTGGCATCGCCGCTGCTCTGCTCTCCCATCTGCACGATGCTAGCTTCCTGACTGACTGCAGCAGCAGTGCGTGCGTTCTGCTAGCGACCGCAACGGGGATACCGGGCAAATGATGCGCCCTGACCCGACTGCTCTCGGGGCAGCGCTGCAAGGTGCTGCTTGCATTCGCGCAGCCCTCATGTGCTCAGGTGCAAGGTACTGGATGTGGGCAGTAGGACAAGGCGGGGGCAGGCCTCTAACACCGCCTGGCATGTCCCGAGTCTCAGCCCCTGGTCCGTGGGGTAGATGTGCAAAAGCACACGTTTTCACTAGTCCATGGTTCAGTAAATGCAGTTCCCTACGCTGCTCTGTCCCTGCAGTGGGGCATGCATGGGAAATGCTGAAACACATCCAAACACAGATTCAGTTAAGACAAAAGCTCTTTACATAGCAGAAATCCCCTTTCACCAATTACGTCATGTATTCTGACCCACGATCGACACCATTTGTTCCTTCTCGGACTGAGATACTGAAAAGGAGTCACTCTTCCAATAACTAAACAGTTCAGTGAAGAAAATGGAAGCAAGTGTTTTTATGAACAGTGTCTGCATCTGAAGGAAACATTTCTTACTATAGTCTACCCAAAGCTGCTCTGCCTCTTTTGGAACCAGGAGAAGTGGGAAGGGAGAGGACGGGAGGGGTAGGCTCACGTACTCTTGGCTGGCGAAGCTCAAGCACCAGCTCTGCGGCTCTGAATGGCAGACGCAGCCTTCAGACAGCAAAGGACTGAGTTCCTCTAGCAAGGGCTGAGTTAGGAAGGGTGAAGAAGCTGGCGTCTCTCACCACACACAACTCCCTGAAGAAGGGAGCCAGGGAGCATCGTTATGGTCCTGCCTTAGAGGCATCCCAACTTCAACACTGCAAACAGCCAGAGTCCAACAGGTCTCCTTGGTCTTGGGGGAGCTTTCTGTGTTATCACAGGTCCACTGCAGCATGAGACTTGACGTTCGCTGGCTCTTGAACGCAACAAGGCTTTTAATCCGGCAGCTGTCTTCCAACAAGGCAACAGCAACCACTGCGAAGGACCAGATGGGCTGGGGGTGAAGACGTGAGGTAGCAATTCAGCCCGCTGCTCTACGCTCCCTTCCCTCTCAGCTTAAGACAATACTGTCCCCCTACACACAACTGCCGACACCGTGCAAGAACAAGCGTATTAGTTAGTACTGCGCTAGAAGGCTGCAGAGCTACCGCACATCCAGCCCGCTACAATCTCAACTACTCAGATTAATAGAGCCATCCAGCCCGGGACCCCGGGGCCCCGTACGTAACATTAGAAACAGAGCGCATGCAAGCACTTAGTGCTCCCCAACGCAGAGGTTTAATAATTTACTGGTGTTTTGCTGGCAGAGTAGCTTTGTGCATCCTCCCAGATTTCTGGGCTATAACATCATCATCAGGAAGTTCACGCTAGGCCTGTTAAGAGCATTTCACGCCAACAATAAATCTATAACTTGTTAGGAAAAGCCCTCAGCTTTCTCATCCAGACCGAACAAAATAAAGCAGCAGAAAGAGCCTGATCACTCAATCTCTCGTCTCTCTCAGTGACATGGACTAGAAGAAAAGAATCCAATATACTCGATATCTGATAAAAACACAAAATCTGAATCCGATAAAAAAGAACTAAATAAAACATGACCAACCGCTGCAATGCAGGATGTTTACGCTACGAAGCGGTCACACTCTCTTCCTCCTGCCTGGGACACTCGCTATAAAAGTGCAAAAGGAAATATAAAACATACAAGGAACACGTGTATAAACACACTTTATAGACTGTGCATAAGCATATCCCTCCTCCCCTGTTAGGAATGAGAATCAAAGCACTTTCACTGGCAAGTAGGCAGGAGAGATGAGGTTAAAAGGATGGGGGCTGAGACCTCCCAAAGCAATGCAGCATTGGCTTAACTTTGCAGCGTACTGGGCACGTCTACACGTTCGTTAATGTGCTCTAGATAATGCACGTTAAAATCTATTCCCTTCATTGTGAGGTACTAGCAAAATGGACACAAGCCTATTTTAATGCACATTAGCTAAAGAGCAGAGTTTGTGACACTTTAGTATGCATTAAAATAGTAATAATAAAAAATTAAGACTCGGCCAGACAGAGCCTTGTCTGGGACGCTGTAGTTGGGGCTGGTCCTGCGTTGAGCAGGAGGTTGCCGTAGACGTGATCTCCCGCAGTCCCTTCCCACCACCGTTTTCTGTGATTCGATAAAATAGGCCAATGCGCATTACTGAAGTGCACCTGTAGACATGCCTACTGAAAACAACAGCAGGGTCAAAGTGATCCCAAAGCTTCTGAAAGTGCCTGCTGGGGCGTCTTCGCCTCAAGGTGCAAAGCTTTAAACACGCAAACCTGGAAGACAGTGGAGCCAAGGCAGCACGCAGAGGGGATGCCATGGCAGTCTGGGTTTCAGATTCGATACAGCTCCCTGAAACCACAGGTATTAATCCTGACAAGGTAACTCACCTCTTCTCTTCATCCTTCCAGAGTAGAGTATTATGCATTTTCTAAAGCAAGAGGCTTTTAGATTAGTTTTAAGGTCTTATCTTGCCTGTTCTCTGCAAATATTAAAAAAGATCCTGCAGGCAGTGGTGGGACCTAGGAACTACCCCAGAACCTAGGGCCAAAATTAGCCATCTCCAAAGGCCTGGGCAGCACGTTGTGGTGTGGGACCAGCCCCTCAGAAGTGGCTTTACATACCTAGCTTTCCAAGCCCTGCAGGAGAGCCCCAGGGAGGGAGGGAGGCCACAATAGTGAAAACAAGAGTGCTCCACTTTTTCCTGCCCTTGGGAGAGCGCACACAGCACATGGCTTCACCTCTCGAGAGACATGGCCGGCCGGAGCAGCTGCTCTCTGTGCCGTTATGGTGTGTTTTCGCTTTACGTGTCCACATCTGGGGATCTTTAGGAACATAAACACGAGGAAGCCGTACCACATTAAATACAGTAGCTTTTTCAGGACTAATAAAAAGAGTGCTTAACACTGATGCCGCAAAGCACAGGCTCTCCGTTGATCCTGTTAAATGACATACAGCTGTTGGGGGGTGGGGAAAACAAGTCATCTTGGGCTGAACACACAATGAAACCACTTGGTCCTAATGATCTGTACGCTTTCAGAAGCCCTCGCTGATCGAAGAGCAAAGGCACGCGTGGGCATTGTCACGGACTGGCAGCTCACCGTTCTGAGCCAAGTCTTCAAGGACATCTTTCAGGGAGGAAAGTTAGGCTTAAAAGAAAAGAGGAGGCCTTTTAAGCTCAATATAAGGCAAGACAGCTATTAGGGCTTCCTTCGGGAGTGCCAACAAACCCAAATTAAAATATAAACGTTTGCCTGCGCAGCTGACCGTGGAGCACGAGAGCTTTGTCTCAGTGCGTGTGAACGAGAACGAAGCTCTCGAACATCACAGGTGACATCGGCTAGTCGGCAAAAACAGGTTAAAACGAGGAGGAAAGAAGAAACCCAACTGGGGGGAACAGCAGAAAGCGGGACGTGGGTTTTAAGTGCCCGCAGGTGCTACACTTTAAGGGGGCACGTTTCAGAGGCGCTTCTGGGAGCAGGACACTTTCCAGCTGCTTGCGCCTCGAAGACTCGCCCAAAAGGTTACCAGCAACAAGGTGGGCTTTTTTTTTTAAACCTTTGTCTTAAAAACACCTCTCAACCTTGCAACAAGTGAAGGAGTTAAAATACTACAAAGAAACCTGGTTGCGTCTTCCACGTTACAAGACTGGCAGAGCAAGTATGGGGGCTGTCTCATTAGGCTATCGGGGAAAGATTTTCTAGTCTTGCATCTACTCCTTTAACCATCCCGGGGCTACAAGTATGAAACCAGAAGTAGTTGCTGCTTTCAGAACAAGAGGACTTTGGGGAAATGACCCTGATAAAAGCTGGAGGAGAGGCAAGGGGGGAGAAGAGGGAAACCTCAAATGAAAAGAGAGGGTTTTTTCCAGAAATCATTTTGGGACAGACATCGCGGGATGCTGTTTGGGAGCTGCAACCACCAGCATCAGCAACAAATGCCTGCTGGCAAACATCGCAAAGGGCCCACCGTGCTTCCAGACCCCCGGAGGTAAGTAAAACCTGTCCATTTTATCATCCCGGCCCGTCTGAGCGATTGCTGTAACTTTACGTAAGTGAGGAAGAGGAAGAAAAAGAACAGGCTGGAAAATGGGAGGGCTGACTGGGATAAACGGGCTGTCAGCTGTTTAGTGAATCACAGGAAGAACAACAGAGCTGATCTTGTGAAGAGATAGAGAGGAAAAATCCTCCGTTTTCCGAAAGCACTACGAGCCGCGGGGATGCCAACCCTCACTACCACCGTGCAGGAATACGCATGTGATCTGAGGACTGGAAAGTCTCTGCCTAAATTCAATCCAGCTGGTCTGCCTGTTTTGACAGACAAGCTGTTCTTGCTCCTTTTAAATTGAACCCAACCGTGTAGCGGTTACACACTACCACCACAAGAAACAGGCAGGAACAAAGTCCAGCTTCACGGCAGCATTAGCACTTCTGCTGCAAGCAAGCTGCAGGCGTATTCGGTCTCCTCGGTCATTTCTTTTTAGCAAAGGGTTTATTAAAAGCTTTAATTCAATCCAGCACACTATCAAGGACGTACCCTGCCCCCACATTTTTTTTGAGGGCTTCAACTATGATCAAGTCACATTTGTAAGCCTACTTTTGGGCATCGCTGTGCTATAAATTGCCTTGAATGAGCTGCAGTGGCGGGGGTGGGGGGTGGGGAGCAGGGCAGAGAGGGGAAGGGAGTTATTTCCTGTCTGGGAAAGAACAAGAAGTTCTTCCTTGCTGCCTGATGAATAGTTAACTATTTTCATGAACTAAAATGACCCCCACACAAAATTAAGCTACCTTTTCAGTAGCTCTCTGAAACCCAGTAATCCTCATCTAGCAGTCAGCTAGGCAGAAATCTTTCATTGAATAAATCTGGACTGTGCAACAAATGTAATTAAATCGACTGGTCGCCTACTCTCACATAACACACCTGAGTGTACAAGAGTACGTGCCACTGCCTCAGCACCTGGCACAACACGCTAGGGAACGCAAAGCCGTCTGCTATTATCACTGATGATTAAAGATTATTATAAATGTTTCATGCTGCTGCATGTGTGACCTCCCAGGCCAGTTACAGCCTATTCAGCCAAGCTAAGTCTCGCACTGAAAAACCCAACCATCTTTCACTACAACGAAATTTGGATCCCACAGCCTAAAGCACTGGTCCTCTGGCCTGCAGGGCTCCCCATGGTTTGAAAGTTTGGTGGCTGGGGAAAGCTGGCAGCTAATTGCCACTCCTGTGTTGTCAACCCTCTGGAGCTGTGCAGAGCCCCGCAGCATGGACAGGCGGCGCTGACTGGGGTGGCACGTGGCCCGATCCAGCCTGCAGACTTGTTCTACGTCACGCATTTTGCCTGCAAGGGCCGAACGGTGAGCACTACTGCCCTAGAGCATCAGGCAACGCAAGGAGCAGAAAACTCTCTCGGGGCTCGTGCCAATCAGGGGAACATCCTCGATAACTGAAGATGTTGCATTCACTTGCCACCAATTTACTCTTTCCTTTTCAAGAGCAATTAGTGTTTCTGGAGTCTGCGTGGCTCTTAAACATGCAAACTCAACAGCAGCTTAATGGGCTATGCCGGCTATTCAACAACTCTTGGGGGAAAGGGAGAGTATGTCTCAAGAAGGGATTCCCTGAATGAGAAACAAGAGTCAGCTGAACAGCAGCAGTGCTGGGGCAGGCGAGCAGCCCCCATAACAGTAACACTTCCAGCTGCCCGAGACCCCAGGCCCACGCAGGCTTTGTCCCACCTCTGCTAGGGTAACCCTCCACTGCTAGATGGTTTTGAAAAAAGGATCATTCTAGCTCTGAGGGAGCAGAAGCAGTATTTGGAACAGCTTAAGCAATGTTTACGGGCAGATAAGTAGAGCGAAGGCTCCACTCTGGTACAGAAAGCCACTGTTTTCCCTGGGGATTTCTATGATGCTTTGCATTGGATGTTTCCCATGCACTGTCCCTTCAG
Source organism: Caiman crocodilus (assembly GCA_030014935.1). Classification (NCBI taxonomy): domain Eukaryota; kingdom Metazoa; phylum Chordata; order Crocodylia; family Alligatoridae; genus Caiman; species Caiman crocodilus. Next base: position 6,307,640 of record JAGPOW010003356.1, on the reverse strand, counting down.
TTTTTTCTTACAAGTTGCTTGTACTCCAAGCTGACTGTACAACAGAGCATGTCCACGTGGACTCACACCCACCCTCACAACACCAGGAATAAGCTAGTGAACATTTCCAGCAAAACTCTTCTTTTTTAATTATTTTTGCACGCAGAAGTGGGAACGCTACCGCTGCTTAGATATTTAGCAACTGAGTTTCACATCGAGGCCCACAAGTAATCGAGTTGTACTTAGCTGAGCCCCTGGGTCCCCAGCCGCTTAATCAGCTCCAAAGGTCCTCCACTATCTATAGAGGATAGTACATCCTGTATATAGTTTCCCCTTCGGTCTTGAATTTCCTTATTAGTTCTTCCCCCCAGAGACAGATGGAAAGTAAAGAGAAGCTGAGGTCACCGCAGTTGGGGGTCTGGCGGAGGAGACGACTTGCTTTGAAATCAGGAACAGAGTGAAAGCCGAAGACCTTACTAGCTCTACTGCTAGCTCCCCAGCACCGCCCGGGATGAATGCAGGCAGCACGTTTCGGCCCAGAGGGGAGACATTTATGATGCACGCACAACGCCATAACTTTTACCTGCAGTTCTGCTGGCTAGTCATCAAACGAGATCTCTGTTGAGCCAACAGGACCACCTTATCAATATTAAAAGGCACAGCTCAGTGAGCAAATGTTGTCTGAGCTCTGCCCACCTAAGGCGGCATTGCCAACTTGCAGCAGATGCTCCCAGTTCACCCCGAACGCCGTGCCTGCAGCTCCCCTTGCGCTGAACTGAGGGGCAGCTCAGAGAACGGCATCCACCTCCGAGAGGTGCATCACGACGGGCTCGGACCGAGGATGGGGGGCCTCGCTGGCTGGGCTCAACCTACCAACTGCACTGGGTCGATCCCTACTTCAAAGGACTTGGCCGAGGGAGCAAAGAAGAAAGCTTCAGTTTTGAATTCTGTTTCACATGCACAAAAAACCATTCAGACGACAACCTGGAGGGGAAACCAGCTCTGTAATCTTATTCATAGCTCAGATCTCACCCAGTTACTGGCCTGCAGGGCACTTTCTCTCGAGATTTATTAGTGAGCAGTGAAATTTTTTTTCAAAGTCAGTGAAAGCAAGCTTTCTTCCAGATTGGGAAATGTTATAGAACTTTTTCTTTCAAAGAGCGGGCTGTACAACAGGATCCTACCGCAGCCGAGCACAAACCAGTGTAGTCTTGCCCCATCTGGGAAAGATTGAGTAGATGCTGCGAGGAGATTCGGCTTTACTGACCTTTCATCGCTACACAATATCCACGCTGTTTGGCTCCGAGTCGCAGACTGGGCCGGGGAAGTCGCGTGACAACACAGACAGCTTGCGGTGCTAAGACTTATTGTTTGCTTTATCGGTTCTTTACGTGCAAGACTGAGCTCTTAAAAGGGCCCCAATCATTAGTGCAAATTAGCCAGGTTCTTCTCTACCACAAACTGATTGCAGCCTTGAAGCACAATAGGCCAGAAAGCGGCTTCCTTTTTCATGACATGAGAGCAAACAAAATGTCATTTCCATGGCATGGAGAAGTCTGATTTTTGAAAGGGAAGAGAAACAAAGCTCTCTCTCTAAATATGTCATGACTAACGGGGGTTGTGTATTTCAAGCATCGATAACAGATTCCTTTTGGCCACAATTGGCTGGACTGAAGCAGGGTAACTTGGGACCAAACCAGATGAGCCACAAACCCAGGCCGCCATCCATCCCAGGGGAAGGCTCAAGCTACCGGGCTACTACTACAGGGTGAGCCCGAGGCTGCTCTCAGGACTGGCCCAGGACGTGCCCCGCTTTGGCTCTTGCGGGCAGGCCAGCCCAGGACTGAGCGGGGCCAGCTTGCAGAGCGCAGCGTGTGTCCCCTGGGTGGTCCTGCGAAACAGCAGACTCTGGGATTAAATCCTTCCGGGCCTGGCTTCCTTCCCTCTGCTCCTTTTGGAGCCGAGTGGGGAAACCGAGCTCAAACCTGCCACATGCATCTCAATATTCTGGCCAGGCCTTCTAATTACGTCTTCGTCTGGAGGCATTTTCCTTCCAGTTTGCTGGGCCGAGGCCCCTGAGCTTGTGGTGCAATGTCTGCTCCTCCCAGGTGTCTCCGAATGGAAGAACCAGGTTTATTTGAGCACTGCCTGCACTTTGCAGAAATATTCCTGGTTCAGCCCCATCTCCCCCGAGCTGGGTTTCCTTCATCCAGTCCCCTTGGCTCACTAGGAGGGGCCAAGGAGGAACCCAGCTCTCACCCCCACCCAAGACATGGATCCAAAACCACGTGGGCAAAGAGTTTAGCAACAGGCGCTAATGCAGTCCTGCATTTGTGGAGAGACTGAACGGTGCATGCTCCTGAGGCTATCATCTAATTACAGAGGCTTTGCCCTCCACACCTCAAAGACGAAGAGCCAACATTCGCTCTTGGGACACCGGAGCCACAAGATTTCACCCTACCCCTGTTTCTAGAGTCACAGACTGTCAGGGGCTGGAAGGGACCTCACGAGATCATCAAGTCCAGCCCCTTTGCACTACGCAACTTAATCTTTTCACCCCACGCAACTGCTTGCCACGTGCATTTCCTTGGGAGACGGCGGAGCGGTGTCTGAGCTCTCCCCTCCTCGAAGCATGCCACAGTTATTCTCCTCTCTTTCCTTCATGTTCGCCCCTCCCCAGTGCCTGCAGCCTTAGGGCTCTCACACGCTGGAAGCCTAAGGAAATTTCCCATGCTTTGTGCCTCCTCGAGGTGGCAGGTCGCTGTGAAATATTACATCTGAGGAGACGAGGCATGAGACGGAGATTCCTTCACACGTAGACAGCAAGGTTGCAATAGGTGAAACCTGGCACAAGAACTACCCCAGAGATCAACACCAGCAAAACTCAGAAGGAAAGACAACGGAGACAAAATCCATCTAACTGTTGGAAGAACACTGGTCTGGCACTTACAGAGCGCATCATTATGGGCAAGATCTGGCACAATAATTTTACCTAAACACAACACAAGCAGACTAAATACAACAGCACCTGGTAGTCTCCTACCACAACGCTTTCCTAATTATTGCTAGGGCTTCCCTGGGTGTTCACCTCAGTAGGAGAGGGTTTTGCTGTTGACAAAAGCAGCTTGCAGTAACTAAAAATCAGGCTGGTGCAAAGGTAATCTTTTGCGGAAACACAAGCAATAGCTACTTAAACATCTGTTAACAAGAGAACCAGAAAGCAGAATAATGCATGGCAAGAACAGGTTCTCCCTCTAAAGCACACTGGTAATCTTCAAAGAGCAGTCAAGGCTACAATTTACTGGCTCCGATTCTTGGCTATGGTTGTTTAAAATGGCTCAAATAGTAGGAATTGAAGGCAATTCTTTCAAGTTGCTAAATACAGCATTTATATAGCGACCTACTTCATTTTCCTGGAAAGAAGCAGAGTCCATGCTAGGCCCCTAGACTCCCACTGCCTTCCTCTGCAACTCTCCCGACATGATATGCAAAGCAGGAAAATCACCTTGGAGGCAGACACGCACAGGCCTTTGACTATGGCACCTTGACAGAACCGTGATCAATGCCTTTGAAGTGCACGCAATAAAAATGCAAGGCCGTATCACAGAAGACCATAAGGGAACATAAAAGCTAACGGAGGAACAGGGAAGCAGCATAAATGGCAGCCTGGGAAGAAGAGGTGGGGGAGACAGAGCACACTTCTCATTTTCCAGGACAGCGTATCACAGAACCAGTCATCAACATCAAATGCAAAACCGTTTTGCAGAAATGAAACAGCTACTAAACATGCCCAGCACTAAACAGAGAACTACCGTCAACGTGGGCATTATGCTCCAAACCGGCCAAGACAAAAGCGTTGTACAATAACCCCGTGATGTGGTTTGCTGTTTGAGCGCTTTTCAGCCCACCTTCATGTACAAGACGTGGTTACAATCTACTGCCAGCAACGCTGGTATAACAGAGCACAGAGCAACTGTAATGAGAATTTTAGCCCAGCCTGGGACAGGATTCACCTACTCATTAATTCATTAGGCTTTATGCTGCCCTACCCAAGGCAGCTTACATGAAAGGGCAAAGCTGCAGACTCCCCAAACGACACCCCAGAACTGCAAAATTCCTCTCCACCCCCTCCCGCTTCCCCGCCTCGCAGCCAGAGCACACCCTCCGGCCCATCCCAGCCGAGCCGAGCTCCAGGCACTGCACACAAGCGGCAAGTGGGTCAACGCCTACAAAACATCTTCAAGTTTCTCCCACAAGCATTCCCGTTCCCTTATTCCCACACCCCCACTCTGCCGTTTGTTCTCTTCTGTGCAGATGCCTCAGCAGATGCATGCATTTTAAAGCACACCCTTAACAACATGTTGGCTCTTTAGCAAAAGAGGAGGAATCGGTTCCAGAAGCAAGAACAGCTCTTTGAACCCCGTATCTCTGCGCGCACTCCACTCAGGGAGAACAGGACCCCCCCGAGGGGCTCGGGTAACTGCAGCTGCAACGGTGGAACAAAGACAGAATCTCTGCTATGCAGACAAAGATCATATTAAGCAAATAAACCCGATGCAACAGCGTCCTGCATAGTCAGTTCCAGGACCCGACATGCTTCTTGCATCTGCATCTCACAAAATGCACACCACTTAGGTAAAAAGCTTGACAGATCCCCTTTTCCCCTCCTCAGTAAAGCCCTGCTGCCAGACATACTGACTTTTGTGATGCTCTCTGCACCTGAAATACTGAACCGCTTGATCTTCCAGCAAACTTTTGTGAAATCATTCCATGACGTAAAGTAAAGAAGCAGTCACTGCCCAACACTGCTAGTGCATCATTGCTGCTAAACTCGGATTGGGACACAGCCTCTTGGCAGATCCAACAAAGCACCGGTAGCAGCAGGGGCTTGCAACGTACCTTTAAGGCTTCGATGACAAGGTCTCTTGCTTCTAGTTCCCCTTCAAGGATGCTGAATAGAGTTAGCAGATCTGGTTTGCTGAGTTTTTCCAGATTCATCCTGATCACCTGAAAAAGAGAAATAAATCAGAAGAGGGTCTGGACACCAGATACTGCTCTGGAAAAAATAATAAAAGCTAATAGCAGTTCGCTGTGACACAAAAATGCACACCATGCTTTTAACTTGGAAGCTTCAGAATTTCTAGCTTTCCTGTTATGAGCTACAGCATTAAACAAAGAGAAGAGGAAAAAACCCAACAAGCATTTTCTTTATGCTCTCCATAACCCGTTACAGAAGATTGATTTTTCACTTTTTCCCCAGGGGTCGTGAGGGCACACATACTTTCTGCCCACACCATCTGGGTAAGTGCTAACACAGCAGCACAGTACTCCCCAAGCAACAGCCAAAGTTAGCAGAAGGGAGAAATGTGGATTTTTAAAACCCATAGTACTGAGGATTACACATCTGGACCCTACAGCTGCAAACGTCCCACTGAGGACTTACTCATGGACCCATAATTCAAGCATACAACTTCAAGTTTCAAACTGCTGCTCGAGAACAGTGCCTATGCAGTACTACGCAAGTCATCCACCTACTGCAGAATAAACACCGCATTTATAACTAAAATTGCAATGCTGTGTTGAGCGGACTGAGCAATGTCTAATGTTGTCTTCTAGGCCACAGATTTAAGTCAATCCACAGGGCTGATGCCACAAAACACAAGCACGCAGTACTCTAGTTTCTTCTTTTCTCTCGTGGCCACTAATCACTATGGTACTATTATATATATTAGAGTGGATTTTCGTTGAGAGTAACACTAGCCCCTTCGCAGATTTCAAGACATCCTGTACTGCGTGGTGCAAAACAAAAGATATATTTCATCAAAAGATAGTGAAAACTCCCAAGTCTGGGGCATATTTTTCTACAAGCCCTTCCTTGCAAGTAGGTAGGTATTAACCTTGTAGGTAAATGCAACTTTTCTATTCATTAAATCCAATTCATATAGACCTTCTACTATTTGTAACGCTTGCACACGTTTGCTTTGTAGCTGGTGGGTGCACAGACTCCAGGGTATGATACGGGGCTCCAATGCACTCGGAAAGGGTGGGCTGGCGCAACAGAGCGGTTCTCAACTAGCGGGAGTGGGCTTCACGAATGGCTGGGGCGGCCCATACTCTGAACCCTCCGACGGTACTGGATGCCATTGAGCTGGGTCACTTTATGCACCACCTCCAGAACAGGACGCGCCAGGGAGGGAGACTGCGCTGCAGCAGGTGGGCTGCGGATTACAGGCGGTGAGCTGCAGGACCACATACGCACAGGTGAGGAGGGACGTGGGAGGAAGAAGGTGGAGAACCACTGCAATTAATGTTCACCTTTGTTTAAACAAATGTCCTTGGCAAAACAATCCTATTTACTTCCAGCTGGTTCAACGTTACTGCTACTTTGCAAGTGATTTGCATAACGACACCATTTGGTGGGCTAGGCAAATAAAGGCATGATCCATCTCGCCTACCCGGAAGCAGCTGCCCTGTCACTGGGACCAGCACGCTGCCCTGCTCACCCAAAAAGGCAAGATGCTTAAACATCTCCCAGGCCTCGTATGCCAGTGCAGCAACTTACCCCTTCACCCTTGCGCCAACTGGCAGGCTATGCAGCGAGATCTCTGCTTCACCAAAGTTCAAGCTGTAGCATTGAACAGCAGTGCTTTGGAGAGCAGCTCAGCTTCCGACGCGGTTTTCTGGACGGACTCACCGCCAGCACAACTTGGGATTTTCTCAGATGAAAGTATAGCTGTGACGGTTCACGGCATTGTGGGCATGTCAACATAGCATCAGCAGCCACGAAACATCTGCTGGTACGAGTGTTCAGTACAGCAGATCAACGAATCCCCTGTTTGAGGGCAGAAGGCGTCACTGCTTAATAAACATTTTGGTAAACCCACAAGTGTCTGGCTTCGGGATTTCCAACAAGACCAGACAACTGTAGATTGGAGCAGACGGGCAGTGCTCCAAGAAGCCACGTGAAATGCACCAAATTTAAGTTTGCTCCTACCGGTTCTGACACTTTGCTACCCGCTTTGAGCTGCAAATACTAGGCAATTCCAATCTGGTGCTGAGCGCCGGCCCTGGGCAAAACAAATCCACAGCAACCGGCAGCCCTGGCTTAACATATGTCCTTTTGACACACTGAAATTCAGGTCCAAAAGATTAAAAGGAAGGGGCATGACCTGTTGCTTTAATAAAACCCACTACCACTACAAAAGTCCCACAACTGCCAAATAAGTATCTGGAAAATGAATCCCAGCTCCTATTTCATTCACAAGAATTGTGAATTCCCCAGGATTATCAGCTTCCAGGTTCTTCATGAATACGTGTACTGACGCACGCACTTTCAAAGCTGGAAAAGGCTACATCTCATATGCTACACCTGCAGTGCTGAGCAGACTGCACTTTCAGCCACAAAAACCAAGACACTCAAGCAAAATGTTTTTCACATGAAAACGCCCCCCAGAAAAGCAAAATGTGGAGGCCGCTCCAACAATTGTTCACAGACAAAAATCCTTTCAACTTTGGGTTTCTTTTCCAGACCTGAAGCACCGAGGGTGCAGATATTCATCATGTTTCAAACATGCTTTAATGGCGAAGATGGGTTTTGGACACTGTGCCAGGGCTCGTTCTTTGGAAGAAAGATTTCGAGGCAGTAGATACACCACATCCACGGTTTCTGGAATGCAGTCACCTATGCTAACATGTTAAGGGAAGCGAGTTTCGTAGAAACTGAGACTTGCCCCAAAGGGGGAAGAAGAACAGTTGTCAAAACAAGAGACGAGGGCACTTAGACATGGGCTTAACAGAGTTCAAGTTACAAGTATCAGAGCGAGTTTGGCAGCAGGGATTTGCAGTGATCACGTGCAAGTAGTGTGCACGCTGCAGCGTTTTAAGACGAGGTGCAGGTTACTACCTAAAAATCTGAGTCACCAGAAAACTAAAACCCAACCCATTCATTCAACCAATGATGGTGAAGTTGCTCTATCTTTGTTACTATGAGACCTGTAAAATATTTTCATAAATATTTGCTTAAATATCCACACACACACACACATGCTTTTGCTATGCTCCCACCTCCTATGTTTGCTTTTCACTTGTATTTTAACCACTTAAAACATCTGTGTTAGAAGAATGCTCTCCAACCCGAGGATCTGACTACAAATTTGATTCTGCCTGCTGTTAAAGGGTGCTGCAGTTAACTATTTTAAGTGCCCCACATTTTAACTTAAGACTTGCCTTCGCTCAATTTATGTCCGTCTGCTCAAAAAGCAACACCCCCCCGACACCCTGTGCACCCGCACAGCACTGATACTGGACATTAGAGAATGACTTCCCCACAAGCTTCCACCTGGATTTAAACTGATGGTGTCGAACCATTACAAATAACATGAAGCAAGAAAAATTTCTTTGATGGAAAAAGTCATTTTTTAGGTTTTTGTTACTCATTTTTTTTTAATTGCCCAATAAAGGGAGAAAAATCACTGGTTAGCTAATGCAGTCAGCTTCCACATGAGTTACTCTTTGAACTTCTCTGCTTTTTAAAAATTGTTTGATACTCATTGCTGCGCTGGTATTTCCCACATTCATAGAGGAGGGGCCCAGGAAACCTTCCATACAGAGCCTCAAGACACCATTGTGACACCGTTCCTAATTACAGGTGGTTCGTTGTAGGCATGACGCATGTTATTCAAGGTCTCGCCAAGAGTAACACAATCAGCACAACAACCCAGAGATGCACATTCCCAGTCTTGGTTTTGCCTATCAACCCACAGAGCATGTTGTGCCCACTTTCACCTCACTGCTGCACCTGACACTGCCGCTGCTTTTGCCATGTAGGAGACTCGGTCGGACCTTTGTGAACTGGGCGAGATCTGCATTTCAGGGAAGCGCTGCATTCTCAGCAGCGACTGAAGGAAAGAGGTCTACTGGCTACTACCTTTACATCTGGACCTGCTTCTCGAAACAGCTGGCTAGCTCTGTGGAGTGGAAAGAAGGTCTCATTCACAAGACGTGCTGCAATTCCCAGACAAGGCAGAAGACAAGTCCGATCAGCCACGTATCCATTTACCTTTCTATACAAAATTAATTGTATGGCATGTGGGAAAGGAGAAGCATGGCTTCGGTTCCAGCTTTTATAAGCTACCATGCCTGAGAAGGCACTTTTAAGTTGATGAGTGGTATGATTACCCTGGACAGATCTGCAATCTGGGCATCCTGAACGTCTGCCCAGAAAGTGCATGACTTAATTTCAGCAGTGGGTCAGACTACATCTACGAAGGTTAAGACTGAATCAGCACGCATAAGAGAAAACCAACACTTTTTTAACATACCTCGGAGCATGATGATGTGGTAGTGGCACGAAGCTGTTAAAGTAAGGTATATTTTGGTTATGAGTGAAGAAAGCTCACAGACCCTCCTGTACACTTTCTAATGGTCCAAAAAAATGCCATATCTAACTGCATTAACCCTAGCATGCTCAGCACAATTTCAAACCGATTAAATTGAAAACCAGCACTGATTCGGCCAAGAACTCATGGAAAGTTACTGCTATACTTCCCTAGTAGTTCACAATTGGCCCATTCTCTGCAAAGCCAGGAGAGTGACTAGCTCTGCTTGGTATCACTCCTCACAAGCTGAATTGAGTCCGTACGAAAAGCCAGTTCAGAGTGAAATCATGCAGGGAGCCACAGTCCCCGTTTTGCTGTGCTCCAGTTTAAAACATTGCACGGTGGTGGACCTTTACCATCCTAAGTGATAAACTTTGACCAAAACACACCCAAGAACCTCGTAAACTGACAGTCTTTTACAGCGTTGAAGAGATGAGTACCTGCCCAAAAGAAATGAAGTTAGAGTCATTTTATAGCACTCCAGTGAAACTATTTATAGAAACCAACAGGACAAGAGTAAGCCAGTACACATGTTTACAGGGTTTATATTTTCAGGATCATGAGGCTTTGGTTTCTGAGATACTGAATCCTCAAATATATTATGCAGGCCAACAGCAGCAAGCTTTCACTGTACTATGGGCAGAAGTCACCCCAGATTGCTAAATCAAACTGCCTTAGACAGATGGTGTAATTAAGGCAGTATTTTGGAAAAGCAGAGCTTGTACTGCTCTGGTTTTAGACTCGTAGTAGCTGCTTCTCACAGGACACCTGGCAGACGCTGTTAGACCCACAGCTGTTAGAAGAGGACCCCCTACCTTTAGGGTCGTTAGCTTTAGGGATACTGGTAGGGAAAGGGAAAAAGCTGGAAAACAGCGTGACACATTTCGGTGTCCCAAGAGCACCGGGCATCTGTAAAATGGGCACAAGGCAATGATATGGATGCAGCCCTTCTCTATCCAAATCCGATTCCTTCCAATGCCAGCTGACACTGCCGAGGGCACAAGTGATGTTCTGCCTCCTACAGCTACCCTGGCCTGATCTGCACACCAGCTATGTTGTAAAGTTGCATACCCGCCTCCCCCTCACTACTCGTCAGTGGAAAACGGCTTTACTCCATTCCTCATTTAGTTCTCGCCCACAATACACACACTTCCCCACTGTGCCAAGTTTGCTGACATGTGAATGGAGGAGGCCTGATCCGCTACTTCCAAATTCCTCAGCAGGGACGAGTGTTCACATCGTTCAAAAGTTCTCCAGGAACAACTGGGCCTTTCATCAGCTCGCACCCCGCGCAATCAGCCAACCTGGGGAGCACGCAGTGTTTAGTCTGATGGAATAAACATTTTCCCGGAGTCTGAGGTCCGCTACCATTTTAGGGCAAGAAGCGAGAGTTCGGGGTTTAAACAAGCACAACTGCTTGTTGCCTGTGCAAAGGTAAACTTCCTTCGAGCCGTGGTAGGGTGGGTGTGTGTCTAGCTTTATTCAGCAGAAACACCCTCGTACTGGAAAGCGACTTTTCGTTGGTACGTTTTCTTCGGAGCTGGTCAATACTTTTCTTTAACTCCGTCGCCTAGAATTTAACATGAAAATATATACCGTGTAGACGACCCCGGTCGTGACATGAAGGGACCCTGAGTGTGATGTGAAGGGGCTTTTCTTTAACTCCGTCGCCTAGAATTTAACATGAACACATATATCCTGTGGACAACCCTGGGCGTGACGTGAAGGGAGCAACCGATCGAAGGGCACCTCGCGCACACGCCTGCTGAAGAGACCCGCAGCGGAGGGTCGGTCAGACGGAAGAGGGTCAAGACGCCCTCGAAGGACTTGGCGCAAACAGTTGTGTGTTTCTGCGCGCACGGAACAGAAGCGGCCATTCTTCTGACAGCCAGAGACTTCCCGTCCTTTCAAACGCTACAAACGCCGCGTCCGGCTAGCTCTGGACCAGGTTCGCGTTCCCGCCCCGCCGCCGAGAAACAGCCGACAGTCGCCGGAGCGCGAGCGAGCGAGCGCCGCGCCCACAGGAACACGCTGTTGCACGTGCGGGATGCACCTTTGCCAACCCTCCCGCCCGCCTGGCACGAATGCGAGCCAAGGTTTCCAAAGCAGGAGCGGATGCGGGTGGAAGACGGGGACAGGTGCGGGGTGCCCCCGGCGGCAGGGACCGAACAAAACCCCGGCTGGCTCTCACAACAGCCTGCACTCCTGCTGGCGAGCGAGACGCGTACCTCACAGCGCCCTGGCACGCGCGCGCGCGCCGCGGCTCCACAGGGCTTCTCATCCGCCACGGTCGGAGTCGGGGCCAGCAGTGCAAGGCGCAACGGGCTCGGGCAGCAGCGAGGTAAGTTGAGGCTGGGGATGACGCTGCGCGACTGGGTGGGCAGCGAAGCACCGGCTCGGGTTTAAGTGCCGGCATCGTGTAAACGAGGCGAGCACTGCCTCGCTCTGAATTGACTCCGGATCACCACCCCACTGGGGGTGCGTTTACACGGGGCAGCGCTGGATCACTCCCCCCGGGGGTTTACACGGCGCCCCCTCAGCCCGCCCCCCGCAGTGACGCGCCGCCTCGCTCCGGGTCGGCTCCGGATCACCCGTTCCAGGGGCGTTTACACGGGGGAGCGCCGGCTCGCTCCGGATCACCCCCGAGGGCGTTTACACAGCGCGGCCCCGACTCACCTCGCGCCCGGCTCGGCTCCGCTCCGCACCCGCCGTCCCGGCCGCGCCCGCGACCAATCCGAAGGGCCGAAGGGCCGGCAGCCAACCAGCGCACGGCGCCGGCCGAGGGGGCGGGTCCGCCGCGGCGCTGAAAACCCCTTTTGTTTGCGGCCGTCGAGGGAGGAGAGAGTGGCCGGGATTGGCGACGTCACTTCCGGGGCGGGGAAGCGCGGGGATCCCGCCTACCGCGGCACGTGCTTTGCCTGCGGCTGCAGCCCCGGGCAGGCGAGGCGGCAGAGGAGCGGGCGCTGCAGGGAAGCGATTGTTGCAGCATGGACAAAAATCTTTCATGGAAGCAAAATAATTAATACTTAATAAAATAATTAATTGATAATGAATTTAGAAACGCGCGGGAAAGAACGAAAGTGATTCGTGAACCAGAAGAGAACTTGTACAAGAATGGAGAACGGCTTAACAGAAGGAACTGCAGAAAGGTGAACTACAAGGACTAGAGTAGGTGATCATTAATTGCACTTAATACAACCGAGGGAAGGAATTAATGCCCATTAGAATGAATGCAATTCATGACCAGGAAAATAATTAATAAAATAAATTGCAATTAATTAATAAAAGTCAAATACAAATAATAATTGATGAAAGCAAATAAATGCAAATTGATTTGAAATAATAAAAACGGGGGAAAGAATGCAACTTTGAATGAATGATTCAGGATAAGAACTGACAGAAGTTAAAATTAACAAATGAAATGAATTAAAAATAAAAACAGAAGTCAATTTATGGAAGTGAACAGATAAAAATGAAAAGGAACCGGACGCGCGGCAGGCTGCCGGTGGGATGTGGGGGTGCAGGGGAGAGTGCGAGGCTCCCCCCACTGCTGGAGGAGCGGCAGCTGCAGCTTGGGCTGACACAAGCCTGTGATGTGATGTGACGC